>CM039473.1:18649024-19020953 GCA_022433065.1 Begonia loranthoides
ACACACACACACACACACACACACACACATATATATATATATATATATACGCCTTGAATTCAATGAAGGTGATTGTGTATTCTTAAAAGTATCCCCGCTCAAGGGTATGGTTCGCTTTGGGAAGAAAGGAAAGCTAAACTTGCGGTATATTGGTCCCTTCATTATTAGGAAAAGAATTGGAGATGTGGCGTATTAGTTGCAATTACTGGCGTCTATGGACGAAGTGCATAATGTGTTCCATGTATCCATGTTGAAGAGGTCCCTAGGCGATGCCCGTCTCCTAGATCTGCAAGAGAATATCGACATTCAACCCAACATGAGCTACGAAGAAAGGCCCGTTCAGATTCTAGATTCAAGGGTGAAGGAACTCTAACATAAGAAAATTCCATGAGTTAAAGTTTTATGTTGGAATCATACAACGGAAGAAGCTACATGGGAGAAGGAGGATGATATCAGAGTCAAGTATCTGGAACTATTTAGTAGCTAAATTTTGAGGACAAAATTCTTGTAAGGTGGGTAGAATGTAATACCCTGTTATTTCTTCCACTTCATTAATATTATGAATTTCGCGAAAACTATTACGTTATATTACGAGATGATATTTATTGAAATTATGCAACACATATAGTTAAGGGATAGTTAGATGTGAATTATGTAAGAAAAATTAAGTGGATAAGGGTGGAAATTGGATTTCAGATGCTGTCGGATGTGGTCTAGCATCCTAACCTATTCACTATGCGTATTTGGAAGCTGCCGGACGCCAGCAGATGCAGGCAGATGACCTGATTTTGAATTTGTCTGAAATCGGCCTGTTTTTAAGCAACAGCGGATGCATGCGGACGCCTACGGACCATATAGTTTTGAATCTGTCTGAAAATCAACACGTTTCTGGATGCACATGGACGCGATATGCGGACGCCATTTCCCGTCCGCATGTGCATTTCTGTGTATGCAGTTGTGTTTTCAGATGCACGTGGACGCGAGCTACCTTGTCCTATAGCGTCTGAAAATGCCCAGATTTTCTAGAAAACTACTTTTAAGATGGTTGTCTGCCACTCTATCTCATTTCTCTCCTCCCCACACGACCATCCAGAGCCTCCCCCTTGAGATTCGAATCCCTCCAGCCACTTTTGACTAGTTAGTAGCCTTGGGTGGAGTAGTGCTTGGATTGAGGTATGGGTTTTGGGTTTTGTATTGTTCAAGAAAAGTTAGAGTCTTTAATTGAATGTCCCATCCCTCCTCCCACGAAAATTGCTAAGTGTTACGTGTGTTAAGAGGGTGCAGGAGTGTTGAGACTTAGCCATTTTCGAGTTTGAGCTTGAGAGAGGAAAAGGTTGAGTGAAGAGGTGGATTTGGAAGCTTTGTTGCTGGAAATTGGATTGTGTAGTCACCAGCTCCAATTTTTTGCAAGGATTGAGTAAGTATTGGCCAATGGAGGCCCTACACCACAAATAGAGTCATTGTGTTTCTTCATTTGATTTTCATGTGTTCTCCTTGTTGATTTCTATGATTGTAACTCTTGATTTTGATTGAGTTGGATAGTCTATTATTAGTTGTTGGATAGACTTGTGAAAAAAATTGTGCTGGGTTACACTAACTGAAAAGAAGAGAATGATAGCTCCAAATTATTGACTACCTTATTATGCCTTGTTTTCCCTTAGAGATTTCTAATTTTTGGAGTTATGTTTGGTTTCCATTTGGTTTGAGATTTACTTAATATTCTTAATCTATGTTGAACTGTCAATCTTTAGTAGTTAATACTTGGTTGCTCGAATTGTATGGTTGTTATGTTCTAATCTTCATGTTCATTTCCTTATGCAATAAACTCTAAGATACGCATGATTAAATGATAGCATAAATAAGTTGTTAGTTTCTATCTAATTTCCAACATGCCTAATATCCATTTAGCTATTGTTGTTGCTCCGATTTTAGAGTTTAATATCTCGCACATTGTTGTTCATTCTTCATGTTTTCACTACTGTAATTCCTATTGAAATAGAGTGCGTATACATGTTTTTGATTCGCTGTATGTTCTGTAATTTACCATCCATTTAGGGTGCACATATGCTAGTTTTC
Organism: Begonia loranthoides; assembly: GCA_022433065.1. Taxonomy (NCBI): domain Eukaryota; kingdom Viridiplantae; phylum Streptophyta; class Magnoliopsida; order Cucurbitales; family Begoniaceae; genus Begonia; species Begonia loranthoides. Next base: position 18,651,101 of record CM039473.1, read on the forward strand.
AATTCACTGCCATTTGTAGTAAATTACTGTCAAATCATATATCACGTATGCATGATTATTTCACTGATGTATATTGTCGATTTCTGTCGAATCTCAACACACATATGCTTGTTTTAGTCCACCGTTGTGTTTCATAATTTGCTGATAAATTGTAAAGCATGTATACTTGTTTAGTTCACTATCACATTTGTATTCACTATCAAGGTTACACATGCATACTTGTTTAATTCACTGCTGTAATTCTCGTCAAAATAGAGCACATATTGCGCATTTTATTTCGCTGCCTTGCTTCCTATTCGTTGTTAAATTACAAAGCACATAATTCGTATGTGCTGTCAAAACCTAAAGCACATATGTTCGTTTAATACATTGCACGTATGTTAGTTTAATTCGTTGCTTTGTTTCATAATTTACTGTCGAATTATAATTCTCGTACGTTAGGATTAACTCACTGTTATGTTTTGGAATTTACCGTTAAATTAGGATGCATGTATGCTAGCTTTATCTCGCTGTAGTGTTTTGTATTTAACTATCAAACTATAATGCACGTATGCTCACTTTAATTCTGCTAATGTGTTTTGGATTCGTTGTCGGTTTATAAAGCATGCATATTTGTTGTTAATTCGCTATTCCATTTAGTTAATTATTGTCGACTTACGAAGCATGATGCACGTTTTACTTGCCGTTATAACTTGCTATCTTCTGTCAAACCCAAAGCATGTTTGCATGATCATTGACTATTTTGGTTACCGCCATAAATAGTTATTTTCTTCTAGTATTGGAATACGTTAACTCGTTGCACACACACACACACACACACACACACACACATATATATATGTATATATATGTATTATCGTGAATTTTCGTTCAGCTGAATCCATAGCTTAAGTGATAATTTTGAGGATTATAGGAGCTAAGTTGGACAAGTAAAGATATTGGTTAAGAGAAATGTATTCGGAATAAGTGAATTATGATACTCCGTTATGTTCATAATTAGCTTATGGGAAGAATTGAAGTCAATTGGAGAATTATTTGGTGATATTTGGAGTTAGATTGGACGATATCAATTAGATTGACAGTAAGTAGAATTAGTAAAAGAAAATATACTTAGATATAATAAGGTTGAAGGTATAGAATTTATAATATTTTAAGGCATATTTGATTTAATAAAGGATAATGAGAAGAAGGAATGGTGAAACATATAGTATATATTGAGGTTTGAAAATTTAGAAGAGTGAATTATGGTTTATTAAGGGTAATATATATATATATATATATATTTATTTATTTATTTATTGTCACGTTATGAGATTATGGTTGCATGGAACAACGAAATAATCTAGACAATTAAACGACAACAAGCTGAAAGGAGATGGCGGTTGATCAGGGTGGTCGATCGGAGAGGTACGATCGACTGGCATGACAATATGAAGAATCCCATGGTCAATCGAGTGAAGGGTGGTCGATCAGCTATGATGAATTTCAAACGACTGTTAATTTATGAAAGATAATCTGAAGAGTTTTAACCGATGAGAGGATGAAAAGAAACGTCGTCTAGAATGTCTAAACATTGAAGGAGTTACTAGACATTGATGGACTGCATCCCTTGGCCTTTCATCTTCATGCGGTCATTGATGAGGCGTTGGTAAATTGTCTATAAATTGAGAGGGAAGCGAGAGAGTGAATTCAGAGGTAGAAAGAGTGGGATTACTCTGCCGAAATGTCGTGAGAACTGTGTGAGTGTGAGAGTTGTGTTGCTATATTATGTGGTTTGTGTTAGCTTTTTTGTTAGGCTAAGTTTTATTTTGATGATGACTAAATTGTGTGTTAGTTTAGTAAATCAATAAGTTGTATTTTAGTAGCATGTTGATTGGATTAATTGGTGGATAAATTGCATAACTTAATTGAGCAAATCAAATATGTAATATTTGTGGCACATGCTTCGGTTTGGATATAAACAACTTTATATGTTTTGGACATCATCAATAAAGGAGATTGTTTAGACTATGTGACAAAGATGATGTGAAATTGAATAAAGTGCAAAAGTTGTTTATACATTGAATTCTTATATATCATATTTATCGATTAAATTGAGAATACCCTAGATTAAGGGTATTGGGAATGTTTAATGTGTTTCTCTAAGTCTTTGCAGGAGAATGGAAGGTTCGTATGACTTAGAGGAAACATTTTGTGAAAGTATGAAGTTGTTTGTGCAGTTGAGGACGCTGCGGATGAGGCGGACGCGAGGCTTTGGCGTCCGATTTGCTTCTGTCCATTTTGATGGATATGCGGACTGTGGTCGTGGACAAGGTGGACGTGAAATGGCGTCCGTAGGTCTTCAGCTATGCGGACGGAAAAGAAGAAGAGGACGATGGTTTGGCATCCCCCTCAAATTTGTGCAGTCGTGGACGATAGAACAAGTCGGTGCGGATGCGAATATTGGCATCCGATTTGAATCTGTCCAGTTCTGGATTTGTGGGGACGATTTGTGCGAACGAAGCGGACGATACAATTGGCGTCCGCAAGTGCATATTTTTCTGTCCAACGGCTATATTTTCAACGGGAAAATTTCAACGGTCGTGCGGATGATAGGTGCGGACGCTGAGGATGTCCGGAAGTGCAGTGTTTATAAATATGAGAACACTCCAAGCTCTCAAAGTAACGAATCGAATATTCGAGGCGAAGCCCTGGCAAAATCAATACTCCAATACTACTCATTATGAGCTTTTAATAGCATTGTAAATCCAATTCTCCCCACTCTTAAACTTGCTAGTTATTTTGGGAGAATTTGGATTAGATAGATTACGATTTAATTTTCGAGTCTATTGCATTGTGCTTGATTGTAAAGGGTGATTCCCTAAGAATTCATCATACTAGGGTGACGCCCCGAAATAGTCAAATTAAGAGTGACGACTAGTAAGAGTCTAAGGTTGACGACCTTATAATTAGTCAAGGGTGACGCCCCGTCTAATAGTCAATTTGTAAACGGTTTTATTGGCACCCGCAAGCCAATTACTTAGTGTATCTCCAAGTGCAACTTGGAGCGCGGACGTAGGCTAGTTTGCCGAACTGCGTAAACAAATATTGTGTGCATTTCTCCAACCCATACTCTTTATATTATTGCATATATTTTTTATCGATATTTTAATTATATGTATTAAATCACTTAGGGTAATTAGAGATTAAAATATCGCACGAAAAAGTTAAAACGCTATATTCACCCCCCTCTATAGGCGTATATCGATCCTACAATTTGGTATCAGAGCAGGTATTTAAATTTTTGTGTGATATTTTGTGCACATTGTCAATATTTGTTAAGTTGCATTTATTGAAAATTTTATATATATTTGCATATTATGGATTTCAATATGTGTGAGTTAGGACAATGCACATCTACACCTCCACACTTTGATGATTATGATTATTTGATTTGGAAGTGTAGAATAAAAGTGTTTATACAATCTATTGATTTCTTTTTATGGAAAATCATTGAAAATGGAATAACTCTTCCTAGACCAACTTGTGAATTCAATGATTTAGATAAACGAAATTGGAATTTAAATGCCAAAGCAATGAATATTTTGTATAGTGCCTTACGTCAAAATGAATTTGATAAAGTTAAATCTTGTGTTAGTGCGTATGATATTTGGAAATCTCTTGAGCTAACACATGCAGGCACAAATCAAAATATTGAAAATGGAGAAAGCTCATCCTCCGAAAAAGAGGAGAAAGTCGCCAATACATACTTCATGGCCAATGAAGACAAAATTAAGGTAACAAACTACTATAGTGATTCCGATTCTAATAATAATGATGATAGTGATTTAGTAAGTGAATTGCTAAAAAGTTTGAATGAGCTTAAAGATAAATATAAAATATTGAAAAAGGAGCATTGCAATTTGATCAAAAGACATGCTAATTTAGATAAATCTTTTGAGGATCAAATTGTTGAATTGAAAAGCATGATTGATGATTCAAATGCTTCCTTTAAATCTCTTGAGCATGATAGTTGTAATATGAAATTATTGAATGATAAATTGATTGGTACTATCAAATTACATAAAAATGAAATTGACTCTTTGAATGTTAAAAATTGTGATTTGATTGCTATAATTAATTCTCATGAGCATGAGATTTGTGATTTGAACATTAGAAATGATGAATTGAAGGTTTCGATCAAATCACGTGAAAAAGAGATTGAATCTTTATATGCTAAATCTAAATCTATTTTAGATGCTAATGATACAATTAAAGCTCTTGAGATTAATATTAGTGAATTGAAAGTTAAAAATGATCATTTAAACTCGGTTGTACTCAAATTCACTAATGGGAGCAAAAATTTAAATATGCTCTTGAATTTGCAAAGGGTTACATTCGATAAAGCCGGAATTGGTTATGAACCCTTTGCAAAGAAAAAGAATTACACTAATCTATTTGTAATTCTTGCAATTGCGTTGGACATAAATCTTTTTGCTGTCCTTTAAAATTGAATGATAAATTGGATTAAAATGCTAAATCTAAATTTGCCTATCATTTGCATTTGAACTCTAAAGTTAAATCAAATGTTAGTTTCAAATTAGCTCATTCTTTGGATGTGAATTCAAAAATTAAGCCAAGTTTAAATCTTAAACCAAATTTGAATTCTAAACTTGTGTGGGTTCCTAAAGGAACCAAACCTATAATAAAAGGACCTAAAATGGTTTGGGTACCAAAATTTGCAAAATGATTTTTGTTGTAGGTTGGAGATTCTCCCAAGGAGCTTGAAAGGAAATTGGATATGTGAATATCCAACAAAAGGGGGAGAAGCTTCAAATGATGCCTCCAAAGCTTTATAAATGGAAATAAAGTTGGTAGAGGTACACAATTTCCTTTTAAATGATTTAATTTAATAATTGAATTTTAGTGTGGAATTTGATTTGGATTAGCATTTAGAGTTTAATTGATTAGAATGGATTATATTATTGATTGATTCAATCTTTATTTTTAATTGGGATTAAAGCATAGATTGATTCAATTCTATTGTTCTATTCTTGATTTGGGATTGAAATTGTTTAACTTGATTTTCATTCTTAATTTGGAGATTAAAAGATCAAAATTATTATTGAATGCTCTTGTGCTATCTCTAGGTTGAAATTTGCGATATTTATTCAATTAGTATTTTGATAGATGGTTCCAACAATTGGGTTTCTATTTTGAATATTCTCATAAACTGGTTGAATTGTTGGATATAGAATCGTGTAAGATAAATTGGCTTCTCCCATGAATTAAAATGAGCTAGATATAAGGGGAGAAGGGTAGAAAATGTGTTAATTGTGGCTTTGTTGATTTGTCCTTGAATTGAATTTGAATAACGAAATAGGGGGAGAAAATAGAATTGTTGAGAGTTGATTAAATCATTAACTTATTTCAAAATTGTTAAATTTCGACTTTTATGATTGTGCTTCCGCTATGCCTATAAATTGTTTATTATCAAATGAAGGAGAAATTTTTTTATCTTCAATTGATATTTTTGAGTTTGAAATTTGTATTCCAACAAGTGAATGTTTACATTGAATATATTAAATTTGCTTGTCTTAATTTGAATTATTAGTGAATTTGATTTTTTTTTTATTCTGTTTGGTTGAAACTCTCTTAGGAATAAATATTATATGTCTTGATTTGAATGAAATTAAATAGAATAGAAGATATTGATAATGTGCTTATTTATTGAAATTTGTATTTTACAATTGGTATCTCTTGGTTAAACTTTGCATAATTCTTGTCTTAGATTATTTTGTGGCTTGAGATTTGACCTCCAACAATTAGTTTTCTAGTCTTATGTATTGAATTGTTGGATAATCAATTTTGATTTGTTGTTTCCTCATTTTGATTGATTTAGCTATAGATAAAAAGGAGAGACATAAATTGTTTGGCCAATTGTTCTAGTTAGATCTTAGAACACTCTCTTGATTCGATTTTGATTTTTTTAGAGAGATTATTGCTATGGAAAATTATTATACCTTTTCAAAAATTTGTTGTGAACTTCTCCTTTTGATTATATGTGTATATGATAAAATGAGGAGATAAATGGTTTAGACACTTGATTTGTTTTTTAATTTTTAAATTCCACATAGTTGCTATTTAGATCATGAATATAGGGAGAGAATATCAAGTTGTATAGAGTTTATTGACTTGCTCTAAAATGTTAACTTTAATTTTTAGTTTCGATAAATTTGCTTCCCTTTTTGGCTTATAACTTTGATAATTCTTCCTTGCTTTTAAATTAATGAAAGGGAAGATAAATATTTTAAGGAAAATTGATTTGTTTTTAATTATGGATTTTCCCATAGATTGAATTTTGTTAATTGATTTAGGGGGAGAAATTAAAATTGTTTGATTCAACTTGTAATTCCCCAAATGTTTTTGGTTTCTCATTTAGATTAAATTTTGTACATGGAGAAAATAGAGATGTTAAATTTGATTGGAGATCTTTGATCTACTTTTGAAAAATTGTACAAGGTTTTTAATTTTTAATAAATTTACTTCCGTCTGTGCTTAAACTTTAAACCTTGATATAATCCCCAAATGTTTTTGGTTTCGATATTTATAAAGGGGAAGAAATTTTATAGTTGTTTTTCAAATTGATATTAATATTCTCCATTGATTTGAAATCATTCAATTGATATCAATAATTGATTTTGCTTTAAACTTCTATAATTGGTATCTATCTTGAATTTCCATCCCCAATGTTTTGATTATGTGCAATGCTTTAGGGGGAGAGGAATGAATTTTAACTTGAATATCTTTGAACGATAGATATATCAATTAGGATGTTTGAAATTAGAATTCATTTCATCAATTGGTATTAATAATGATTTTTGTTTTCAAACTTTTAAATTGGTATCAATCTTTGTTTTTTAAACTTGAATTTCAACATTTGAAATCTATGGAATTATTTTTAATTGGTATCATGTATGAAACTATTTTTGTTTTTGGTATCAATAAAATCATATTTTCTCTACAATTGGTATAATATCCTTTGGTTTTTTATTTGATATCATATTTTAGATTCCCCAACTATTTTACTTTGTGCATAATGATAGGGGGAGAAAATTTGTTTCCAAAAGTTGAATTCATTCATGAATTTATTTTTCAATTGGTATATATATATATTTTTTTGGATGGTTCTCTTGAGTTTTTAGGATCCTCTCCTAGTTGCTAGTTGATAAATTTATAGGGGGAGAAATTTATGAAATTTTTTATTGTTGCTCTAAGTGGGAGAGCATATATTTTAAATGTGTGGTATATCCCCATTAGGTTGTTGTTGTGATTAACATAGGGGGAGAGATATTTGAATTGATTTTGATATTACACATTGATATCTCTCTTAGCATTTTCTTTTTGAACTTACAATTTATATCATACGTAGCACAAATGATTTGATTTTAACTTTGGATTTACAATTAATATAATTATTTGGAAAACCTGTTTTGCTTCAACTTGTGAATTCTCAATTGGTATCCATTGTTAATTTCTTAATTCTTCAAATGATATCACATCTAGAACTTGAAAATTAGTTTATCATTTTTATTCTTAAATTGATATCTATTTTTTGGTCTTAAAGTGGATCCTAGTTCCTACTTTTGGTATCTATTCATTGAACTTTAATGTTTATATTCCCTCAAGTGAGTTTCTATGCTTAATACAAAAGAGGGAGAATATTTTGTTAGAAATCTTTGTGATTGTGGTTCTTTATAATTGATATCTTTCTTTTAACCACAAATTGAAATTGAATCTATATTTCCCTCCATGGTTTGCTTCTTGATTAGATTCATTGATTGAGAGGGAGAATTTTTTTTTGTAGAATAATTTGTTGAAATTGCCTTTAGATTCTAATGCTAATTCTCTCATTGGTTTAATTATTGGATAGATTACTTGAAAAAGGGGGAAAATTTATTTTACTGTTGTTAATCTTATTTTGATAATATTTCATGATTGTGTTTGAACTCTCCTCCCCTAGAATTATTTTTTGATTATGACAAAAAGGGGGAGAAGGATATATAAGTTGTAATATCTTTTAGGGAGAGTTTAGTAGCATTGTACATGGATTTATCGTTGATATATTGCATAACTTATTTGGAGAATTCTAATATGCAATAGTTATATGCAAATGCTTAGTTTTAGGATAAACAACTTATTGAATTTTGTCATCATCAAAAAGGGGGAGATTGTTAGCCTTTTTGTTAGGCTAAGTTTTATTTTGATGATGACTAAATTGTGTGTTAAATTAGTAAATCAATAAGTTGTATTTTAGTAGCATGTTGCTTGGATTAATTGGTGGATAAATTGCATAACTTAATTGAGCAAATCAAATATGCAATATTTGTGGCACATGCTTAGGTTTGGATATAAACAACTCTATATGTTTTGGACATCATCAATAAGGGAGAGTGTTTAGACTATGTGATAAAGATGATGTGAAATTTAATAAAGTGCAAAAGTTGTTTATACATTGAATTCTTGTATATCATATTTATCAATTAAATTGAGAATACCCTTGATTAAGGGTATTGGGAATGTTTAATGTGTTTCTCTAAGTCTTTGCAGGAGAATGGAAGGTTCGTATGACTTAGAGGAAACATTTTGTGAAAGTATGAAGTTGTTTGTGCAGTTGAGGACGCTGCGGATGAGGCGGACGTGAGGCTTTGGCATCCGATTTGCTTATGTCCATTTTGATGGATATGCAGACTGTGGTCGCAGATGAGGCGGACGTGAAATGGCGTCCGCAGGTCTTCAGCTATGCGGACGGAAAAGAAGAAGATGACGATGGTTTGGCATCCCCCTCAAATTTGTGCAGTCGCGGACGATAGACCGAGTCGGTGCAGATGGTGCGGACGCGAATATTGGCATCTGATTTGAATCTGTCCAGTTCTGGATTTGTGCGGACGATTTGTGCAGACGAAGCGGACAATAGAATTGCCGTCCGCAAGTGCATATTTTTCTGTCCAACAGCTATATTTTCAACGGTAAAATTTCAACGGTCGTGCGGACAATAGGTGCTGATGTTGAGGACGTCCGGAAGTGCAGTGTTTATAAATATGAGAACACTCCAAGCTCTCAAACTAACGAATCGAATATTTGAGGCGAAGCCCTGGCAAAATCAATACTCCAATACTACTCATTGTGAGCTTTTAATAACATTGTAAATCCAATTCTCCCCACTCTTAAACTTGCGAGTTATTTTGCGAGAATTTGGATTAGATGGATTGCGATTTAATTTTCGAGTCTATTACATTGTGCTTGATTGTAAAGGGTGATTCCCTAAGAATTCATCATACTAGGGTGACGCCCCGAAATAGTCAAATTAAGAGTGACGACTCGTAAGAGTCTAAGGTTGACGACCTTATAATTAGTCAAGGGTGACGCCCCGTCTAATAGTCAATTTGTAAACGGTTTTATTGGCACCCGCAAGCAAATTACTTAGTGTATCTCCAAGTGCAACTTGGAGCGCGGACATCGATAGGCGTATATCGATCCTACAGTTTGGTGTGGAGCAGTGAAGGATTTGTTGTAAGTTTTGGAGTCTGAGAGAAGGTTTACATAGAGGAGAAATTGATGATGAGTGTGTGCTACTGAGTCTGTGAGAGTGTGAAGGTTGAAAGAGAGAAAGAGTGAGAGGGTTCTGTGAGTGACAGAGAAGAAACGGTGAAGTGAAACCATGGAGGAAAGAAACTATGATAGATTTTAGGAAGAAGTTAAGTGAGAAATCGTGGCTAAGATCTGTGTAGAAGGATTATCTGAAGGAAAAACAGTTATGAAAGGAGAGAGGTTTGCTGGGTTTACGTGTTCCTTGTGCTATGAATCAACTAGTAAAAAAAACTTCTTCTATTATTCTTTGTATGGTGGATTAGTGAGAGGGTTTAGTAATTGGGGAATGAAACTATTAGGAAGTTCTTTTGAATAAGAGTCTATGAGTTTTGGAGATTAGCAGACAGTGAGGAAGGAGTTATTGCTTTGTGGTCTCTCGGGTTCTTCATATTCCTGGTGTTGTGGTAAGCTGAGTTTCTTCCTCCTTTACTGTTATGTCATTATGAGGATATTATGTATATATGTTTGTTGTTGAGTTAGAATATGTTGGAAGTTGCTTCACAATATACTCTGTGTTTAATTAGGAGACTCCACATGAAATGGAAAGTTATAAAACCACAGCTGGTTTCCTATTGCATATTATCGAAGAGTATAATATCCACATCTTAACCAGACTATAATTGGTATATGCTAGGATAAGATTGGAATTAATATAGGTCATTGCATGCAAATGAGTGTACTGCATATACTTGCATTTATGCTAATGAAGTTCGAATACACTGTTAGATTGAAATTGTGATTGTGGGTTAAATTGATTAGAAGATGCAACGATTTGTTTGGAGTTAGGATTAACCATTGACGAATTATTATTGATAAATTATGTTCTGATAAATTGGTTTTGAGAAGAAACTCTAAGTGCTAAACCCTTTTAAAGCTAAGGACCCTAGGTAAGTGGTACTGCATGTGTTTTGTCCAAAAGGGCCTATATCATGAGAATTAGGGGGTATTTATTGTTTGTTATGAATTATATGTTTATAGATTAAATTTAGTTTCTTAGCTAAGACAGATCACAATTTAAGGATACAATTGAGGTACATGTTAGACAGGACTGTATGTGCATGACAACGTTAAGACTTGGAAGCCTAAAGTACACGAAAATGGAATATACGTAAACAGCTGTGGTTCGATTGGTTAAGCCCGACACATAAATCAAAGTATAAAAAAATGAAATGAACATAAATAGTTGTTTTTATGGACCGTTGGTTACGCTCGACACAGAAACGAAAGATAAGGAAATAGCTGTGGACCGGTTGGTTACGCCCAGCACAGAAACCAAAGATAAGTAAATAGCTGTGGACCGGTTGGATACGCCCGACACAGAAACCAAGATAAGTAAACAAATATTTTTGTGGTCCGAGTGGATACGCTCAGCGCATAAATAGAATAAATAACAGTAAAAGACATGAACAGTAACAGATAAGTAAAATAGAAAAAATGTATACGATGTTACAAAAGTTATATGTGTATTTCATGTTTTACATTTATACCGCTTACTGAGCTTTAGAGTCATAGTAAGGTCCTGTTGATGTAGGTAAGGAGCCGATGATTGGATAAAGCTATTAAAGGACATAGCTGATGGGGAATCACCAGGTTGGGCATTTGTGCTGTTGGTGACATTGACTTTGGGTTATGGCTCACGAAAATTAAATAAATGTACTTAAATGTTATAAAAGCTTTAAGTGTTTTATGACTTCAAACTGTTTTAGGATAATAGTTTACTTGTGTTTGTTTAATAGTTTTTAAACTATGTGTCTGTGGTATTTAAATATAAAAGACTTCCGCTATATGTTTACTCTGAGCCTTCCATTGTATGTTTATTACTCTGGTTTTTCATCATGTAAATGATTTAAAGAAAAGAAAATTTTTATATGGAAAAAGTTACAGGATGTTAAAATATTATATATATGTATATATTTATATGTATATACATGTATATGTACATATATATATATATATATATAGATATATGTATATGTACATATATATGTATATATGTATATGTACATATATATATATTGTAACGACCCAGTTTTTATTTACTTTAAAATCACGGAAAATTTAAAACTTTTCTTTTATAAAATCAGAGTAAAACTTTTCTTTATAAAACACGATCGTTAAAACTCTTTATTTAAGACTCTTACAAATTCAGCAGAAGTAAAAAAATCATTTTATGAAAAGCAGCATAATTAAAAACAATACGTTAAAGAATATTAAGAAATTTACAACACTTTTTCAAACAACTTCCTTTTAAACTCTTTAGCCCAACCAGCCACAAGATACATCATGCAAATACTCCATCAACAGCTACAATCTGTTCTCACATGTATACCTATACCACGGGGAGAACAATGAGCCTAACGCCCAGCAAGAATTAAAATTAAATGCAATGCAAATGAAGCATGATCACACGATGCATCCCTCGATCGAAACACTCGACCACCCAGCGACCACTAGTTCAAAAAGAAGCCTTCGAAGGTTGAGCAACACTTCAACACCATATTTTTAGGTTATATTCTAATCTTCTTCCACTGGTGCATCATTTGGTATAGAGCTAAAACATCCTATTAATTCATGATATTTTTTTATACAATGACGAGGTCACGAAACTACTCATGGAGTTATTTTTTGGAAGAGAAAATTTCACCACCGTCAATTCCTAAGGTATCTATCCCGCCTTTCAATGGCTCAAGCAATGATTATAATGATTGGATGGAAAAAGTAGAAAGAATATTTGAGTGTTATGAATTTTTGAAACCAAGGAAGGTGCAACTAATAACACTTTGGTTCACGGGTTATGCAAGCACATGGTGGAGCAACATTAGTGCAAAGAGGAGACAAGGAGGTGAAGAGATTCGGACTTGGATTATATTAAAGAGATTCATGAGTGAGAAGTTCGTTCCAAGCCAATATGAGTAAGAACTCTACTATCAATTGAGACACCACAAGCAAGGTTCTACCACCGTCAAAGAATATGTTGCCAAGTTCAAAACCCTAAAAACAAGATGTGATTTGCAAGAACTGGAAGACAAAACAATAGGAAGGTTCATCCAAGGACTTCACAATGACATTGGAAGCATGATTGAACTAGAACCTTACAACAAATTTGAAGATATGTTTAAGTTGACTTTAATAATTGAGAGACAAAAGAGAAGGAATTTCTTGGGAGGAAAATTTACTCCGTTGTCACCGCCACTCCCAATATATGAAAATTCTTCTGAAAGTCAACAAGCTCAACTAGCTAAAATTAGTGCATTGTTATAAAAACTTGAAACATGCATATTAAGCACCCCGACCTTACAAGCGCAAGACCATGACGAGGTATTAGAAGATACTCTTGAGCAAATTGAGGAAGAATGTCAAGAAGAGCAAGTACCTGAAATTATAGACGACCAAAGTTGACTCCTTGGTAACAACAACACAAAAGGAGCAATCTTTCCATATTTCATGCTCCCACGTGAACAAAGTTTGCTCTTCGGAAATTAATGATAGAATTTGTGCTAATATAGCTCTTGTGATTTTGGTTAAAAGAAATTACTTGGAGTTATTAATGCATGGCATCCCTCATAAATTCGGGTGGTACATCGACAAGGAACAAAGTCCTCAATACCATTATATAATTAAGAAAAAGGTTTGTTCTTTCATTAGTGATTGCAAAAATATGCCTTCCATGGATTTTAATGAAAGTTTAAGTTGGTTAGGTGCCAAAGACGATATTAAGGTAAAACCAACTTTGATCAATTTTTCTTATGGAAGTTTTACTAATATATTGATATGTGATATGGCAAGTACAAGTGATCCTTTTTGGAAAATACCATGGCATCTGCATGATGGGTATTCAAATTGCCATTCTTCATTCAAAGATGATGAGAGGATTGTCAATCTAGCTCCGATTCAACCTAAGTAAATTTTTATGAATTATGACGCATTAAAAGGAAATCGGATGAAAACTACTATAATTATGACAAAGAGGTATGTGCCGATGGATGAATTGATTGCTTGGATTTTCAGAGTTAGATAGAATAAAGTAATATTTGGTTATGTTTATGGCAATATAGAAAAAGTTAATTTGGTTGAATATATTTACTAGTTTTGAATTACGGAAACCTATTGCATCTCATGGACAACCTTACTATTGTGTGAAGACATTAAATTGATTCTATGGAAAAACTCTTATGGCAATAGGATTAAGGAAAAATCTAATCATTGTTTATTCGGTGATTTCAAAAACTGCTTACCTATTTGTGCACCATTGTCCAAGAATAAATTGCTAGATTATTTTCCTTATATGATCAATTGTAAAAGGGTAAAGAGGAAGATAGTGGCCAATGCTTCAATTCAAAAATTTTGTTTCCAAAGATGGAAAGATTGGTATGAAAACTCATGGAATCCGAAAATCACTCCTAAGGAAAGTATTTGTGGGAAGACAATTCAAAATTTTATGAAGACATTGTTCTTTGGCCACACATACTCAAAGGTATCTCAAAACTATTTTTACAGAAATCATGGAATTGCAAAGGGGTATCCACGAAATTCCTAAGCTATTGTTCAATTATGGGAAGTGGTTTATGAATATCTTACTATTATTGGCCTACCACATCATACAATGATTATTTCCTTATTTTATTCATAGAGATTTTAAAGTCAATGAAAATTTCAAGTCGCATGACACAACTCCTTATTTGACTAAGGAATATTATGAAAATGTTATTCTTTGGCCACATATAGTTAAAGATGTTATCAAGATTATGTTTATGGCAACTCTTATTGTGACCTACATTATTTCTAACTTAAGGGCCAAGAATGGAAATTGTATATCTGAGTTATTGTTCAAGGATGGAAAGAGGTTTATGGAAATATTGTTACCCTACTGCAACGATCATTATTTGTTTCCTTATTACAACAATGGACATATTGAAGATATTGCTAAGTTGATGGCCCAAGATGAGTATTCTTTTTATGGTAATAAAGAATATGGTGACACACGATATGATTCGAGGTCGAATCCTTTTCAACCATGAGAGAATGATCGACTACGGGTCTATTCTATTATTAACAAAGTTTCCAAGATTAGTATGAAGAGAATCAAGGTCAGGTATAAGTGGAAGTCCAAAGACAATTGTGGAATATTTGATGGGCATTCCAAAAACTATCTTTCTTTTGACCTCCGACGAGTATTTGACTATTTTGGCATTCAAGACGATGTCATTTCAAAAGGCGTGCTTCCTAAAGATTGTATCGGACTGCCTAAGCTTTCTAGAATGAGTTGCATTGCTAAATGTGGACTTCATTTGCTATGTCAAAAGCCCATGGAATAGAGAGCAAAGAATAAGGAAAGTCCAAGTGTCTAAATTTGGAGACCAAGAAAATCTGTACATGGAAACCATCCAAGTGGGCAAGCACCAACATGGATTAGATGCCAAATGCATCTAGACTTGGAGAGGAAGAAATAAAGATATTAATTTAAGATTCTTTAAGTTCATTAACCTAGATTCTATTAAGTAGAAAATCAGACAACTTATTCTATGAGCTGATTAGAGTTATTATTGCTTATTTAGTTTATTATTATTATATGCTTTGTAATTGGCTATATAAAGCCATCTTATGTACATGTTTAAGAAGATTGAGTTTGAATACAAAAAGCTTTTTCTCGTTTTGAAATTAAAGAGATTCCTTTTTCAACATTTGGTGAGTTACATCCAAAGTTCCCCCTCGTGTGCGTTATATCATGAGATTAAGATTACTTGTAAGTTGGATAGCCTTTCTCATTGATATCTGCATTCTTCATCCTTGGAGGAAGAAGGTGTGAACTGGTTTCCAACTTTCCAATGGTGCGTCATCGATAAATCATCCATACGGGAACATTTGTCGCATTACTTTCTATTTATGGCGACCTATTTTCTATTACGTATAATTTTTAATACTTGGCTGATATATACGTGATTCTTGAAGGATTATTTTCTTATTTCATCCAAGTTGACGTGGTCCTAATTTGATCCCAAAAGCTTCTAAAATGAAGAAGTTACAAGCTTCCAAAGACGGACTTTCCAAAAGTGAAATTGTAGAAAATTAAGGAAAGGAGTTTTTGGTTGCCTAGCGCAATCGATTCCCATGACTGCAACATCAACCACCGCATTAAGGATGAATCTATCTTCTTTTTTGGACGAACAAGTGGACCTCACCCAGGTCTAGAACATCGACCAATTTCTTCAAGACACTTTTGTTTACTTTTTCAGACACATCCCTCGACCAAAACACTCAACTGCCTGGCGACTTCTAGTTCAAAAAGAATCCTTTGAAGGTTAAGCAATATTTCAATGATTCAACACCATATTTTTAGGTTATATTCTAATCCCCTTCCGCTAGTGCATTAGTGTGTGCCACGAGATGGCCGCCTATTGCATAAACCACTCTACCTAGTCAAGTTCACATCTCTAACACTTGGATGGGTAACTGTAACTAAATGAAAATGGAACACACATGAATAAAGGTAAGTGATGTTGTAAGATGTGGGTTTTACCTTGTTAACTTGACATCTCCAACATCGGTAAAGGAAATGATAAAAGAAATGGTAATGAAATAATGAACATTGAAAACTGTGTGTGTTTTAAATAGCATTGCATGAGCACTTTTATTTTTATATTGCTTACTGAGCTTTAGGCTCATATTTAGGTCTTGCAATGTAGGTAAAGAGCCCATGATGGAATAAAGCTTATAAAAGACATAGTTGATAGGGTGTTATCGGGTTGAACAATTTGTGCTATTGGCGATGTTGACTTTGGTGGGTTATGGCTGAGGAAATGATTTCTAATGATGTGCTAAGTATTTTGATTGTTTTAAATAATTTTTAATTGACACAACTATTTTAAGTAGTTTTCAAGTGTCAATGTTAGTTTACTTTGAATGTTTTCAAACTAGTTAATTGTATGATTTTTATATGGTTAAGACTTATGCTCTTTTTTACTCTGATATTCCCTCACATAAGTGTTTTAAAAAGATCAAATTTTTTTTGTGGTAAAAAAGTTATGAGATGTTACAATACATATGTTTGGCTGCATGTAAGAGGGGATATTAGACTGTGATTGTAATAACCAAATACCATTCTCCTCGTACATGCGATGTAATCAAATTTTGGACATAATTATCTATGAAATTGCATATCAATATTTGTTATTATGATGAGTATTTATGGGGATAATATTATGCGGTAAAAGTTTAGTAGGAAAATGAAGAAGAAAATGTCATCCAAAATTGCAATCTCAAAAGGAAAAATAAGGGATCAAGCTGGTTGGTTTGACTCAATTCGTTAATTTATAAGTTAATTATAAAGGGAAAGAGGAATATGAATTATTGGGATTAACTTACGAAAGGATTAAATTAATATAAAATAAATGGAGAAGTAAAATAGGTAGAGGGTGGATTAATTGAAGTAAGTGGAGGAGGCATGTACTGGTTGAACTGAACCGGTTCATGCCAAAAAGAGAAATAAATGAAAATGGCCTTTGGCCATTTCTTTGCGAAGGGAAGGGGGAGAGACGAGTGAGGGAGAAGGGAGACGAAGCCGAGGGAGAAGAGAGGGCGAGCAATCAGGAGAACTTGCGCTAGTAGGCTTCAGTACGGTGACGAGGCGAGCTCCAGAGTGTGCGCCGTGAGGGTTTGCAAAAAGAATGGTTGGATGGCATCGCAACTCGGGCTCGTGTTTGGGATCCATCAAGCGGCGATTTTCGGCGTTGATTCAGGGTACATTTCGCTGGGGTTTTCCCCTCCTTTGCATTTTCTGTTAATTAGTCGTCGACTGGATGCGCCATTCAGCGATTTACGATCGTCGATGGTGTCCTTGCATTGGCCGTGTGGGTGTGAACAGGTACGGGTGGCGACCTGCGATCAGTTGTGTCCAAATCTGTTCTAGCCGGTTCGGATTGAACCGTTGTTGACAATGCAGGCCCCCCCTTAATGTCTTCCAGCCTGGAATCGCATTGAACATGGTGGGGAGCCTCTGACATTCAGGAGAAATCAATGGAATGCTGTCGGTGGCTAGAGAGTTAAGGCATTAAGTGATGTTGTCAACTGAGGAGGGTGGAGTTGTGCCTTCCGATAAATTTAAATGTAGCAGAGAAAGTGTGGGTGGGGAAGAGAGAAAGAAGGAAATTGAGATTTTCGAGGAGAGGAACTACGAGTGTATTCTAGAAGTCCTGTGCAACAAGTCTTCTCCAACAAATTTGGGTAAGGAATTGGTAGTCTTGGCCGTCAAAGCCCTACCCTCAAGTTGAATTGTGTGTGTGAGTGAAGTTTACTGCTTTGTGATTAATTTTCTATAAATTCTCCTTTTCTGCATAATTGTTAGATGGTTATTATCTATGGAAGTTAGAACTGATTATTGCCGGAATAATGATCTTCTAAGTTGTATGGAATTATGAACGAAAGCATGAAGAATGCAAAAACAAATGGAAAAATGACATATGTGCTTGATTTCCTTAATTTCTGTCATCCGTTCTTCAAACGTGCGGTTACTGCTTTGATGGTATTCCTTGTTGTCCTGCTATCAAAATAGACTTAGTAATAGATTTTCTTGCCATTATGCATGTTTGAATATCTTTATGCTAGTTTATTTTTATTTTAATTCATCAAAGCATGTGTCGTATCTAGATTAAATTCTATATGAGGCTATAAGTTTGAAGTTAAACCTTGAATCTACAAGCTCTGGTGTAATTTAATTGTTCATAACGCTGTTTAGGCTCACTGTATTTTACGTTGTTATAATCGTTGTTTCATTTCATTATAAAGTATGATAATTCACTAAACGAGTTGCTATAAATTTCCCTTTGAAAAACATGCAAACTGTTATTTTCTCTTCTACATACTTATTGAAAAGTATGTTGATTCCTTTCCATGTTAGCTGATAGTTGTCTATAAATTAGTTAAATTAGCACAGCCATGTATACATTAATGAAACCATGCTAGTTTTTGTTTCATGTAGCATTTAAAACATGCGAATTTGCTAATAAATTTAATGTATAGAAGCATGTTAAACTATTGCTGCAGTTTTTGCTACAGATTTTAGCTGTTAAGGAGCAAGTTTTCGTTGTCATTTTGCTGTCATAACTCGTAGTTACTGTCGAAGATACAAAGAATGTTTTCGCTGAGTCCATTTTGACATTGGTTTGCTGTTGTATATAGTTAGTTAAGAAGTATGTTTCATCGTTTTGCTCGTTATTGCTTACTGTTGTATTATTCGATTAAGAGCATGTTTAGTGTTCATTCTTATTGTGTTATTAGTCGTTTAAAAGCACAATTAGTTGTTCGTTTCTACAATCATATTAGTTTTTTGGAAGTATGTTCCAATGTTCTATTTTTGACATTATTGCTGCTAGATATATATCATAAAGATGCATGTTTCACTATTTTGTTTTCGATACTTTAACTGCTATAGGATAACCGTTTAAGATGTGTGTTCACTGTTCTTCTTTGATATTTTGCTGCTGTTTATTGTCGTTCTAAGAAACATGCTTCGTTGCTTTTTTCATTGATTGTATGCTGCTATTTGTTCATTTATTTTGCTTCATATTGCCTAATTATTGTCGATGTATATGATACATGTTTTAAGTTCTGCCATTTTATTATCGATTGTCAATTCCTTAAATTATTATCAATTACTTTCCATGTATGTGCTATTTAATTTGAAAGTGTCTTCATACATTCACATTAATAGAAACAAAGTAGAGAGTTCCCCCTCGGGGTGGTACTCATATGCATTGGAAAGGAAAAATGATAAGAAAGAAAAGAGACGAAAAGAATGAAAGGGAGTTGGGTGCTGGTTGGTAGTCCGTCCAATCTGGTAGCTAAGCATAGCCCTTACCTTGACGGGAACAGGACCTAGTATGCACTCAGGAGGTTAGCCTAGTCAACTATACCACCCCATAGGGTCCTCCAATCTCCAACTTGAAGTACAAGTAAAGAACAAATAAATGAAATGAAAGGAATGAAAAGATTGGTTTGGGTAGCCCCCATTCCATAAAAGACTAAAGAGAGGCATAATATAAGCATAAAGTAAAATTTCCTTTATTGGGCTTCGTGCTCACGTCCTTACTTGTGGTGTAAGTAATGAGATAATAATATTGGGAGCAGAGGAGGAGGTTTTTCTCGTGGAGCCTGCGGCACATCCGACTAAAACACGACCAGAGTAGAGTGTGGCTGAAGAAAGAAAGAATATGTATGTTTGGTAAGAGTTTGAGGGTAAAACATGGTTTGTAAAATACTAAGTATTTTCCTTAACTCTATTTTGAGTGTGTGACATTTTAAACCCTGAACTGTTATCTGTAAGTGTTTCCGTTTTGCATTTCCGCTACATCTTTAATATTTGATTTAACAATTTTAGCCTTCAACTATTTTTTAACGAAATTGCAGTAGCGACCGGGATTTGAGATAGCGCACTCTGATATCATTTCCAATGGAATTTAAATCGTTTTGCAAAAGTTTTAAAATTTAATGGGATTTTCAAAGAAAGTTAAATAAAAAATCTGGGTCCTTATAGTGATAGACCTATCATTTGCCTGGATGATTGTCACTTGAAGGAATTGTGTCCTAGCCAACTGCTCATAGCTATTGACATTGACAGGAACAATGAAATTTATCCAATTGTAGTTATAATGGTTGAAGTAGAATGCAGGGACTCTGGGGCTGATTTTTGTAATTGTTGCTTATGGTTTAGATAGTCATCCCATCAGGGGATGGACAATCATTTCTGACCCAGAAAAGGTAAAGTGGATTGCTTTAGTAATGTATGTTTATGTAACGACCCAGTTTTTATTTACTTTAAAAATCGTGTAATTTAAAACTTTTTCTTTTATAAATTCAAAGTAAGACTTTTTCTTTTAGAAAACCCCAGCATTAAAACTTTTTTTTTAAAACCATTTATATAAGTTGTAGTATAAGTACTAAAATCATTTTATAAAATGTAGTGGAATTTAAAACAAAGCATTAAAGAATATTAACTAATTTACAAACCCTTTTTCAATTACTTTTCATTTAACTCTTTAGTCTGGCAAGCCACAAGATCCACCCATGCAAATCCTTCATCAATCGTCTTTGACCTGTTCTCCTGTTTTCTCGTACGATACCTACATCACAAGACCTACACTAATGAGCCTATTTTTTAGTAAGTGATAGACTAAAATACAATGCATATATGATGTATGATCATGCGATGCATTATAGATAAGAACCATATCTCGTCTGTTAATTTAGGGTGATGGATACGTCAATTGCTCTCGTGGCTTAACCTGTGTTTCCGATGAGGAACCACGCCAATAGGGATGTCACCATGAGCCATACCTAGTCGCTTGGTTTGAAGACATTGGGGGTTTCAGTACAAGAGAATTGAGCATCTTACGATTCCCGTGGCTTAACCGTACCTCACCGCTCCTTAAGTGAGAGTAGGCACTTCAATAAGGGTGTCACCACGACAACCATTCTCAATCCTTCCAAACCCCCACATGCCTATTTACATATATTTTAGGATGACATACAATATGCTCGTGCCTACATACAATCCTATATAATAATATAAATGTCTAATAAACATATCATTAAAAGAATCTAAATCTATTAAACACACAGCATGCAATCTTAATTCTTGCGATGTAGGGTCTGAAGACCAAAACACAGTAAGTATCAACTTACTTTGAGTCTTCAATGCGATTATGTCAATCGACTTAGTACCTTCAAAAACTGTTAAATGAACAATTATTAGGCCCTTATCAATCTCACTCATAGAGAATAGAATAACTTAACATACCATAATAGTCCCATAGCCAACATGCGTAACTAACTAACAACAACCCATACTAGTTGCTCATTCCATCAATGTGACCTGCTAATAAAGAATTTAATTTACAAAACAGAACAACATTCCATCACAATAGCTTATAGAGGATTAAACCACACAATGATCAACTTCCATAAGTCAAAACGTCCACATGTTTCCTAATAACCAATCCATAATGCCAAAGCTAATAACCATTGTACTTAACAGCTTACTAATAAAACTTTAGTATCTAACTTAACAATCAACAACTTCCATCCATTTATTTTTTATCCATATTAACAATCAACACAAATTTAATATAGCAGTCATCCAACAATACTCACAAGTAACAATCCATAAAGCTAACATTCATTATGGTTCTCATCTAATATTTCTAGCAAGCAATAACTTTAGGAAACTGTTTTCATTAATAGGACATAATCCCACTTTTATCTCATTATTTCATCATTGTTTAGAAGCAATAATCCAAAACAGGGGTTCATTTCATCCTAACACCCATAAACCAAACATACAAACACTAAACGAGCCAGTAATTTCAGAGAGTAATACCCGTTATCAAAGCAAAGCATTCATCAAAATCTCCAGAATTCCGAACACAAATCCCAACATTGACATTTATTATAAATTGAAAACAGAACTTTAAGGCAGCAAAACATCCAACACTTTTATTCATTTCCATTTGGTCATTAATAGCTTTCTAAACTACAGAGAAGTCCATTACCTGAAGAAACCAAAGAGGACCCGAGATGAAGCCAAGCAACACACACAGTTCCTAAATTTTCACCTCTCTGCTTCCATGCTTCAAGAGAGTTCCCCTTTCACTACTGTACTCTCCACTTTTCTGTCTTTAGAACCCCACGACTCATCTCTCCTTCATATTCAGAAAGCTTTCCTCTCAATTGTTCTCTGTCACTCAACTCTCCAGAAAGAGTTTCTGTTGCACCACACTCTCTTTGCGTACCAATTTTTATCTTCCCAGATGACCCCTTATCCTCCAAGGAACACCTCCCTCAACATCAATCACCAACTGCTAATAGCGAAGGAAGGGACGTGGAGCAATCCCAAGCAAATCCGTGTATTGAGACCACCAATTATCTCCTCGGGACGCTGAATTTAGTGAGACCGGGTGATGCACAGGTAGATAGATGGGTAGACATGCTACCTACCAGCTCTTCATGATATTGTGCTGCCCTTTTTGAATTAGTGAGACCTATTGACATACAGGTAGATAGACTGGTAAACATGCTATCTACCAGTTCCTCATGATTTTGTGCTGCCCGTTCATTTCTCTAAACGACAGCGTTTGATCCATTTTTCTTCTTTTACTCTTTTATTTTATTTCAATTAACAATTTCATTTAATCAATTCCCACATTCCATAATTAATAATAATTATATATATATATATATATATATATATATATATATATATATATATATATATATTTGTGTGTCAATTATATGTATCATATATCAATCGACCCACATTTCAATTTCTGACTTATTCCAAATATCACTTAATAATAATGGCCGATCAAATTTAAATTTCTCAATCCCATTTCTTAAATTAATTTCCATCAAATGGATCTTCAACAATTATCCAAATAATTCTATTACATCCAATTTATTTTCCAATTATTCTTACTTAATTTCATTACTGAAAATCAGGGTATTACAATTTATGTTATGCATTGTATATAAAAGTTTTTCTCATCTTGTTCATTTTTGTAGGGGTTTGTGCAAACTATTGGCGAGTTTGCAGAGTCAATGGAGCATTATATTGGCTCAGATACTTACATGCTAACTTCAAAAAATAATTTATAGGCAAGTTATATAAGAACGCAATGTGGAATGCATCTAGTACCATAATAGTAGCGCACTTTGAGAGAGAGATGCATAAATTATATTTGGGAAATGTATTAACAAATGCATACTGTAATACCCCAAATTTTGGGTCATCTTAATCTTAGAATAAAGATGAGGATATTTGAGGATTTATGGAGATTTGGGGGATGGTTAAATTTTTATTCAAGGTATGTTAATTGCAAAGATTTGGAGTGGTGATATATGATGAAAAGTGGGAATTTTGTTTCGGCTTAAGGAGGAAAGATGATTTTCATATTTTTGGATGATGGATTGAAGGTTGTGGTCAATCAAATTGGAGGGCAGTCGATCATGGCCAAAACAAGATATTATAGAGGTGAACAAACTTTTTAGCAGTTGAATGTGGGTGTTTGTTGGTGATCTACTGACTTTATCAAGTATTGTGAAATTGAAGGATTTGTAGTCGATCAAGGAGAGATTTGCAATTGATCACGGTCGTTCCGCGTAGAAAATGTAGAATTGCTGTCAACCTTGAGAAGGAAGGCGATCAATCGGTTTTTTCAATGGTTGTACAAAACCTGTTTTTTAGTCTTGTTGTGGTTGATCACTCGAAGGGTTTGAGCGATAGGTAATACCAAATGTCGCCTAAATTGTTAAGTGATGTGTGTTATGATTTTAGAAATATTTAGTGGGAGATCCATGGAAGCTCATGCATCCTCTCCCAATTCCTTTACCTCTTGATGGCTATTGGAGAAGTGTAAGTTATGGATTGTAAGTGCAGTAGGATGGAAGGTTGAAGAAACGAATAGTTGCTTAAAGTTTGAAGAGCACAGGGGGAAAAAGTATGGGGAGAAAAGGGAGAGCTTGTCAAGGGGGAGAAAACCATAAGGTAGAAAGGGAGCTTTAGAGAGTGAGTGAGAATCGTGGGGTTGAGTTTGTGAGAAAGGTTATGGAAAAGATAGGGTAGTTCAAGATTCATGTTTTCACTCCACTCTCTCTCGGCTTTTTCAGGTATCATAGTTTCTTTCCTAATTCTCTAATGGTTTTTATGTGAAGGATGTATTAAAAGAAGTAGAGGAAAGATGAAGTTATTAAGACTCTCTGTTTGTTATTGCTCGAAGAAATTTGTTAAGATCAGTGCTCTGTTAATTTGGAAATTCTATCTGTGGATCACTGTTTTCAAGATTGACTTGTTCATGGTTGTTTATTACTCTCTGTTGGTACCGATTTAAATTTTTCATGTTGATTACTGCTTGTTGGATGTTATGAAGTGTTCACTCTTGGATATATATATATACATACTGCTAAGGATAATAATCTAGTATTTGGTTGGGTTCTTTCTTTTTGGTGACTGCACGGTTGAAGATTATACTTTGTTGATTGAGGTTTTATTCTCTATTGTGATTACCGTGTTATGGACATGTTAGAAAAATCATGCACTGTTGAGGATATTAATTGTCAAGTTGGGTTTTATATTTATTTCACTTGCTGCTTTGATGGGTAATGATGAGATTAATAAACTGTTGTTATTGATGAATAGATATTGAGAAGGAGAATTTTAAGTGCTAAACTCCCTAAGGACCCCTGGTAAGTGATATTGTATGTTTGTTTCCTTTTGGCCTACATCACATGAGAATAGGAATTGTTTGATGTTTGTGTTTATTAAATGATCAGTTTCTTGATCTTGATATTGTTCGAGGATGTATTGCTTGATGTTTGGATATTGTGTTTTATTAGACCTTAAGTTCTTTAAGTTAAGGATTTTGATCATGTTTTGAGGTTTTATTGATGATATGCTAGAATGATAGACTTGTATGCACTCATATGCATTTTGTGCATCATGGATTTTGAAAAGATACAAAATATGGTTTTATGCATTGTTTTGAAAACAAAATGGACCCTATATGGAAATAAACATAAATAGGTGCGATGAGATGTAGGTCATTGAGTTGGCTGCCCCATGTGGGTTATTAGGTTCTACTCTACCTTGTCAAGTTGACATCTCTAACGCCTGTATGGGTAACTGGAACTAAATGAACATGAAATAAATGCAAATAATTGTAAATAGATATTGTGAGGTGAAGGTTCTGGAGTTGGCTGTCCCAAGTGGGCCATATGGTGCCACTCTATCTTGTCAAATTGATATATCCAATGTCTGTACGAGTAAGTGGAAATAAAAGTCAAGTTAATGGTAACAATAAAGCTCAAGGTAAAGGTAAAGAAAAATGAAAACAAAAACTGCATTTGTTTTATAAAAGTTGTATGGCATGAGCATTTCATAATTTATATCACTTACTGAGCTTTAGGCTCACAGATTAAGTTTTGTGATATAGGTAAGGAGTCTATGGTTGGATAAAAGCTTGTAGAAGATGCAGCTAATAGAGTAGTGTATTGTTGAGCCTTTTTGTGTTGTTCGCGAACTGACCAGTGGGTTATGGCTCGATGTAATCGTTTTGGTATTTTGTATTTTGAATCTTCTGTGAATGGTTTTGTAATAGATCTACCTATGAAATTGTTTTCATAACTATGCAAACTATGTTTTCAAAATGTGGGGAAGAATGGTTTATATTATTGTTATGTAATGTGATTTGAAATCAAGGACAAGTCTTCCGCTACGCTACTTGGATGAAATGATTTAATCAAAAGGAAAATTATTTAATATTTATGAATTTTATAAAGAAAAATGTTTTAAATTGCAACGTTTTAAGAAAAAGGAAAATGGGATGTTACACATACCTACGAGGGATTGATTTAAGATTTTGGTCGAACCATGTTTTCGGTTTGATCTCAAAGTGTAATACCCTGATTTCTCGTAATAGAACTAAGTGAGAATAATTAAGAAATTAGTTGGGTTGGATGTAATTTGATTATTTAGGGAATTATTATAGATTTAATTGATAGAAATTAATTTAGGAAATGTAATTGGAGAATATTTGGATAATCATTAAGGATTTATTTGATGGAAAATTTATTTTGAAAACTGAATCAATGAAATTAAATTGGACCGATTATCATTGTCAGACAATATTCAAAATAAATAGAGAATTGGAATTGAGTTGATAATAATTTAATTAAACAAAGGACTTGGTTAAATTCTCAAGGAAGAATTTAATTGGGTAAAAATTGGATTTAAAGTAAAAGGAAAATTAAATAGAATTAATGAAATTTAAAGTAAAATAAAAATCAAATAGAGAAGGAAAGATGGAGATCCGGTTCAGTTTGGCAGTTTGGTTTGGTCTTGATGGTTTGTTCAGGCCGGTTCTTGGCTGAAAAGAAAATAAAAAGGGGGAGAAGAGAATTGGGCTAGGGCTGAAGTTGGCTGTGATTTTGAGTTAGAATCGAGAGAGGGAGAAGGGAGAACCTAAGAGAGATATCAAGACCGATGGTCATAGATGATAGGGCTCCCGCGATTGCTGGATGATGACTTTGGCGGCGTGCGGTATAGTCCGACGAGTGCTAGTGAGGAGCGACGGTGGTAGAAGGTTGGGCGCAAGTAGCTTGAGCCTCAGGAAGGATGAACCGAGAAGCTTCGGTTTTCTCCACGGGCTATGAAATCGTCAGCCAAGAGATGAACTGCGAGCTACAAAATTGCAGCGCCTAACCAAGATGAATATTGGTGAAGCTGGGGATTCGATTTCGGACGTGGACGATGACAGGAGCGCAACTGGGGAGCTTCGCTTCTCCATCATCCGATTCTGGTTTTGAATGGGGGGAAAACTCTTAGTGCTATATTGCAATGAAGATGACAGGTAAGTTGATACTTACTGTGCTTTGGTCTTCAAACCCTACATCACAAGAATTAGGACCTTGTATGCTGATTGTTACCGCTTTCATAGAATATTTAGGTTGTTTACTGCTTTACCACAAATTGAGCATGTTCCGTATATTGTGCTATTGATTGCTGACTGTTTATTAGAGTTAGGTTCTTTTAATGATATGTTTCATAAATGAGCATGATTAGAGATTATTGGAATGATATTTTAGAACTGTATATATTCACGAGAATTATGCATCATAGTTTTCAAAAGATACAAAAATGGTTTTCATACATAGTTTTGAAAAAGAAATGAAAAGTGGTGGAATGGATGCTCATACCTACTAAGTGAACGGCATTCTCAAGGGCTGATCAACCTAGCGAACAACCATCACTTAGCTGTAAGAATATCCATTGTATCATTGAATAAACGTAAATATTGGCGTGGGGGTTCGGGAGAATTGATGACTGTCCATCGGTGGGGACACCATAGGATGTATCTCCCTATCAGAGTGACTGCATGGACTCTAGGGTTCATCATTTCTCTTGTGCGGAAATCCCCAACGTCTTCAACAAAAAGAGAATGGTGACTGTCATCGGTGGTGAGGCCATAGGATGTATCTCATCTCCGGAGTGATGGATAGCCACATGGCCATAGGATGTACCCATTTTCTTGGTACATGGAACAGATAGGTGTCCTTCCAGAAATGAAATTAAATAATAACAAAGCGAATAAGCGTAAATAGGCTTGTGGGAGTTCGGGAGATTTGATGACTGTCCATTGGTGAGGACACCATAGGATATATCTCCCTATCAGAATGACGGTTAACCACATGGACTCTAGGGTTCATCATTTCTCTTGTACCCAAATCCCAAACGTCTTAAAAAAAAAGATAATGGTGACGGTCATCGGTGGTGAGGCCATAGGATGTATCTCCTCGCCAGAGTGATGGATAGCCACATGACCATAGGATGTATCCATTCTCTCGGTATATGATTAGATAGGTTCCCTTCCAAAAAATGAAATTAAAAGGAAAACGGAAATGGAAAGAGAAAGATCAAGTAAAGTTAAGATCAAGAAGATTGAAAAGGAAAGAAAATGACATGTGAAATGAAAATGAAAAGAAAAGGAAAAGAAATGGAAATGGAAAACGAAAAAGGATTTAAAAAATGCATAACATGTTTATTTTATTTTATATCACTTACCAAGCATTTGGCTCATTAGTTAAGTCTTGTCGATGTAGGTATATGATTGGAAATAGACGATCAATACAAGGAGTAGTTGATGAGGAATTTGCACGGATGAATATTGTGGCTGCCTGGGCTAAAGAGTAACTCGTTTTGTAATTAATAAAGTAAACCGTTTAAGTTTAATTTATGCTTCCACTATGTTTTAAGAAAAAGAGTTTATAAATGAACCGCTATGTTTTAAGAAAATGAGTTTATAAATGAAAGTTATTCCGCGGGTAAAAATGTTTTAAACAACTGTTACTGTAAAAGGATTTTAAGTAATGGATTTAACACTCGGTTTAAAAGAAAAATCTTACTCTGATTCTACAGAAGAAATTTTTTAAATTTGACGCGATTTTAAAAGGAAATAAAATTCAGGATGTTACTGTTTGTATCAGAGGACCCCGGTTTTAAAATCTGTTCCATATACTGCCTACCAGCACAAGGTTCGTCGTGTAAATACTCCATCGACTGTAAGTATTATAATCAATTTCTTTCCTTTATCTAATTATTTAAGTGTTTGTTTTGTCTTGAGATGAAAGGGTATCATTGCTAGGGTACATTAAGGTATTGGACTAGAGAGGTTGCGAATAACAAGGATGAGACTATCAATCAGGTGACTAAGTTGGCGGGACAACAATTTATTGCTTGGAGGACTTATGGGAAATGTAATGTAAATTAATTACTACGGTGTTTGAGATAATTCTCATTGATGTAAACAATCGTGGTTCTTTTGATAGAGTAGAATGATAGAGATGACAAAATATAGGCGATACTGGAACTGCTTGGGTTTTGAGTGCATGAATTAGCTTTGGGGGAGTAAAGAAACAAGGGAGACTCTGCCCAAATTTTTATAAATTGGAAAAGGGGATAAGTGGAAAGCAAACACTACATGGATTAGATTAAGTAGACAATTTGGCTAGGTTGCCTACACTGCATGGATTAGATAGATGTTGGATTTATTATGGGGATGGAGAACATTGAGGGTTAGCGACTAAGCTGAATTATGAGGACGAAAATTAATTAGTTAAGTGTTTATCCACTCAGTCAATATTATTAAGGAATTGTAGAGAGAGTGTTTTGGATCTTTAGTAATGGATAGTTGAATATTGATACCGTGATCACTGCCCACATTGGTAAGCTAGGAATCTACCTTGAACTGGATTAAGAAATCTATTTTGATTAAAATGAGGGACTAGTTAGTCGTTGTTTCCTATATAGGCTAAATTTTGTCATGAACTAGAAACTGGAAAATCTAGTCTATTTGTATGACTAACTTGGATTAATAGTGAGTATGAATTTTAAGATGGTTAAGATACTCATTGTTGTTGTTCTGGGTTTGTACTCTAAGTTATGTTGAGGATAATATCCTGGTGTTTGGCTAATGACGTGCCCCAAGTTCCGAAACTTGAGCCCGAGCCAGGGGCTCTTTTATTCTCTAAATTTTTATTTATTTTGCACGTTTTTTTGAATCAAATAAACATCTTTGGAGTTGGCATTTGGGCTAATGGAGATTTTACAATCTTTGGGGAAAAATTGTGAGCTGTTTTTCCGCCTAGATTCTGACCTCCAACAGTTAAAGTGGATTTTTGACAAATCGGAATGAGGTCGTTTCAACTTTGATCCTTCATACCAAATGTAGCCAACATCCAGAGGTTTCGAAAGAGCTATTGAACGTTGTATTTGGGCTACATTTGGTATGTCAAATGTCTTTGTTTCAGAGAGCAAAACTCAGACTCGGGTTTATTGTTGTTGTTTTAATTAAGGGTTTGTTTAGTCATTTGCTACCTAGGGATATTTTAGTCTTTTTATGTTTTGTTGTAAAACCTTAGGGTTTAATACCCCTTTTGGCTGGAATGGAAAATCAATTTTGAAGAATTAGAAAATAACTATTGTTGAAGGTGTGTGCCCGCGGGAATCTCCCTCCTCTCGGCCCTCTCCATTTTCACCCGAACTTGTTTCTCTTGTAGCGATTTCTTGAGCAAGTTGGAAGAGTTGCTGTCTCTTCCAAAGCATCATCTTTGGTGGTGTTCTTGTAGTGTGGAGATAGGAGAATCGCTAAATCCCTTGGAGAGCGCTTAATCCGTGATTAGGCCGATTACTTCGATCCTCTCACGTTATGAGGTAAAATCGAACTCCACTGTTCCCTTTGTAATTTTGAAGATTATTGCTGGTAAGATTTGGTTGTTCCGGTCCTATTCCCTTCATATTTGGTGGTTAACAATTGTGTATTAAGATAAAGGCGTCGTTCCTTATGAATATGGAGTTTTGCTGGATATTTGGTTAATCTCAGAATCTGTTTTTCTGTGCAATCTGTTTACTGCATTGGATTGTTGGCCTGTTTCGAAGCCCTTGCGTGGGTTTTCTTAATTTTATTTCTTCTGGAGATTTGTTCTTTGTTGAGTGACGAAGCTGCCTACCAATTTTTGGAATTATTGGAATTATATGGAGTGATTTCTCTTTGTTGTATTTCTGATCGTCAAAACTGTTTGGAAGAAGCTCGGTATTTAGTGATATCTTATTT
The DNA here is from genome assembly GCA_022433065.1 of Begonia loranthoides. Taxonomy (NCBI): domain Eukaryota; kingdom Viridiplantae; phylum Streptophyta; class Magnoliopsida; order Cucurbitales; family Begoniaceae; genus Begonia; species Begonia loranthoides. The sequence goes on from CM039473.1 coordinate 18,681,883, forward strand.
CAGCTATAACTGGAGATTCGGAATGAGTTCTGATCTGGGATTTTGATACAACTTACCTGATTGTGTTAATTAAGTGTCCTCCAAAAACTAGCCAAAGTTCACGTTTGAATTTGGAGAACTACTCTGTCTATTGTTGCTGGTCCAGTTTAATTCACAGCTTGTTGGCCGGTTTATTTAAATTAAGCTCTTGTCGCCCTTGGAGCTTATCAGCTAAGTTAGGAGAAGTTTAAAATGGATAGGTTTAAGTTCTCTACCACAGGTAGGACTCAATCAATATAACAAAGGATGTGAATACGATGATGTGGATAGAGTTTGAGAGGATCTTTTATGACAAAGACCTTACTCGCACAATGAGGACAAGTAAACTAATAGAAATTACTCAACTTCGGCTAGAGGGAATGGTTACGGTATATGTGCGTAAGTTGAAGCATTGTCATAGTTTTCCTTGGATTGTTTGAGCAATAATGAGCATCAGTTGCACCAATTTATGCAAGGACTTAAGACAATGATTTATGGAGGTCTAAGATATAGGGGAATGTTGGAAAAAAAATGGTTGGGAAGTCTATATGTGTAATGAGTTAATTTCTAGTTCTAAGTTGGATTCAAATTTACTTCTTAGTTGGATTTTGTTGTAAATTGATGGATTTTGAAAACTGTTAGGCTTGAAGATTTTAATTTATGAATGCAAGGGGATTCTCTTAAATTAGATGGAGGACGTGTTACGAGCTGAGTATATATATATATATAAAGGTTACCAATGCTATGGCAGAACATAGGTTTGAAGGATCGCTAGGTCGGTATTCCGAATATATTGTTGAATTGTTTACCGAGAGAACTTGTGGGATAGATTCGATTGATATTTTTGAATCTGTCGCTAATGGATTTAATTGGAGGAATTGTTGAAGTTAATAATGAATTGATTGAGGTTCCATTGTTCATAATGGTTGCGGTTGTTGAACGTTGTGGTGGATAATGATTTATTGAGTTGGATCTTAGCATTTATTTAGAAAGTTGCTTTGATAAATAGTAGAAAGGACTTACGCTTTGAGGAGTTGGGCTTAAGTATCATTATGTCAATAGATGAAGTTTTAGTAAACTATATTGATCAAATAGGAGGGGAATGGTAAAGGAAACAAGATAGAGCGAGAACCCTAGAGATGACATGATCAACAGACTAACAAAAGTATTGGACTGTCAAGTTTAAATTATGGAAAAAATTGGGAAATTAGAAGAACAGAGAGACAAGTAGCTGACGGTTCCTGAGAATTTAAAGTAGTAATGATTTCGACTACTAAACTGCCATGTCTTGAATGAAAGATTTCAAATCATACAATCGCAAAAAATAGAGTCTAAATGGTGGTGGAAGGTGTGCTTGTGTACGCTAAGGTTGAAGAGCAAGAGAAAGATATGTGTATCGAGTTTCAAGTCATGGAATTCATGGAGAATAGTGGGAAAGTAATGAAGGAAATCAATTTGAAAGATGTTTTGCGAGTTCAAAGCAATGTTTTAATTGAAATGAAAGTGGCCCTTTTTGTCAATGATTGTCCGGTTATGACTTAAGAAAATAGGAAATGGTTGCCCCAAGAGTATTTTTCATTGGGAAAGATGCAAATGAAGGTGGAGTTTAGTGAGTAAGAACAATATTTTGGAGCACAAGGATCTTAAAAAGGCAATAAAGTGGGTTATGTTGCAATGATGTGTCACCCAATGTCGGATAAAAGGGAAGGGATTTTGGACGGAGAATTTTCTTTTGGTAACAAGTGCAATGGAAGATCAAGTGACCTAGACGTTAGTTAGTGTTTTGCAAACTCTATGCATTTTGGAGAAGTAAAAGTGATGTAATATTTTGGAAATTTGTGTGAAGGTATGATACAAGAAGTTTTTGGGTACAGTTATGCTGTGAAAGTCAGAGGTCATTTTGGTTGTCAGAGCAAGGGAGTGACTACATGAAGTAAATTTCAAGGACGAAATTTATATAAGGAGAGAGGATTGTAATACCTTGATTTCTCCTAACAGAACTAAGTGAGAATAATTAGGAAATTAATTGGGTTGGATATAATTTGATTATTTGGGGAATTATTAAAGATTTAATTGATAGAAATTAATTTACGAAATGTAATTGGAGAATATTTGGATAATCATTAAGGATTTATTTGATGGAAAATTTATTTGGAAAACCAAATCGATGAAATTAAATTGGGCCGATTATCATTGTCAAACAATATTCGGAATAAATCGAGAATTGGAATTGAGTTGATAATAATTTAATTAAATAAAGGACTTGATTAAATTATCAAAGAGGAATTTAATTAGGTGAAAATAGAATTTAAATTAAATGGAAAATTAAATAGAATTAGTGAAAATTAAAATAAAAGATAAATCAAATGGTGAAGGACAAATGGAGATCCGGTTCAGTTTAGCGGTTTGGTACGGTCTTGATGGTTCGGTCTGGCCAGTTCTTGGATGAAAAGAAAATCAAAAGCGGGAGAAGAGAATTAGGCTAGGGCTGAAGTAGGCTGTGAATTTTAGTTAGAATGGACAGAGGGAGAAGGGAGAATTCGAGGGAGAAATTGGGACCGATGGTCGCCGACGATGGAGCTCCCACGATTGTTGGACGACTACTTCAGCAGCATGCAGGGTAGTCCGACGAGTGCAGGTGAGGAGCGATGGTGGCAGAAGGTTGGGCTTGAGTAGCCCGAGCAGCAGGAAGGATGAACCGAGAAGCTTCATTTTCTCCACGGGCAGTGAAATCGTCGGCCAAGAGATGAACTGCGAACTGCGAAATTGCAGCGCTTGACCGAGATAAATATTGGTGAAGCTGGGGATTGGATTTCATATGTGGACGAAGACAAGAGCGGAATCGGGGAGCTTTGCTTCTCTATCTTCTGATTCCGGTATTGAATGGGGGGAAAACTCTGAGTGCTATATTGCAGTGAAGATGACCGGTAAGTTGATACTTATTGTACTCTGGTCTTCGGACTCTACATCACAAGAATTAGGACCTTGTTTGCTGATTGTTACTGCTTTCATAGAAAATTTAGGTTGTTTACTGCTTTACCACAAATTGAGCATGTTCCGTATATTGTGCTATTGTTTGCTGACTTTTTATTAGAGTTATGTTCTTTTAATGATATGTTTCATAAATGAGAATGATTAGAGATTATTGGAATGATATGATAGAATTGTATGTATTCACGAGAATTATACATCATAGTTTTCAAAAGATACAAAAATGGTTTTCATGCATGGTTTTGAAAAGGAAACGAAAAGTGGTGGAATGGATGCTCATACCTACTAAGTGAACAGCGTTCTCAAGGGCTGATCACCTGAGCGAATAACCATCACTTAGCTATAGAAATATCCATTGTATCATTGAATAAACGTAAATAGGGGTGTGATGGTTTAGGAGAATTGATGATTGTCCATCGGTGGGGACACCATAGGATGTATCTCCATATTGGAGTGACGGTTAACTACGTGGACTCTAGGGTTCATCATTTCTCTTGTACGGAAATCCCCCACATCTTCAACAAAAAGAGAATGGTGACGGTCATCGATGGTGAGGCCATAGGATGTACTTCATCGCCGGAGTGATGGATAGCCACATGACCATAGGATGTACCAATTCTCTTGGTACATGGAACAGATAGGTTCATTTCCAGAAAATGAAATTAAATAATAACAAAGTGAATAAACATAAATAGGCTTGTGGGGGTTCGGGAGATTTGATGATTGTCCATCGGTGGGGACAACATAAGATGTATCTCCCTATCGGAGTGACAGTTAAACAGGTGGACTCTAGGGTTCATCATTTCACTTGTACAAAAATCCCCAATGTCTCCAACAAAAAGAGAATTGTGACGGTCATTGGTGGTGACCCATAGGATGTATCTCTTCACCGAAATGACGGATTGCCCCATGACCATAGGATGTATCCATTCTCTCAGTATATGGAACATATAGGTTCCCTTCTAGAAAATGAAATTAAAAGGGAAAGGTAAAGGGAAGGATAAAGGGAAAGGGAAAGATCAAGTAAATTTAAGATCAAGAAGACTGAAAAAAAAGGAAATGAAATGTGAAATTAAAACGGAAAGAAAAGGAAAAGAAATGGAAACTGAAAACGAAAAATGATTTAAAAAATGCATAGCATGTTTATATTATTTTATATCACTTATTGAGCATTAGGCTCATTAGTTAAGTCTTGTTGATGTAGGTATATGCTTGGAAATAGACGATCAATACAAGGCGCAGTTGATGAGGAATTTGCATGGATGAATCTTGTGGCTGGCTTGGCTAAAGAGTAATTGGTTTTGTAATTAATAAAGTAAACCGGTTAAGTTTAATATTTGTTTAATTTAAGCTTTTGCTATGTTTTAAGAAAAAGATTTTATAAATTAAGAAAAAGAGTTTATAAATGAAAGTTATTCCGCTGCTAAAAATGTTTTAAACGACTATTATTGTAAAAGGATTTTAAGTAATGGATTTAACAATCGGTTTAAAAGAAAAGTCTTACTCTAATTTTATAAAAGAAAAAGTTTTAAATTTTATGCGATTTTAAAATGAAATAAAAACTGGGATGTTACACAAAGTGTGAGACTTAGAGACTATAAGTCAAGGTACGTCTTGTAATGAACGCAATTTTTTGGAAAATGTAATGACATTATTTATTAAGGAAGAAATTGTGTTTAAGAATGTGTATTAAGGTATATACAAATATATATTATGGGTTGTTTAAACTGGATATATTTTATAGTTTAGAAATATATATGTAGAGAATTTTAATAAAAATGGGGGAATAGAATAATATAATGGAGAAATTGGATGCGTGGGAAATGGGAGATGTCATCCAAAATTTAATGGACATTGTCGTTTTGGAGGAGATGTTTGCTGTTAAGGAATGCCAGGAAATGGCATCCGTGGAAGCCAATAGATCTATAGAAATATTGGAGGATACAAAGACCGTTAGATTTAAATATATAGAAATGTTTGCAGTCGTTGGATGAGAGAGAGTGGAAGGAAAAGATTCATTTTTTGGAAAGGAATATGTCTACGGGAGAAAGGAAAATGATGGATGGAACAGTGACTTTTGGATGAGAAGAGCGGGCAAAGAATTGGCCATCCACGGGAGATAAAGATTCTTTGTGTAACGACCTAGTTTTTCTTTCTAAAAACATGTCATTTTTTAAAAGGACTTTCTATCTCAAACCACGTAAAATTATAAACTTTTCTTTTCTAAAAATAGTAGAAGACTTTTATTAATAAAACAGTTGAAAATGCAGTAAATAAAATTCTTTTCTTTTACAATTTAAAATACTTTACAAAACTCTTTACAAATCATTTCTCTTTCTTTAATCCTTTAGCCTAGCCAGCCATAAGATCTGCGTGAGCAAATCCTTCATCAATTGCTCCTTAACCTAATCTCACCTGTACCTACACCACAAGACTTAAACTATGAGCCTAAAGCTCTGTAAGTGATATAAAATAAACTTTACAGTGCACATGTTATCTTGCTTTTTAAATCCGTATGTAGTTTCCTATTTTCATTTTTGTTTTCCGTTTTTCATTTTCCATTTTCCGTTGTCAGTTATTGTTGTCTTGTCTTTACTTTACCATTAACTTGAACTTTAATTCTGACAGTGAACTTAGGCTGTATGGGTGAACTTAGGCCCTCGTGGTGAACTTGTACCATGCTGGTGAACTTCGTCCAGCATAGTGAACTTTTAGCACAAACAGTGAACTTACATCACTATGGTGAACTTCGGCCATCATAATGCACTTTTACCATTTCCTTTCTGCTATCATCTTGGGAATGAGTTGTGACCTTAAGCCGACTCAACCATTTTCATTTTCTTTATGCATTTCTCTTTGGTCTTTATCTTTCAATTTTCATTTATTCGTATTTCATATCCGTTTCCGTTTTCTTTTCAAAAACCATGCTTAAAATCATTTTCGTAATAATTTGAAAACCATGATGCGTGCAATGCTCGTCAATGCATACAATTTCTATATCATCAATATAATCCTCAAAGCATGATTTATATCAAATCCTTAACTTAAATCTATAAACACACCATTAAAAAACTTAATTCTAATAAATACAAAGCATCATGCAGCAATACATCCCTAGGACATGATTCCAACCTAATAATCTAGTGAATACAAGCAACATAAAAATTCTAACTCTTGCGATGTAGGGCCCCAAAGACCAAAAAACAAGCAACATCAACTTACCTGTCTGCTCGTAACGTGTTTCAGCAGCTTATCCTTCTTTCTTTCCAATATCTTCAAAATCAATAACATTTATTCATTAATTTCATTTCCTCAACAACCATTCACTGAGTTCCATTACCCATAACACTTAATAGTTTCCATCATTTATACTTAATACACAGCAGATCATAACAAAGTCTAAACCCACATATATATCCAAATGGTAAAACCCATTCGAACCAACAGAACATATTTCCAACTTTATACCAATTATAAACAACCTCTCGGCAGTGAACAATCCTCAACAGAGAACAACTACATCAATAATAATCAATACTAGTAACTGAACTTCAAAACAAAACAAAACTCTCAATCATTTACGTGAGCAGGAAATCCAATAGAGAAGCATACTTATCAAAGCTGTGCAGAGAACCACTTCCAACAATAGAGCATAATTAATCATTTCAACAACATAAAGTAGAAGCCAAATTACATAACAGAATATTGCATTGATAGACTCTCAGGTAGTAATCAACGAAAGAACAAACTTCACATGAGCAGAACAATATACAACACTTGCCATCAGAATACCCAACATAGAGAACCAAACTTCATCAACATCATCCAACAATATGGGAGAAATTGTTACCTGAAGAACAACTGAGGCCAGAAGCATGGAGCTAAAAACCATAATAGTAACAAATACAGAATCGAAAACCCATTAAACATTCACACCTTCATTTTATCTTCTACCTTTATCATGACTTCTACCTAAAAATTCATTAACCAGGGAGGAAATCACCATACCTGAAGCAACTGAGAAGAACCAAGGAGACAGTTCTCCCTCCCCTGCTTCTTCTTCTTCTTGGCACCTTCACCTTCTTCTGCTTTCTTCTTCTTCTTTTCTCTTCATTTCCCTCAACTTCTTTCATTTAATAGAAATCTCTCTTCTCTCTTACCTTCTCTTCTCAATTTCCCTCTATTTCTCATGTACCACACAGCTTTCCCAGAGATCTCTCTCTCCCTTTCTCTTGGTCTATCTCTCTATCTCTTTTCTTAGTAGAAGCTTCCTATATACATTTCATTTATTCCCATAAATCTTACCTAACCCCTTCAATGAACTGCCATGTGTAAAGGAGGCAAACGAGGAGAGATAATGAAAACACATCACATCCTGGAATCCACATTTCTCAGAAACCATGTGGAACCAATCGATCCACAAATGACCAGTAACCAGGAGTATCGATAAACAGCTCCAACACAAAAGCCCATTTATTGGAAATTGTCGCGAGACCAGTCGATCCTATGATCGATCGCCATACAATTCTCTGGTCATTCACTAATTGATCGGTCCAACGTCGACAAATCCTTCTTCGCCTCTTAGATTTCCATCATGCACACCTAGTTGATCTATTGATCAACGGTTCCTTCATTGCCAGTCACTAATATGCCATTGCCTTTCTCCATAATGCCATTGTAATATTCTTGCCTGTCAATCGAGAAAGGAGATTAAATGTGTCGGGCCCTGCTAGCTTTGGAAAGCTCTCGGAAGCTCGGCCCCCGTTGCTAAAGTTTTCGCTCGAAATGCTACTAGATGGAGTGCACGAATGTCGAAGTCATCTGTGTCTATTCTCGATGCTACTAGAATAGCAGTATCGCGAGTTCTGTTCGTGCCCACGACTTGGATGTCTTCCCCAACCACACTGTTTAGTGGACCAGGCGGTGACATTCCTATCCGCTCGTGCTTAATGACACCATCTTCAAGAAAATCGCATGATCGCTCCCCATTTCGCGAAGAAGCTTCGACTAAAGGCAATTGCGAAACCACAAAATCACTTGTAATATCCCAAATTTTTTTGATGCTAAGCATATGACTTAAGTAATAATTATGGGTATTTGGAGCTAAAATGGACGATTAAGGTATTAACCAAGAGAAACATATTTGGATAAAGTGAACTGTGATACCCAAATTGTTTGATGATATTTTGAGTTAGATAGAACGATGTCAACTAGATTGACAGTCAGTGGATTTAGTAAGAGAAAATATATTTGGATATAATAAGGTTGTAAATATTTAAAAGTATATTGGGTTTAGTAAAGAATAAGGTTGTGGAGGAATTGTGGATTACTTATCCTTAATATTGAAGAATAAATTGAGGTTAGGATAATTGGGGATGTGAATTATGAGTTAGTAACAGTATACCATATAGATTATGGAGGTTGAAAGACATACTATTCACATGATATTAAGAATATTATAGAATTGTAATATTCACGTGAATATTTTGTATGGCGGTCGAATGGAAGGAAACGACGGTCGATCGTCCACTGCGTGAATCAATCGATTAGCGTTTGAACAAGGAATTATTTTGGACCAATGGTAGTCGATCACCCACTAAAATCAATCTTCGGTTGATTGATGGGTTCGCAGTCGATCGACCAAACATGAATTGATCGACTGCCAAACTGAAATGTCACTTGGAAACGGAAATGCCATTGCTGGAAGCTTCTAGAGTTGGCATTTGATGCATCTGGATGCTGAAGGGTTGTATCCTTTGGCCTTCTGTCTTAGGTGGACGCTAGAAGGTCATGGTTTGTGGCCTATAAATAGAGAAGAGTGGGACGAGAGAATAGTAGTGAGGAAAACCATGGGTTACTCTGCTAAATTTTAGAGAGAGTTAGTGTGGGGGTTATGAAGTTTTTGAGGGTTTTGTGATTTGTGAATATGATCCTGTGATGGTTTAAGAGGGAGTCGGACTGAGGGAAAGGTTGATGTATTATTGAAGATGTGAGAAACGAATAAATCATAGTGAAGAAAAGTGTGAGGAATTGCTGTGAAGTTTTGTGATTTTTGAGAGAGGTTTATGAGGATATTTTATGTTGTTTGGATAGTGAGAAACCGTGGCTGAGTTTGAGGTGAAGGGAAAAATGAAGTTTGTAGCTTTTGGAGTTTGTATTTATGAGTGAATGGTTAGCAGAGGATTAGAGAAAGAGACAGAAGGAGAAAACGAGGCCGAGATGATATTTGTAAGGGGAATAGGGAGGAAAGTTATTGCTGGAAGCAGATTTGGTATCTATTTCTCTGATGCTTTGGGCAAGCTATTCTCTTCTATGAATTTTGTTATTGATTTTAGTCATTGGATTATTATATTGGTTGGTAATCGTTTCAGATGGAGTTGAAATGAATTTTGTTATTGTTTGGAAATATATATTCTTCAGCTTCGGATTTTGCACAATATGCATGAATTAACTATTTTACTTGGGTTATTGCTGAAGAAATGTTGTCTGGATATTGTGTTGTTTGCCTTATTACCGAGTTATTATTGAGGATTTGACAATATTGGTTTGCATGTTCTATGTTGCATAAATTGTTAAAGGGATTTTATTATATGGAGTTATTGGAGTGGATAGTTGTTGGATAGTGATTGTTGTTGTTAGAAATTAAGTAACATGGATATGAATGAACCTCTGCTACTATTTGATATGGATGTAATTAGGACCATATTTCGCTATTGGATTTCTATTATTGGCTTAGTTATTACTAGATGTTGGATTTTAATGCTAAGAACTGTGAAATGGACTTGGGGTTCTATTTGTTGGAAATACTAAGCAAATTAATTGAAGCTGGGGGACTCTATTGTTAGGAAATAATTATTGATGTCTATATATATTTAATTATGAATAGGTATCGAAGAGGTGAAACTTAAGTGCTAACTCGCTAAAGCTAAGGACTCCAGGTAAGTGGTACTGCATGTGTTTTGTCTGGAAGGGCCTACATCACAAGAATTAGGGGTCATTTATTGTTTGTTTGATTGCTTGTTATGATTTGTATGTTTATTAGATTTAGGTTCAGTTCCTTAGTTAAGAATGAATCACGTTTTGAGGATAAGATTATGAACACGTTAGATAGGATTGTAGGCGCACAACAACGTTAAGACTTGGAGTCCTAAAGTATACGTAAGTGAATAAATGTAAATAGGTGGTTACATCACCTTTTTCTTCTCCATGGTCTGCCCACGACCACTCTCTCTTTCCCTCCCTTTAGGTTTTTCAATCTTCTTTTATTTTAAATCCATTCTTTTCTTTATTTTATTTTAATTTAATTTCATTCATTCGCTTTAATTTTACTTATACAATTAATGTGTATAATCAAATTTACCTATTATATACCATATAACTTATTCCTAATCTGGCCTTATTATGAACATCAGCCAATGAAATTCCTAATTATTCTTACTTAATTTTTTTTATGAATAATCGGGGAATTAAAGTTTGTAGAAGAGAGGAGGACCGTTGAATTTAATTGAGGATGAAACGTGGATACTCAGGATGTTGCTGGAGTGCGGGAGAAAATAAAAAGCATCACTGGAGGATTAAACGTTGTGTTTTAGATTGGAAGTCACGGAAGGAAATGCATCTGCCGAAAGGAACGCGTCCTCAAATTTATAAGGGTGTCATCGTTTCGAAGGAAACATGCATTTGTGGTGAAATAAACAAGGATAGGGACAACATTGTTTTGACTAAGAGAACCTGACTAAATAGTGAAGTCGCCGGAGCATAGACGTTTGTGGACAGAGACACTTGTACAAATACGACGTGGGATGAAATGATTGGTTTATTGGGCCAAATATTCGTTGAGAATGTTCTTAGTAGACACAAACTTGTCTGTGACAGCCTTTACTTCTGAACTCAACTCTACTGGTAATTTAAATTTAAACTACGCTTTGCCTTATTGATGATTGGGGCATCCTCTACCGTTTCACCGTAGAGTAAATGCACATTGAAGAAAAATTAAAAGAATTAACCTCTTAGTTCAAAATTCACTTCCGATCGTCTAGCTTGGAGGCATCATGTCAAACTTGGATTAAAAAGGGAAGAAAAGAAGGAGTGGAAATTGAGTTTGGTGACCGTTGGAAGAAATTTGAAGAGTTTCCCTGTGCTGGCCGAGAAGATTTTAGCTTAGCATAGTTGAGAATTTTGGTGAAGTGTATTACTAAGAAATTTAGTTAAGTAGAGATGCAGGATTTTGGCCATTTGGCCTACACCACAAGGTGCTAGGTGACTCTGTCTGATGTCTTTATTTTTAATGTCTTGAGGATGTGATATTTCGTTTCTATGCTAGAATAGGATTCTTTGTATTTTTAGAATTTGTTATTTAACTCGACATTTTGCTTCTCTATTGTTCGTATTTATAAACATAGATTCTGTTTTTCTAATAAGAGCATGATTGTTGTAAGTTACAATCGAGTTGGTGCTCCCTGTTATATGTTGTTTTTACTCGTGGCTGTGCTTGACTTTAATTTAGTTGTTTGTTGTACTACATTGATTGACATTTAAGAAAGATAAATAGAATGAAAATATAGGTAAATGGGTCTAGAGGATAGGTTGTTCTAGAGGGGAACCAAGGGGTGTAGATACTTGTAGTTTGCTTTTGATTGATGTGGGGCTAATCGATTGATCGCAGTCGCTGTTATTGATGTGTGCAGCGCTAACATAGAGTTTGGTTGATGTCTTACCTATCACCTGAAATTGAGAGATTGTCTTATAGTAGCCTACTCTTCTGAAAAAGATTAAGAAGATGAACAGTAAAGATATGAAAGAGAAAAAGGAATCGATGTTTTGTCATATTTCTTGCATATATATGTGTAGTGAATCTATTTAAGTTTTATTGTTGTTGTTATGAAGTTGCTTTGAGATTCTTAAATTGATGCATGCATAAAAATAAATAATGTTACTTAGTTAATTAATTTTAGTTCTTTATTTACTGAGCATTAGGCTCATTAGTTTGAACTTTGTGGTGTTGGTATTGAAGCTATCGATGATGATCTTTATGATGAGACAATGAAAATGGGTTCCCATGAGTGATACTTGGAGGTTGTCTAGTGATGATAATCTGGGAAGTTTTATTTTCCTTAAAAGAGTGATTTCATTTGTTTTAATAATCATGTTTTGATGGGCTGTCTAATAACTTAATATTTGGGATTTTGTCCTAAGAATTTTTTAAGTGGATTTTTATATATACTGTGGGATTTTTGTGTTGTGTTTTATCGTTACAATTATTTAATATGTATTTCGATAGTAAAATAATGACTCAAATACTTTATCATTTCATGTTTGATAAAAAGTTATATTAAAAAAAAAAAACTTTAAAATTTCAGGTCATTACATCCAATATGCCAAAAATTATCGTACGAATCCTCATAGGATTAAGTTTAAGTAACATATAAGCATGAAAGGAATGTGTGATTATTAAGGATAAAGAGTAATGGATATTAGGGGTGAATTAATGTAAAAAAAAAAGGATGGACTAAAAGATTGGGGGATTTGCTAAGAAGTGTGACTTTTGAAATAGAAAAGGACGTCCACATTTAAAACAAAGGGTTAAACTCGTCAACCGAAATCACACATTGTGGCTCTTGGGTAAATTTTCGGTCACCCAGAATTGTAGTGGTAGATCAGATTTCTAGTAGAGTTCAAATTGTGACTTTTGGGTAAGGTTTGCGGTCAAGCAGTGGTTGACCAGATTTGCTATGGATTGCTCTCAGGTAGATTTGTGGTCTCCCGCAATTGCAATTGTGGTCGACCGAAATTAAGATAAAAAGCAATAGTTAAGTCTTGGGTAGATTTGCAAATGACTAAAAATGAAGAGGTTGTCGACTAGAAATGTGAAGAGTTTTTTAGGAGAGATTTCGTATCATATTTTTGTTGAAGGAAAGGTACTTAGCATTAAAATGCTGGAGGAAGGGGACACCTCAACACCAGCTAAGTTTTGGTTGATATTAAGGGATCAACTCCTTTGAATTGAGAAGGACTACGTGAGAAGAAAGGAAGAGAAACGAGAAGCTATGGAGAGAAGAAAAGATGTTTCAGGGAAAATGCCCTATACTCTAATTCTTTCAATGTAAGACATAACTCTTTCTATGACTTAGAGGAACTTTAGTTGTATGCATGTAAGAGTTTGTTGGAAGAAATTGATGAAAATCATGAAAAATGATAGAGTTATACCATTGTGATATTTGGAGATGAAAGATTATATTAATAAACTTATGAGTTAAAGAAGAAATATTATGTGATGAAGGACATCCTAAGGAAAACATAGACTCTAGAATTAAATAATTTGGTTGAGTATATTGTAAATTATGCATGCTCAAAGTTGGAGAAAAGTGTTCATGCTTAAAAAGTTAAGGGATATGCATTCTATTGCTTAAATATAGGGTTTATAAGGTGTTGGATTGAGTAAAATATGAATTATATATGTTATGAATTTAAATAAGTTTTAGTAAATGGATGATAATATGAGAGTTGATAGTGTTAGAAATCGAAGATCAATGGAGAAAAATTAAGACGTTAAGGTAAATAATGAATTTAAGTGTTTGCCTTTTTGGCTTCATTGCAAGACTTAGGATGTGTTATATATTCTAGAATTTGTTACATGATTTGAATGCTAAATGTTATGTTTAATTGCATTATTAGAAATAGTTATCATGTACATAATAGTTTATGATTTGAGAATGTGACGATTATTCTGTGATAGAAATATAAGGATTTCTTGAGGATTTAATATGTTGATGGTAGGTGCATATGCATAGTTCAGGCATCATGATTTCAAGAAACAAAGCGAAAATGTTTACATGCCTATATGTTGATAATGAAAATGAAAATGGACTGAATAAATGTAAATAGATGTTGTGAGGTTGGGGGGCTAGTGATTTTCCTACTTAGAATAACTACGTGGGATTGAGGGATAGTTCTATCTAAGAGGATCATTGGATGTATCTTTTCCCTTTGACTAGTAATCTCCAACGTCTGGACTATTATTTGACTGAAAAAGTAAAACAGAACGAAAATGCATGACTTCATAAACCTGCATAGCATACGCATATCATATTCATTTATGTAGTATGTTTTTAGAAAATTTGAGGAAATACTTAGATATTCATTCCTTGTTGAGCATTACGCACAAAGTTTATGTCTTGTGATGTGGTTAATTGTGCAAGTGAAAGAAGGAAAGGAGCAATTGATGAATGATTTACGTAGCGCGATATTGTGTTGGCTAAGCTAAACGGGAAAGAGTAAAGGGAAGGAAATGTTTTAAATTATAAAATGTATTTGTAAAATGTATACTTTTTAGATTGAAAGAATTTTTTTTTATTATGAGTCATTTCCTTTTATTTCAATTAATTTTATCAAGAAAAGTCTTCTGCTATATGTTTACAAAGAAAAAGAACTTCAAATCTAAATGTTTATAATGATAAGGAAAAATGGGTTGTTACATTACAATATGGTATCAGAGCAAAACCCATTTTGAAAAACATTTATGTAGACTGCTAGACAACCCAAGATTTTACATGGAAGCACATCCTCAACTATTTGTAAGATTATTTTTCTTCTACTATTTATTGTATTTATTAATAATATTTAGTAAATATAATTATCTAAGAGATAGAAATGGTTAGAGGACAAAGGACTATTGGTGACAATAGATAGGGAGGAAAAAAGAACATTGATGACAATAGGGATGAGACTATTAATCAATTAATGGATTTGCTGGAGCGACAATTTCAGCTTTTGGAACGTTTTATTTTGAGAGAAGAACAAGGAAATATGAGGTCAGTAGGTCAAGCCGATGTGGGTTAGGAGAAGTTTCAGCAATTGAGGCTACCCCAATTTGATAGAAGCGGCCTTGACCCAATAAATGCAAAACAATGGATTCAAACCCTCAAATATATGTTTGAATATTCCAGAATAAAACAAGGGGAATGGATACCATGCGCTACATATTTATTGATCAGAGATGCGAGGTTCTAGTGGGATTCGGTGAAGATAGCCCAAGATAGACTTTTATTAAAATATTTTAACCATATAGTCAGATCAAGCAAACTAGTGGAATTTGTTAAACTGCACCAGGACAGAATTATCACAGAGTATATATGGAAGTCTGAGGTGTTATCACCCCTTGTGAACGATAATGAGTACAAAGTTCATCAATTTGTTCAGGGCCTCAAAGTAAAGATTTACCGTGGGGTGAAGATTTTTGGTATACAAGATGTGCCGTATTCCAAAATTGTAGTGAAGGCATTAGAAGTGAAAGAGTCTGAGCTACAGGTCACCAAATAGTCAAAGACAAGGAGAAGATATTTTAAGGAGGTTATTATTCAACCAAAGAAGAATTGGCAACAAAGTACCAGTGGAGTGAAGAGGTCTATGGATGGTGGTAATCAACAAGGAAGTAATAAACACCCCCATGGAGTGACGACAACACCATAATTTGCTCAGTTCCATATTTGCAAGAGAAATCATTCAGGGAATGTAGAATAGGTTCTGGACAGTGTTTTCGTTGCAATGAATATGGAATTTTTTTCCAAGAATTGTCCAACATTAATTGGAGAATAGAAGGAGGTTCCTAGGATATTCTCCCTTTTTGAAGTAGAGAACGAACAACTGACTATGGTGTCAAGTTCACTTAAAATAAGTAATTGTTTATGTTTAATAAATTTTGGAGTTAAACATTTTTCTATAAACCGTCTAAATTTATGCCATGTTAGGTACTTTTGATATAAATGGTGTTACTTCTTATACGTTGATAGATTTAGGGGCCACATTCATTTATGTCATTTGAATTTGGTACTAAGTTAAATCAAACATTTAAGTATTCTAAGCATGTGTTTGAAGTGATGCTATCATTTGATGAATATTTACATTCAACCTGTGTTATAAAAGGTTGTGGGGTTACCATTAATGGTAGTCAGTTACCTATAGACCTTATAGTGATTGATATGAAGGGATATGATGTCATATTGGGGATGGACTGGCTTTATTAGCACTTTGCAACAATTGATTGCAGGAAGAAGAGAGTCCAATTTTGACCGTTTAGGGAGGGAAAATACGTATTTCAAGGAGATGAAGATCATAAGAGAATTGCTATAGTTTCTGTGGCCAGGGCACAGAAATTACTGAACCATGGAAATGTTGGTTTCCTAGCATGCGTAGTTGGTATGCGCATCAAGCCTATAGTAAAGTGGAGGAAATCCCTATTGTTCGAGAGTTTGACGAAGTTTTTCTCAATGAACTTCCTAGATTGCCAACCGACCCAGAGACAGAGTTTGAGATTGATGTTGATCCTACAATCACACCTATATCAAAGAGTCCTTATCAAATGGCTTCGGTTGGATTAAAAAAATCGAAGGCACAAATTGTAGAGCTTCTTGATAGGGGTGTTATCCGCCCAATTTATTTGCCATGAGGTGCTTCTGTCCTCTTTGTCAAAAAGAATGATGGAACTTTGCATATGTTCATCGATTATAGGGAGCTGACTAGGTAACCATTAAGAACAAATATCCCTTACCAAGAATTGATGATCTATTTAATCAATTAAAAGACATGTTAGTATTCTCAAAGATTGATTTGTGATTAGGGTACTACCAACTGAAATTTAGAGCTAAGGATATTCCAAAGACGGCATTTTAGACAAGGTATAGCCATTGTGGATTCTTGGTCATGTCCTTCGGACTCATGAACGCGCCCACAACATTCATGGACTTAATGAATCGAACTTTCAGAGAATTCTTGGATAAGTTTATTATCATGTTCATCAACAACATCTTAATATATTCTCGTACTAGAGAGGAACATATGGAGCATTTAAGACTCACTTTATCAATTCTCAGACTGAGCAGTTGTATGCAAAGTTCTCTAAGTGTGAGTTTTTGTTAGAATGGGTGAATTTCCTTTGGCAAGTTATTTCTTAGGAAGGTATTTCTGTGAACCCAGCAAAGACATTAGCAGTTCAAGATTGGCCACAACCTAGGAATGTTGGTGAAGTTCACAGTTTCCTTGGGCTTGCTTGTTATTACCAAAGATTCATTAAGGGATTTTAAAAAGTTGCCATGCCCTAAACGCAGTTAATGAACAAAAGTGTTATGTTTTGGTGATCCGATAGATGTGAAGAAAGTTTTCAAGAACTGAATAGTAGATTAATCACTGCACCAGTACTTTCACTTATGCCTGAGGATGTTAAGTATAAGATATACTGTGATGCATCAAAGAGCTGTCTAGGAGGAGAACTAACAAAAGAAGGAAAAGTTATTGCTTACACCTCTAGACAATTGAAGAATTATGAACAAAACTATCCAATGCGTGATTTGAAATTGGCTACAGTGGTTTTTACACTAAAGATCTAGAGACATTATTTTTTCGGTCAACCATGTGCTATATTCATAGATCATAAGAGTTAGAAATACATATTCACTCAGAAGGAACTAAACATGAGGAAGCGTCGTTGCTTGGAATTTGTCAATAACTACGATTGTGAGATTAAGTACCACCCAGGAAAAGCAAACGTAGTAGCTGATGCTTTGAGTAGAAAGACGACAATTAATGTGCATTCTTTATGAACTTATATGCCCCCAACAATACAGATGGAAATTCAAATTCTTGGGATGGAGATAACAAACTAGTCTTTGTTTGTCATGTTGTCAGCTTTGACATTACCGTCTACTCTGTTAGAAAAAATTAAGTCCAAAAATAAAATTCAAGGTATATAAGTCTTTGATCGGAAGGAAAAATAGATGAACAGTCATAATTCACTTTTTCTATAGATGGAATCGTAAAATTAAAAAATAGATGGTATGTTCTAGAAGTGCCTGATCTTCAATGTGAGACATTAAGAGAAGCACTGTAAGAACCCAGTTTTCCTTTATTAAAATGTGCAATTTTTAAAAGGGATTTAGCTTTGGAAACCACTTAAATTTAAAAACTTTTGCGTAGTGAAAGACTGTTCATTTGAAATCCATTTAAAGACGATAAAATAAAATCATTTTCTTAAAAACTCTTTTATAAAAGTCAGTGGAAGACTTTATAATAAAAACCAAACAATTTAAATCACGACTTGTAGTTTACATTTTCTGCTTTGGTTGCTGAGCTCACGCTTGCAAGTCCAACTTCACGGCTTGCATTTTATGTTTTCTGCTTCGGTTCTTGGGCTCATGCTTGTGGTTCAACCTCATGGCTTGTAGTTTATGTTTTCATTTCATTTAATTCATTTATTATCTATTTTACCTTTAATGATAAAATGGATATTCCTAATGAAGGTTGTCCGATTCGGGTGATCAGCCCTTGATAACACCATACACTTAGTATGTATGAGTATCCATTATACCCTTTTCTCAAAAAATTCATGAAAACCATTTTCGTAACGTTTTGAAAACCATGATGCATGAATGCTCGTGAATACATACAGTTCTATATCTTTAATTTAATGCCTAAAGCAAGATTAGTATCAAAATCCTATAATCCTCAAAGCATGATCAATATCAGAATTCTATAATCGTCAAAGCATGATCCATATCAAATTCTTAACTAAAAGAACTTAAATCTAATATACAAATTATTAAAAGAACAAGCAAGCACACAACAATACATTCTTGGGCATATACCATGATTAATAACTTAACTTGATAGTCTAGTAAACAAAGACATCAAACAAAACCTAACTCTTGCGATGTAGGCTTTTCGGGAAAACACAAACAATATCACTTACCTTGAAGCTTCAAAGCATTTTTGTACTTAAGTCCTTTTTTCTTTTTAATACCTTCAAAAATCAATAACATTTATTATCAATAATCAAAGCTTAATAACCTCAACCTCACCTATACCATTATTCCTTATTCATCACTTAATATAATTTCATAATCCAAATACAACTCAAACACTTAACAATTTTCATCCAAACTATAACCAATAACAGAGAAACCTTAACGTACAAAACTTTAACTCAACGTTTTTCTTCACTTCACTAATTATCATACATGTATGTAACAGACAATATAAATTCTTCAAACAACATAGCATATTTATCAAAGCTGTAAATACACAGAGACCCATTTCCAAGCAATAGATCATATCCATATTCCTTAACGTCCAATAACAATATCCTAACAGGGTTCATTCATTAATAGATTTATCGAACAATAAGAAATAGGGACCCATCCTTCAACTACTCTTAACATAATAGGTTACCATGATAAATAAACCATTAAGCAGAGAACACAGAACAGACTCTTCAACCGTGGTCAATAGTAATATCCCAACAGACAGCCAAAATCAACAGCAGTGCACAACATCCATAAACCTTTTATCTTCAACTTTTAACCATAATCATGACATAAATCCATAAAACTAAGCAGAAAGCTATACAACACCTGACATAATTCCTTGACTTTTTATATCAAAATTTAATAAGGATAATTGGAAAGTAATTAGGGGCATCTGGATTAATTGTATAATTATCGGGGTATTACCAAGGACGTATTCATAGATTTAAAATGGAAATTTATTGGATAATAATTAGGATTCACTTGGAAGGTGTATTTTGGAGTTTTCAGATACATGCAGACGCTTGCGGACGATGGTAAATGAGGAGAGTTTGAATCTGTCCAAATTATCAGACTTTTTGAATAGTCGCGGATGAGGCACAGATGCCTTCCTTCGTCTGAAATCGCAATTTCGAAGGAGAATAATGAATTGAACTGGTTTAGTCTTGTTCAGTTTGGAAGAAATTAAGTGGTTTGGTTTTGTTAAAAAAGAGGAATTAAAATAAATGGTAATTTAATGAATTAAATTAAAATGTGAGAAAAATAATAGGGAATGATTAAATAAATTGAATTATTGGATTAAAGAAGATTACGGGGAGGATTACTGGAATTAATTAAAGGAGGGTTAAATAAATTAATTTGATTCAAGGAATTAAGAGAAGAAAGGGGGTGAGGTGAACCGGTTCAAGCTGCGAACCGATTTGGGCGAAGACAAAAGAATGGCCTTTGGCCATTCTATGAGAGAACTGAGAGACAAGGGAGAGAAGAGAAGCCGCGATCAAGAGAAACGAACGACGAAGAGGGAGACGTGAGGAGGAAGGGGGAGCTCGAGCTCGGGCGCCATTTGGTGGACAAAGGTGCAATAGACGGTGGGGTTAAGCTGTGAGCAATTGCGATCTAGGGCTCGGGTGGTCGAGCCGTGGGCACGAGATTGGACGAACTCCCGTGATCTGCGTTTTTCGCTTACTGCGAATCGTCAGCGGCGATGGAATGGCAAGCGTGGTGCTCAGCAGAGCAGGATTGGTGTCGTGGGGCTGCGATCGATAGTTTGGGTCGAAGAGCCTAGAGCTGGCGGTTTCGGGTGGACCAACTTAAGGCCTGTGGTCCAGCATGCCGTTTGAACCAATCTGACTTGCGTTGGAGAACCGATAGTGGAATGTACGTGGAATGGTGATGACAGGGGATGGCTGGGCATGGCTGGGCATGTCCGTTGTAGTGGACAGAGTGTCTCCTTGGTAAGGTTGAAATGTCGAGAATGAGGAGAGAAAGAGCAGAGTGCTCTCGGGGGAGAAACAAAGACTGAGAGGGTGAGAGTCTTCTAGAGAATTGGGAAACTAAAGAATGGAGGAAAGGGTGAGAGAGAAGAAATGAAAGTGGCATTCCCAAGAGAAAGAGAGAAAGCAAAGAAGGCAAAGGAGAAGAAAGAGCTGCTCCTCTCAGGTTCACTTAGTTCTTCAGGTAATGGTCCTCTTCCTTAGTATTGGAAAATTTCAATGAAGTAATTGGATTGTTTTCTGCTATTGGTTATTCTTTGATCTAGGTTCTGCCGATAGTTTAAGGTAAGAAGATTATTGTCCTATAATTATTTTGGTTAATGGAGAATAGATATTATGGAAGAGTCATATTCTATTGATGGATATGTGGGCAATCTATACTCTGTTATTTGTGAAATGGAGAGAGATTATGCATACTGGTTGGATTAAATTCTCATGCACTATGAAGTTAAAGTTAATTTTTCTGCACGCTTGATGAGTTCTATGCTAATGGAAATTGCCTCTTTAGGTTCTCTGTTGTGGATTATTCATTGTTGTGAGGTTGTTTGTGATTAATATGGAGTTGAGAATATGTTCTATGAGTTCTAACGGGTCTTACAGTTTTAATGTATATGTTATGAAATTGGTTTGGGGGGGAGGGGGGTTTAAACTCTGTGTTGTGTATTAAGTTTAACTTATGGATAAGGTCAAGCGTTATAATCTCTTGATTGGTTGTAATGACCGGGTTTTTCTTTACTTTAAATATCGCTTGAAATTTAAAACTTTTCTTTTTATAATACATTGGAAGGTTTTTCTCACGTAAAACCCGATCGTTAATCTCTTTACTTAAAACGCTTTTATAAATTGCAGCGGAAGACTTTAAGAAATAAAACATGTATTAAATACCACTATTTTCCTTTACGATTTAAATATAAAACTCTTTAGAAAACCTTTTTCTCTTTCTTACATCCGTTAGCTTAGCCAGCCACAAGATCCGCCCTAGCAAATCCTTCATCAACTCTCTTTGACCTATTCTCCTATTGCTAGTATATACCTACATCACAAGACCTAACTAATGAGCCTAACGCTCAGTAAGTGATAAAAGAAAATGCAATGCAGATGTGATGCATGATCATACAATGCATTACAAAAGAGAACTGTATCTCTTCTGGAAGTCAGGGTGGAACACTCCCTAGGGTCATGTGGCCTAACCAGTCACTCCGACAAGGAGATATATCCATCGGGGGTGTTCCACATGCCGGTATCCTCACTTTTGCTAAAGATGTTGGGGATTTCGGTCAACCCTAGATTCCACGTAGCTAACTTACACCTCACTGATCCCTATGTTGGAGTATCCTACCGTATGGAATGTCACCGATCACCCGAACCCCCACAGGACTATTTACATATATTAATTAAGTCATGCAATATGTTCGTGAATACATACAGTCCTATATGATGGTAAAAGTGTCTAATAAACATATCATTAAAAGAACACACAACATGCAATCCAAACTCTTGTGAAGTAGGGTCTGAAGACCAAAGTACAGTAAGTATCAACTTACCTGGAATCTTCAATGCGATTATGTCATTTGTCTCAGTACCTTCAAAACCATTCAACAAGTCATCATTAAAATCACATATTATTAACCTTACTTCTACGACTCAGTACGTTCACACTTCCACTATCTTAACATGTACAACGGAATAGCAATAACCCACAATAGTTGCTCATTCCATCAGTTTGACATGATAATATAGAGAATGTACTTTACAAAACCAAATAGTATTCCATCACAATAACATATTTTCCACAGCAGAGTAAAGAACCATTTCACTGCTACTTTAACATGGAATTCTCGAGTGAATAATTTACAAAGTCAACTTCATATATCTTTAATCATTCGAGCCTCATAGCCAACAATGACGTACAGGACATTATTCACTTTTCTCAATTTAACCATTACCCATTAATCTCATCCCTTCACCATAACATAATTCTCTATCTTTACACAAATTGGTAACATTTTCACCTTAAACAACCACTCATAGCAGTAACCAACAACACTCAAAATAACAAAGATTAACATGTCATCCCATAGAATAATCTCAACAATTTAAGCCTCAACAGTTAGAGACAGATTTTCAAATTTTAACAAATAATTCAGTGGCAGAAGCTGAACAACAAAATATGACTTCCATAGACTCAAAGTAAAGCACAATTTACAAAGAGTAGAACGTAACCAAAGGCTGTAACCACAATTGATAGAAAAAAGTTACCATAACCTCTATCATTTAGGAACAAAATGGAGGCAACATCCAATCCACATGGTAGAGCACAAATACTCACAATGACCATCAATAGAAAAAAACAGAGTTTAATAATACAAAGCCTCAGTGCACATATCCATAAATCCAAGTAAAAGACTATGTATTACCTGAGGACAGGAGCTCAGTTTTCTCTTTACAATTCCTCACTCCACTCACAACTCCAAAAAGCATCACTTACTCCAACTTCTCCCCTGTTCTTCCTCTAGAGCACTCGGCCACTCACTATCCAATTATCATCCGATAAATTTCTTAAATAGTAACCTATCGATTACGTCATTGGTAATACCTCGATAATTATCCAATTAATCTAAATACCCCCTATTACTTTCCAATTGATCCTTATTAAATTTCGATATAAAAAGTTGGGGTATTACAATCCTCCCTCCTTATAGAAATTTCCTCCTCGAAATTTGCTCAGCGTAATTATTCCTTTGATCGACAACTCAGCGTAACTTCTCATATCCTACTTTTACATGAAACTTCCAAAAGATTACATCTCTTTTACTTCTATAGAGCATCATAACTTACTAGAAATTCTATCTCACATCTTAGTTATTGGATTGCCAATTTCATTTGTCATAAAAGAAAAGCTTTCTTTCTAAATTTATCAAATAATTTATGTCAAACCACCGTAACGTGAATAACTTTATTGCATTTTTAAGATTCTAATCCTAAAAAATCTTGTCCTTACTCAAAAGATTCCACATTCATTCGTATCATTTCCAAGAAGATATACCCTTGGGGCAACCATTTCAGGTTTCATAAGTCACAACATGACAATTGTTGACAAAATGACCATTTTCATTTCACTTAAAACGTCACTTCGAACTAGCAAAATATCTTTTGAATTGATTTCCTTCACTATCTTCTCATTAATCTCCTTGAATTACATAATCTAGAATTTAGCACACGTACATTTTCGCATTCAATTCTAACTAATGTATACCATACGAATCCCACATTGTTTTTAACATACCACCATACCACGCCCAGTCCTACTGTGTTCCAACTATTATCATCATGCAGAATACAATCTCACTCACTTTTATTCTCTTCACTTAGTGTGGTCAAACATGGTCTTTACAATTCGGATCCATCCCTCCAAGTTTGTTGGATCATAAACCCCCTAACTATAGCGGCTTCAGTCGTTGGAAACCATTAGCACTTAAAATCTTTGGAAATCATACGTTAATGATTTCTTTGTTTTGTAGGTTGAATTTGATGCACCGATACCCCAGTTAGTTTACTGACCATTTCATTTATTAGATCCTTTTTCCGTATTCGTATCTGTATCCGTTTCTATATCCTTATCCGTATCCATCTCTATTTCTGTATTTGTATCTGTATCCGTATTCGTTCCAAAAAATCTGTATCTAAAAATTCATTTCCATTCCAGTGTCCGTTTCTATCTTCGTATCTGTTTCTATTTCTGTTTCTTTATCTGTTTCTGTTTCTGTATCAGTATCAGTATCTATTTCTGTTTTCTTATCCGTTTCTATTTCTGTATCTGTTTCTGTATCTGTTTCTGTATTGGTGTCTGTTTTTGTTTTCGTATCTGTATCTGTATCTATGCCTGTTTCTGTTTCTGTATCCGTTCCCATATAGGTTGTGGACAGTAAAGCTTAATCAATCATTTATTAACCTTAACAATTCCTTTAATTAAATCCATTAGCAATAGATTCAGAGTATCAATCAATTCCATTCCACGATTCTCTTGATAGAGCAACCATCAATGCGTTCGAGTATCCACCTAGCGGATCTTCAAACCTATATCTTGTTCTACAACAGATAACCCTTATATATGACAGACTTCCAACTCCAAATTAAAATAGAAATTGAATCATTCCAAATCATATTTTTCTAACTCCCGATCAGAGTCAATTATTAATATTAGTCATAAGTGAACATACAGTGTACTACCTAAACTCTTAGACAGATTCTTTATCCTATAACTCAACTCAGCTCACAACATGTTTTCCCTTATATCCATAATTTAAAACCTTTCGGTCTAATTGTTCCTCTAAATCTATCAATTTGCAAGAAGCAATTTGAAATCCATCATTGAGGTAGTAATTAACTTATTACACATACAAACTCCAACCGTTTTTTAAGTCAAAACATTCCTTTATATCTTACACCTCTATAAATCTTTATCTTAAGTCCTAGCATAAACTAGTATAACTTATGTTGTTACTGCTCATACCATTCAAGGCAACTGTGACAGTGTTCCAACTTATGCACATACACCGTAACTGTTAACTCCACTCGAAGTTGAGTAAATCCTACTAGCTTACATATCCTCATTGTGTGAGTAAGGTCCTCATCGTAAATGCTCTTTCTAAATCTATCCTCATCATTATAGTCACATCTTTGATTGTTCTGATTGGGTCTCACCCGAGATAGAGAACTTAAACCAAACCCAACATTCGGTCTACAAGTGATATTGAATTTCTTC
Source organism: Begonia loranthoides (assembly GCA_022433065.1). Taxonomy (NCBI): domain Eukaryota; kingdom Viridiplantae; phylum Streptophyta; class Magnoliopsida; order Cucurbitales; family Begoniaceae; genus Begonia; species Begonia loranthoides. The sequence goes on from CM039473.1 coordinate 18,707,223, forward strand.
TAATGCAACCAATTGCGAAGATATTATTCCTACATAACTTAGACTACAACCCAAAACGACAAACAATGAGTATCTTAACCATCTCAAAATTCATCAACAATTTTCATCCAAGCCAGTTGTACAATAGATTATATTTCCAATTTCCTACTTCACGACAAAATCTAGCCTATGAAAGAAACAACAGCTAATTAGTTCCTTATTTTAACCTAAACAAATTTCTTATCCTAATTTAGGATAGGTTCTTAGCTTAACCAAGTGGGTAGTGTTCACGATATTAAATACCCAATTTATTGGCTACTGAAGGTCCAAAATACACTTTGTACAACTTCCTAATAATCCCGACTAAGTGGATAAGCACTTGACTAACTAATTATCGTCCTCATAATTCAGCTTAGTCACTAATCCCAATGTTCTTCTTTCTTACAAAAAATCCACCCCCTTATCTAATTACTTGCAGTGTAGACGACCTAGCCAAATTTTCTAGTTCACATAGAATTTGATTTCCACTTATCTCATTTCCAATTTATAAAAATTTGGGCAGAGTCTCCCCTGTTTTTTTACTCCTCCAAAGCTAATTCCTGCACTAAAAACCCAAGCAGTTCTAGTATCGTCTATCTTTTTCATATCTATCATTCTACTCTATCAAAAGGAAAAACTCGATCACTTACATCAATTGTAACCATCCCAAATATTGTACTATTTAATTTACATTACATTTTCCATAAGTTTCTCCAATGATTAATAGTCTCATCCTTGTTATTCGCAACTTCTCTAGTGCAATACCTTACTGTACCCCTTTCATCGCAAGACAAAACAAATGGTTAAATAATTAGATAAAGGAAAGAAACTGATTATAATACTTGCAGTCGATGGAGTTTTTCCACGTCGAAGCTTGTGCTGGCAGGCAGTATACAGAATCGGTTTTAAAACACAGCCGCTTTGATAAAAACTGTAATGACCCGATTTTTCTTTACTTTAAAAATTGCGTGAAATTTAGTACTTTTCTTTATATAAATACATTGGAAGGTTTTTCTCATGTAAAACCCGATCGTTAATCTCTTTCTTAAAACCCTTTTATAAATTGCAGCGGAAGACTTTAAGAAATAAAACATATATTAAATACCACTATTTTCCTTTACGATTTAAATATAAAACTCTTTACAAAAACTTTTTCTCTTTCTTACATCCTTTAGCCTAGCCAGCTACAAGATCCGTGCATGCAAATCCTTCATCAACTGTCTTTGACCTGTTCTCGTGTTGCTCGTATATACCTCCATCACAAGACCTAACTAATGAGCCTAACGCTAAGTAAATGATAAAAGGAAATTTAATACAGAAGTAATGCATGATCATAGAATGCATTACAAAAGAGAACCGTATCTCTTCTGGAAGTCAGGGTGGAATACTCCCTAGGGTCATGTGGCCTAACTAGTCACTCCAACAAGGAGATATATCCATCGGGGGTGTTCCACATACCGATATCCTCACTTTTGTTAAAGACGTTGGGGATTTCAGAATGGGGTAAAGGTGAACTCTAGATTCCACGTAGCTAACTCACACCTCACCGCTCCCCATGTGGGAGTATCCTACCGTATGGAATGTCACCGATCACCCAAACCCCCACATGCCTATTTATATATATTAATTATGTCATGCAATATGTTCGTGAATACATATAGTCCTATATGATGATATAAATGTCTAATAAACATATCATTAAAAAAACACACAACATGCAATCCTAACTCTTGTGAAGTAGGGTCCGAAGACCAAAGCACAGTAAGTATCAACTTACCTCGAGTCATCAATGCGATTATGTCATTCGTCTTAGTACCTTCAAAACCATTCAATAAGTCATCCTTAAGATCACATATTATTAACCTTACTTCTACGACTTATTACCTTCACACTTCCACTATCTTAACATGTACAACAAAATAGCAATAACCCACAATAGTTGCTCATTCCATAAGTGTGACAGGATAATATAGAGAATGTACTTTACAAAACCAAATAGTATTCCACCACAATAACATATTTCCCACAGCGTTGTAAAGAACCATTTAACTTCTAATTTAACATGGAATTATCGAGTGAATAATTTCAAAAGTCAATTTCATATATCTTTAATTATTTAAGCCTCATAGCCAACAATGACGTGCAAGACATTATTCACTTTTCTCAATTTAACACGTTACCCATTAATCTCATCTCTTCACCATAGCATCATTCTCTATCTTTAAATAAATAGGTAAAATTTTCACCTTAAACAGCCACTCAAAGCCGTAACCAACAATACCCAAAATAACAAAGATTAACAGGTCATCCCATAGAATAATCTCAACAATTTAAGCCTCAACCATCAGAGAAAAATTTTCAAAACTTAACTAATAATTTAGTGGCAGAAGCTATACAACAAAATATCACTTCCATAGACTCGGCAATAATCAAAACTAAAGCCAATTTACAGAGAGCAGAACATAACCAAAGGCTGTAACCACACTTAACAGAAAAAAGTTACCATAACCTCTGTCATTCAGTAACAAAATGGAGACAACATCCAATCCACACGGTAGAGAACAAATACTCACAATGACCATCAACAAAAAACAACAGAGTTTAATCACACAAACCCTTAGTGCACATATCCATATATCCAAGTAAAAGACTCTGTATTACCTGAAGATAGGAGCTCAGTTTTCTCCTCACAATTCCTTACTCGACTCACAGCTCCATAAAGCATCACTCACTCCAACTTCTCCTCTATTCTTTCTCTATAGCACTCAGACACTCACTGTCCAATTCCCTTCTTTATAATCTGCCATTGATTTATAGACAGGACAACTCCAGTGACGACCTCCAGTGACTCCATACTTGTGGATAAATCACCCATACTAAGGAGAGTGGTCCAACCACCAAAAGCCGCGTGGAAGTCCTTAACTTGCCAACTAGAACAATTGAAAAAAACCATTTCAACAGTAGACCAACAGAACCGGACCTGAACCAATCCCCAGTGAACCGAAGCCTTGCCTCCACCGCCATTCTCTTCGCCAAAATACCTATGCGACGCCAAATCAACCATAACCAGAAGCCAGAAATAAGTACACTAAACATAGACCATCGACTTACCTTCACCAACGGTTCGCATCTCCAAATTTGACTCTAAAAGATGCGGTACTTCGAGCCCTAGCTCGTTGTTTACTCACCATGCACCGTATAATGCGCACACCAAAGGCCGACAACATATCCCGGAAGACGCTCCGAGCCTGAGCCTCTATCATCATCGCTCGTCACCTCCCCCTCTTGCGTTGCCCTCTCTGTCTCTCCTTTTCGTCTCTCTGTTTCTTTCGTATATGGCCGAAGGCCAAATTTAATTTACGGTTCAGACCGAACCGATTTGAATGAACCAGTTCAACTTCTACCCATTTTCCTTAACCGATTCTTCCTTCCATTTTCTCCTAATTCATTTCTTTCCCTCATTATCTTTTAATTCTATTTATCAAAATTTCCATAATTTTATTTAATTAATCCCATTTTCATTTTATCTATCCCATTAATATAATTTTTCTTCTCTTCATTTACATATTAAATCTTTTTCTAAAATCAACCATAATTTATTTCTCGTTTTTCGCTTAATCTATTATCCCATAATAATTTCCTTATCCAAATAAATCTCAATTATCATCCGATAAATTTCTCAAATAGTAACCTAACAATTACGTCATTGGTAATACCCCGATAATTATCAAATTAATCTAAATACCACTAATTACTTTCTAATTGATACATATTAAATTTTGAAATAAAAAGTCACGGTATTACATTGGTGGTTAGAGAAATGAAGTTAATGAGTAAATGTTGTGAATTATGAAGGTTTTGAAAAGGAAAGGAAAGATAAAAATTAAGTACGAATACGCGTTAAAGCTTCGAGGTAAGAAATTGAGATAGAGTCGTTGGCCTGTGGAGGCCGTACACCATTAGCAGCGTCTTTCCTTTAAATGTTTATTTGCACTTTTACTATGTTGCTTTACTTATTATGCCTATACTGTTCGTACATTATAAATCTAATCTCTAAGCATGTTTAAGATGTTAGCATATCGTTGTTGTTTCCTTTGAATAGTCAAGCATGTCTATATCGTTATTGCTTTCTTTAAATTACTATACATGTCTATCTTGTTATCGCTTCCTTTAAATTGCCAAGCATGCTTAGAATATTATTGTTTTCCTTAAATTGCCAAGCATTCTTGTATTATTGTTGTTTCTTTTACTATTATGTTTTGCAAATTCAAGCATGTAATTTTCTGTTTCAATTCATTGATATATTCATTATTTTATTACTTTTAACTACTGCTATTCACTGATAGTCGCTGTTCACATTTTGTTATGTTATACTGTATCAACATGCATCATGATAATGGAAACAAGTAGGAAGTGCCACCTTTGGGGTTGATACTCATATGCATGGAGTGAGGAAAAAGAATTAAAGAAGAAGAATGGGGAGTTGGGGAATGGAAGGGCAGTGCAGATCTGGCCAGGTAGACAGATATATTTATTACCCTCTCATGGGTTACAAGAAGAAAAGAACATTGCCTTTCCCTTGTCAAGATTGCGAGACTGTCTATCATAGGTGGTTAGAAGCCGACTAAGACTATCTTGTCCCTAAAGATTTCATCAATCTCCCGCTCGATGTACGAGTTATATAAAATATGTAAAGAAAAGATTGGTTTGGGGCGGTACCCATTCCAAACGAACTAAAGAGAGGCATAAAACATACTGCATTCCTCATTTCTTATCGGGCCTCAGGCTCATAGTTTGCTAATGGTGTAAGTACACGCACGAGAAAATGATAGACAGTTGAAGGAGCAGTTGATGAAGGATTTGCACGGGCGAAACTTGTGGCTAGTTAGGCTAAGGAAAGTAAAAGAGAAAAGTAATATGTAATTAACGTAATTATCTATTTAGTATTCCTTAAATGAATTTCTTACACTTCCGCTATGTTTTGAGAAAAGATTTTATAACTATGGTTTTCCACTTTTAGAACGATTCATAACGAGTCTAATGAAAGGGTTTTTAACGGTTTGAATTTTTTGAGAAGAACTCTGATTTAATTAAGAAGGTTTTAATAAAGATTTTGTTTGTTTTATAAAATTTTTAAATTTAACACATTTTTTAAAGGTTATAAAAACTGGGTCGTCACAACTGATGACCCAAGAAGACCCGTGGAGACAGTTCTCCATCTAACAGCTCACTCGGCCCCTGTTCTTCCTCTTATCCTTCTTTTTTCTTCTTCTTCTTTTCTTTGTTTCTCTCTTTCTCCTTCCTCTCTTCTTTCTATTTTCACTCTATTTCCCTCTCGGCTTCTTTCTTTCTTCCATAGATTCTCCCTCTAGACTTTTTCCCTTTTCTTTGCTTCTCTATTTCTCTTTCTTTGTTGCTTTCTCTTCCTTTCTCTCCTCCTATCTTCTCCTCTTTTCTCTTTTCTCTCACAGAAGCTCACTCTCGGCCTTCTCTGTTTTCTCCAGAAGCTCCTTTCTTTCTTCTTTGTATTTCTATTTCTTCTAGAGGCTTTCACCGCAAGCTTCATGTATATCACCACAAATTTCACCTAACTCCATCTGGAGATCGCCATGTGTAAAGGAAGTACATGTGGAGGGATCCCAAGAAACACAGCCACCTGGGATTCATTCCTCAAACCCACAAATCGAGAAAACATTCTAAAAACATAAACTGCAATGGAGTCGGTCGATCAATTTTCGACCACTACCAAGACCCTTGATTAGCAGCAACAACGCTGAAAACATGATTCTACATTTTCAAGTGAGGCCGGTCGATCATGTGATCGACCGCCACTAATTTCTCCCAATTGATCAACTAGTCCAACATCTCGAAATTTCCATGGCCATTTTGATCCTCTGTACGCTTCATCATGCCCAACTAGTCGACCATTTGATCGACCGGTCCAACTCCCTTTTTCCAGCAGTTGATCCATCGATCAACCACTTCCACGCCGTCGCCTACAATTTAACCACTGCCATATATTTGCCTCCTTTAATCCTTTCTTCTCATCACCAAAATACACACAACATTATCCTTCACCAATCTTCAAATTTTATCTAACTAATCCTATTAACAACCAATTCAATCCTTAATTATCCTTACTTAATTTCGTTACGTAAAATCAGGGTATTACATCCCACAATAAAATCATCCCAAAATATCTAAAATTCACAATTATTATTATCCTTAATCTAAGCTTAATTATAGGTTTTACAAGCACATTCCTCTACCACCTCTATACAACCTGACACTACCAAGATGTATCGAGGTTTAAAGCTACATTTTTTTATGGCCGAATCTTAAGGTGGAAGTTGCTAAGCATGTTGAGGTATGTTTGATCTATTAGTTAGTTAAGTCATAACACCAGAGGTCTGGCAGGGACTTTGCAATCCTTGTCGATATCAGTACGGAAGTGGGAACGAATTGCAATGGATTTCATGGTTGGGATGCCAAAGACTGTGAGAGGCCATGGTGCTTTGAGTTATTTTTTACAAACTTACCAAGTCAACACACTTCTTACCAGTAAGGATGACCTATACCATGGATAAATACGCAGAAGTATACATCCAAGAGATAGTTTGGTTTTATGGTGTACCGATATCTATTGGATCAGATGGCGATTCTAGATTCACTTCAGCATTTTGTAAAATTTTATATAAAGCTTTATGGAGAAAATTGACTTTTAGTACCTCGTTTCATCCCCCAAACAGATGGACAATCAGAGAGAACAATAAGGATATTGGAAGATATATTCTGTGCATGTATCTTAGAATTTCATGGCAGTTGGAGTAGAAAGTTACACTTAGTGGAATTTGTGTACAACAACAGTTACTGGTCTACTATCGGTATGACACCGTATGAGGTCTTGTATGGAAGAAAGTGTAGATCCTTGTTATGTTGGGATGAAGTGGGTGAAGTACAATTTCTCGCTCCTGATATACTACAACAAGCTTGGGATACCATTAAAATAATTATAGCAATAATGCTAATGGCTCAAAGAAAACAGAAAAGTTATGCAGATAGAAGGAGAAGGGAATTAGAATTCAAGGAAGGTGACTTAGTATTTCTAAAATTTCACCATTTGTATGGGTAATGAGATTCAGCAAGAAACAAAAACTTAGCTTGAGGTTCATAGGGTCTTTCTCTATAGTTTAGAGGATAGGGAAAACAACATACAAGCTCAGCTTGTCAACTGAAATGAGAGGGATACATGATGTGTTCAATATTTCAATGCTTAGGAAATACGAGCAAGATCTTTCCAAAATTGTGGAACTTGAGAAAATTGAAATTTGCCTAACATTGACTTATGAAGAATGACTAGTGCAAATCCTGGATACAAAGATCAAGGAATTACGAAACAAGCAAGTTTCATTAGTAATGGTATTATGGCAAAATCACACAAACGAAGAAGCAACGTGAGAAAAAGAAGATAATATGGGAATTAAATATCGGGAACTATTTTTGTAATCAAAATTTGAAGATAAAATTTAAATAATGGGGGTGGATTGTAGTGACCACAATTTTTCTAAAAATGTAATGACATTATTTATCAAGGAAAAAATTTGTGTTTAAGAATGTGGATTAGGGTATATGCAAATATATATTATGAGTTGTTGAAAATGGATATATTTTATAATTTAGAAATATATATGTAAAGAATTTTAATAAAAATAGGGGGAATAGAATAATATAATGGAGAAATCGGATGCACGGGAAATGGGAGATGCCGTCCAAAATTTAATGGACATCGTCGTTTTGGAGGAGATTCGTTGTTAAAGAGTTGTTAGGAAATGACATCTGCGAAAGGCAACAGATCCACGAAGATGTTGGAGGATATGAAGACTGTTAATTTAAATGAATTGAAGAGTTTTTAGTTGTTGGATGAGAGAGGGTAGAAGGAAAAGATTCCTTTCTAGAAAGGAATGTGTTTGTGGGAGAAAGGAAAAGGAGAGATGAAACAGTGACCATTTGATGAGAAGAGCGAGCAAAGGATTGACCATTGGATGAGAGAGGGTGGACGGAAAAGATGCTTCCGCAGGAGAGAAAGATTCTTTGTGGAAGAGAGGAGGACTATTGGATTTAATTGAGGATGAAATATGGACCGCCAGGATGTTGCTGGAGTGTGAGAGAAATGGAAAAGCGTCGCTGGATGATTAAACGACGTTGTTTGGATTAGACATCGCGGAAGGAAACACATCCATGGAAAGGAACGGATCTACAATTTTAAAAGGACATCATCATTTCAAAGGCAAAATGCATCCGTGGTGAAATAAACAAGGATAGGAACAACATCATTTTGACTAAAAGGACCCTACAAAAGAGTGAAGTCACGAGAGCGTATATGTTTGCGGACAGAGATGCTTTTAGAAATATGACATGGCATGAAATGATTGATTTAGCTAGATGAATATTTGCTTAGAATAGTTTATGTCCATGACAACCTGTACTTTTGCACCCAACTCTATTGGTAATTTAAATTCAAACGATGCTCTTCCCTATTGGGTATTGAGGCATCCTCTGCTGTTTTGCTGTAGAGTAAATGTGTGCTCAAGAAAAATTAAACTGATTAACCTCTCGGTTGAAAAGTTATAGCCGATCGTCTAGCTTGGAGGCATCATGTCGTTCTCTAATTAAAAAGGAAGAAAAGGAAAACAGAGGGGATATATTTTTTTGTGCCGCAGGAGAGGAATTTGAGTTTGGTTACCTTGGGAAGAAATTGGAGAAGGAGTTTCCCTGTGTTGTCCGAGAAGATTTTAGTTCAACAAAGTTGAGAATTTTGTGAATTGTATTACTCAGAAATCCATGTAAGTAGAGATGTATGTTTTTGGCCATTCGGCCTACAACACAAGGACCTAGGTGACTCTATTTGATGTTTGATATTTTTATTTTTAATGTTTCAAGGCTGTGATATTTTGTTTCTTTGCTAGAATAGAATGCTCTATATTTTGAGACTATGTTGTTATTTAACTCAAGGATTTGCTGCTATGTTGTTCATATTCATAAATGTAGATTCAGTTTTTCCAATAAGTGCATGAATGTTATATGTTAAAATGGAGTCGATTCTCCCTGTTCTATGTTGTTTTTACTCTAGATTGTAATTTAACTGTTTGTTATTACTACTTGGCATGTAAGAAAGATAAAAAGAAGAAAAATACATGTAAATGGGTTGGAGGACATGGGGTGTTCTAGAGGGGAACCAAAGGGTGCAAATACCTGTAGTTTGCCTTTGACTGATATCGGGGCTGATCGATTTATGTCGGTCGCTATGCATTGATGTGCGCAATAGCTAACAAAGGGTTTCATTGATGTCATACATTTCACTTGAAGTTGAGAGTTGTCTTATAGTAGCCTACTATTCCCATAAAGATAAAGAAGAAAAATAGTAAAGATATGAAAGAGAAAAAGAAATCGATGTTCTATCGTATTTCTTGCATATATATGTGTAGTGAATCTGTTTGAGTTTTATTGTTGTTGTTAAGTTGTATATATATATATATGTATGTGTGTGTGTGTGTGTGTGTGTGTGTGTGTGTGTAGTGAATCTTTTTGAGTTTTATGTAGGAAAATATTTCTAAGAGTGTCACCCTTTTCACTTGACTATTACAGGGCGTCACCCTTTTGATGAAGGTTTACAAATAGAAATGAAAATTACAACAAAGATTTCCTAACTCTTGAAATGTAAAATCTCAAGTGAGCGATAGAGAGAGTTAGGATTTGCCCTCTTTTGCTGAGAGAACGCGACTATATTTTTGCAACGTTTCAGTATAGTTCTCTCTTTTCTTAGTCTTCAATTCGGAGTGCCACTCTTTATAAAACTACGCAACTGGTTGACCACCGCCATTTTGGTCGACCTCCATCCGACCATTGGGATATAGCCATTCTGTTGTATAGTCAGGCCGGTTGACCACTTTAGCATATAAGTCGAGCACTTCTTCACAATTCTAAAGACTGTTCAATCGCCTGATCGACTGCCTTCTCAATTGCATAATCAACATGAAATCTGTTTAGTTTTTTGGTAAACCACCTTCCATTTTGTTGACCGCTTTTCCAGCTTTTTCAATAGAGAGCAATCTGTCTTTTATTCCAATTGACCACTTTCATTTTGGTCAACCTCCACACGGTTATAGTCGACCTCTTCTCCTCGTATTGCATTCCTTGAAGCTTCTAAGTCCCAATAATCATACTATAGGCTGGAGGAACTTAGAAAAAGATATTAATACATCTAAATACCCTTATTAGAGGGTATTACCAATAATGATGATCAAGGATATAAGGATAAACACATTATATATAGTTAACCATAAACAACTTATAAGTACACTTATTACATTCATCATCATAACAAACAAGCCTAATGACACTTAGGCTAAAAATATCCCCTTTTTTTATGATGACAACATATTATATGTTGTTTATTCTTAAGTCTAAGTATCTGCATAAAGTATTGCATAATTTGATCTCTCCCTCTTAGTTTATGCAATATTTCTAACTTTTAATTTCACGCATACATGCTACACAACTTATACAAATGTCTCCCCCTTTGTCATAATAAAAAAGAAATCAAATGGAGATGAACTAACATAGATTCATAAAAAAAAAATAAAAAATTTCTCCCCTTTTGTACAAATTCAACACATAGAAATCATTAGAGGGAATTGAACTACCGAAAACAACCATTCAATTCAACATTTCAATATTTCAATAAAAAACAAACATCATTTCCCTCTTTGACATTATTCAAAACCATAAGCTCATGGAGGAAAACAAATTAAGGAAAGTGATATCAATGTAACAATACTATTGAAATGCAATGTAAATACCAATTGAAATAAAATTTCTTTTCCCCTTTATCAAAGCACGAAATCAAGTCATAAGGGATTTCCAAAACATCAAGCCAAAAACAAACTCAATCAAATTAATTTTCTTCCTTTTTCATTAAGTGTATATAAAAGTTAGGGTTAATTATCAAAATCATTCCAAAACAAAACAAATACATTTCTCTCCCTTAGAGTTCCAATTGTTAGGAGAAACCAAATTATACCAATTGTAATAAAGACATTTACCTTTATGAGAAAATATTCAAGTTTAACAACACTATTTTCTCAACCTATATCAGTAAACAATACATATCAATGAAGATTTTTACAAGACATCAAAATCCAACAATAATTCATTATACATGATTTAAGATACGAATTGTTGGAATTTAAACAAAATTTATATCAGTATTATTCATCAAACAATTTTGCATACCCTTGATTCACAATTGAAAAAGCCTAAGTGTTTTTCTTAGGCACCAAAATCCTTTTGGGTCCTTTATCCTTAGGACTGATTCCTTTAGGGACTCAAACCATTTTAGAATTAATCATTTTGCCAATTGATTTCAAATGACAACAAAATGATTTATGCCCAACACAATTACAAGAATTACGAATAAATTGGCCAATAAAGAAATTATTATAGTTTTTCTTTTTAACTAAGGGTTGATAAACAATTTTGTCTTTGTTAAATGTAATTCTTTGTTGTCCTAAAAGCATGTTAAAACTGTTGCTACCATTAGTGAATTTAAGGACAATAGAGTTCAAATCACTATTTTTAGCATTCAATTCACAAATACCATTTTCAAGTGATTTAATAGTTGCACTAGAACTTGCATGCATGATTTTTAATTCAACAATTTGATTTTTGAAAGATTTAATCATTTCAACATGCTTTCCAATCAAATTGTCATTCTTCTTTTTCAACAAATTATATTTCCATTTCAGAACGTTGAATTTATCCAACAATTCATTAAAGGCATCCAACAACTCATCATTATTTTCAATATCGTTATCTAAATCTCTAGATGAGTTATTTACCTTGTCCTCCTTGGCCATGAAGCAAAAATTAGAGACTTCTTCAATCTCAGAAGAAGAACTCACATCGCTATCTTCGAGGATGGCCTTAAATGCTTTCTTCTTTGAGGCTTTTGATTTCTTATTTCCTTTGGGACATTTGGTTAAGGTATGACTGGGTTTCTCGCATCCAAAGTAAACGATCACCTTCCCCTTTTTCAACTTCTTTTGATGAAGATATTTGTTGAATTTTCGTGTTATGAACTCAATATGTTTAGCTTCTTCATCTTCTTCCTCAGAATCCACTTGAGTGCTTGAGGAGGATTTGTAGGCAATATTCCTTGGTTTGAAGATTCCTTTCTCTTTTTGCTCCTCCTCCACATTGCTTATCAACGTGATCTCGTGCGTCATTAGGGAACCGATGAGTTTCTCCATCTTTAGAGCCTTGAAAACACATGCCTCTTGCATTGCCATCACCTTAGGTTGCGGTAAACACCTAAGAATTTTCCTTACCAACTCTTCATTGGGATAAACTCTACCAAGAACATTTAAGTCATTAGTAACTTAGTAAATCAAGTAAACATACAACTAATGGTTTCATCCTTTGAAATGGTAAACAATTCTTATTCATGAATAAGCATGCTCAATTTAGTTTCTTTTCTTTGATTAATGTCTTCATGCGTAATTTCAAGTAATTTCCAAATATCATAGCACTATCACAAGCTTGGACCCTATTAAACTCATCCCTACTTAAGGCACAATAAATCATATTGATTACCTTAGCATTCATGCTCAATTTTCGTTTATCTACATCATTTAGCTCAATAGATGATTTTGAAATAAAAGAACCATTCTCAACAATGTTCCATAAATTATAATATAAATTATAATCTAAAGATTGAATATAAATTCTCATCATAGACTTCCAATAAGCATAGTTATTACCATCAAAATAAGGAGGTATAACTAAGGATTGTACTTCAACATTTAAATTGAAAGCTATAATAATTTATACAATAAAATATGTTCAATCAAATTTATCCAAATAGCTCTCAACAAGAAAAATAACCAAACAGATGAAAATTTTTTTAAAAAATACAATATCACACAAAATATTAATTAACACAACTCTGATACAAATTGTAGGACCGTATGCGCCCCAACAAAGGATGGGGTGAATTAGGCAATCTAAACTTTTCTGTGTGATATTCACTTTTCTAACTCTATGTGATTTATCAAAAATAAATAAACAAACAAACACAAATATAAGAGAAAGGGTTAGAGAGATACGACACCGAGCTTGTTCATGCTGTTCGGCAACCCCGGTCTACGTCCGCACTCCAAGTTCCCGACCTCTCCAGTTGGTGATGATTGACTTCACGAGTGTGAACCAAACCTTTATAATTGATTCTTTCTAAGGGTGTCACCCTTTTCACTTGACTATTATGAGGCATCACCCTTTTGATCACTGTTTACAAATAGAAATGAAAATTACAACAAAGATTTCCTGACTCTCGAAATGTAAAATCTCAAATGAGGGATTGAGAGAGTTTGGATTTGCGCTCTTTTGCTTAGAGAACACCAATATAAATTCTTGCAGCATTTTGGTATAGTTCTCTCTCTTCTTAGTCTTCCATTTAGAGTGCCACTCTTTATAAAACTGCGCAATTGGTCGATCACCAACATTTTGGTCCACCGCCATCCGACCGCTGGGATATAGTCGTTGTATTGTATAGTCGGACTGGTCGATCGCTTTAGCATATCAGTCGATTGCTTCTTCACAATTCTAAAGATTGCTCAGCTGCTTGATTGAGCGCCTCCTTAGCCGTAGAATCAACAAGCAATCTGTTTAGTTTTTTGGTCAACAGTCTTCCATTTGGTAGACCACTTTTCCAAATTTTTCAATAGAGAATGATCTGTCTTTTACACTTGTCGACCACTTCCATTTTGGTTGACTGCCTCTTCATATTTTTAGCATTTTGGTCGAACTCCACATAGCTATAGTCGACCTCTTATTCTCGTATTGCATTCCATGAAGCTTCTATGTCCCAATAATCTTACTATAGGCTGCAGGACTTAGAAAAAGATATTAATACATCTAAAGGCCCTTATTAGATGGTATTAACAATAATGATCATCAAAGATACAAGGATAAAAACATTAAGCATAATTAACCAATAAACAACTTATAATTACACTTAATTCATTATCAAAACAAATAAGCCTAATGACACTTAGGCTAAAATTTTACTGTTGTTGTTATGGAGTTGCTCTAAGATTTTTAAATTGATACATGCATAAAAATAAATAATGTGACGTAGTTAATTAATTTTAGTTCTTTATTTACTGAGCATTAGACTCATTAGTTTGAACCTTGTGGTGTAGGTATTGAAGCTATCAATGATGATCTTGATGATGAGAGAGTGATGGGTTCCCATGAGTGGTACTTCGAGGTTTTCGAGAGATAGTAGTCTGTGAAGTTTTATTTTGTTTAAAAGTGTGATTTCATTTTTTTTATAATCATGTTTTGATAGATTGTCTAAGAACTTAATATTTGGGATTTTGAGCTAAGAATTTTAAAAGTGGATTTTTATATATATTCTGGGATTTTTATGTTGTGTTTTACCGTTACACTTATTTCATATGTATTTCGTTAGTAAAATAATGACCTAAATACTTTGTCATTTCATGTTTTAATAAAAAGATATATTTAAAAAAAAAAAAAATTCGTGTCGTTACACATCCATTTTGAGCTGAGGGACGGCTGTTGTGGGCTGAAGGATGTCCATTGTGGGATGGATGAGTTTTCTCTCTAAATGCTCATAGAACAATCATGCAGCTTTCGAGACAAAAAAGAAAGTTGCATGGGCGAATGTGTAATGCCCGTAATGTCTTATTGTAACATGAGTGGTTTGAATTACCTTATTCATATCATCCATTATTTCTAATCCATAAACCCAATCATACACTTAAATTTCCCTAAAAACATGAAAAAAAACTCATCCTACCTTTAGTGAGTAGTGAGAAAACTACAACCCTTGGTGAATTTCTTCTCTCCCAAATGGGTTACATGGGTGGAGCTTCAACATATAAAAGTGTAACCTCTTTATAACATGTTACCCCTAGAGTGAGGTGTCACCCCCATCAGAATTAAATGAATAGTCATCATATGTCACCCTTCTTAAATCATGACATCTAAATTCCATTTCAAGTGGCCTTTCGACTTCTCAGATGACTGCTCCTCAATTTTGGTCGACCACATTATTTTCACACTAGATGTCCACCGCTGATGCACACACATATGTGGAAAGTTATTTACACACTAGTTGTGGACGACCACAATCTCATGGCTAGTTAGCTGCATTTGTACCCAAGGCTGAAACATTGGATCAGTTGACTACCTTCTTAACACCAGTCGACCACAATACTACCCGATAGCATGTCCTAAATTTTGGACTTGTACTGTGGATTTCCACAGATACTTATAATTACCTTGGACTGGTCATCCACACTTCACACCTTGGTCGACCACAAATCTACTTGAGCCACTTTTTCAAAAACCATAACTTGTGTAAGACGTCTACTCTAGAGAAGGTTTTTCACATGTGGATGTCTGCACCCTGCCAAAAGTTAAGTTCCCATAATGAACCCTACCTTCCATATAATCCAACTATATTTTCATGAATCCATACTTAATATCAAATAATCCATACCCATCAATAACATCTTCAATTATAATCTAATCACATAACTATCATTGAACATCGCTATTACATAGTTCACACTTAACACAATAAAATTTTTGGGTGTTACAGAATGAGAACATCGATTCTAATCCACCATCTGAATATGAACTTCAATATACAATTAACTAATATCCCAACACATCAACTGTGACACCCCATGATGTTAAAATCTTTTTCTAGCTGTTTATTATTTATTTTTAAATACATCATACATACAAATCGTGCTTTTAAAACTATATACACTAAAAGTCTTTAAAATGAATTTATTTTAAATTCAACGTAGTAAACCCATTGTAAGATAAGTATGACTAATAATAAAATAATTCAAACTAAAATCCAACTAATTAAAAGCATCATTAAAATATAAAGTTTTCTTGTCCTTACATTTTTCTTCAAATTCTTACCCACCGGTCAACTTCGCTTCGACAACACTTTAGCTTCGCCCATGAGAATTCCTCTTAAACCACAACTTTCACTTGTTCATAACATCAAGTTCCTCAATAAATTCATCATTATAATAGAGAAAACTCTTGGTGTGATTTGACTTTGCTCCATGGATAATGCTAGACAATTCTTAGCATAGTGTTCCATTTTATTGCATTTAAAACATCATTTTGATCAAGCTAAACACTCACCGAAATGAGTTTTGTTCCAACTTAGAGATAAATCTTTGGTTCGATTTGAATAAGATTCTCTTTCCTTATTGTCCATTATCGTTAGGTCTCTTAAGTCCCCTTGAATTTTCTCCCTCATTTTTTGGTTGTGGATACAATTTCCTAATCAACACTCTTTTTCTAGAAAATTGATTTTCTGCATCTTCTATTTCGAGGGCCTTTGTGACAAATTCCAAATATGGCACCCATCATGTACTAGATATCTTTAGGTCTCTAAATATTTCTACTTTAAGTCCTTGTACAAATTGATGCCCTTGTGTTCGTTTGTACTTACAAGGTGTGGTGCAAAGTGAGATAATGCTTCAAATTTATGAACATATTCGACAACCGATACATTCTGACGTAGTAGCACAAACTCTACAATTAAACTTGTTTGGATAGTATGACTAAAATACTTATCATAAAATATTTCCTTAAACTATTCCCAAGACATCTCCTTACCATTGTGCGTTGTTTTCATAGTGTCCCACCAATACCTTGCATCATTAGCAACATAAACATTGTAGAAGAAACTATTTCTTCCTCTATTTTCGAATAATTAAACATATCTTCCAAAGTTCTAATCCATTCTTTAGTGTTAGCTGAATTCGTATCATGTCCATCAAGTTAGGGGGCCCCAATCATCGAAATCGTTCACAACTTATGATCGTTGGCACATTTGGTCGTATTTCCCTTTGTTCCTCTATAGTCATATATCTTTCCAATTGTTGGGATTGATGTTCTATTAGTTTAGTTAGTCTTATATTAACTTTATCTTTATTGTTATCTTCTGTCCTCGAGGCTCTTACCATGTTTTATACCTTGGGAATTCACATAAAAAAATTATCAATCAATAAATTACTAAGATAGATCATACTTACAGTTGACAAGGCATTCTTATGCTGAGGCTTGAGTTGTTATGCACTTTACAGAATCGATTTTGCTATGATACCATTTTGTAGTGTCCTGATTTCTTTTATCATGTTTTAGCCTTTTTGGTCATATTTTTTTTCTTTATTAAACCTTTATTTCTTCTCCTTTAGCGCGTAGTGGAAGACTTTTCTTTTTAAACCATGAATATTTATCAATTATTACATATCATGTTCTTTTAATAAAATGTGTTTCATTTCATAAATTAAATTTACTGTAACAACTCCGAGCCCTCTTTGCAAGTATGCTCCATCAACTAAGTGGTCCCCCATTATCATTCTCTTTATTCAATTTTTACATACATTATAAGATTTATCTATGAGCCTAATGCTCAGTAAGTTATGAGAAATATAAAGATGATAAAAACATTTGCATTTCAATTTTCTTTATTTGTTTTCTTTTTGTTTCTTATCGTTCTTTCTATATAATCAGTTTTAACATCAATCGAAGACTCACTAGTCATTATCCATCCTAACATCAATCGAAGACTCACTAGTGATTATCCGTCCTGACATCAATTGAATACTTTGTTAGTGATTATCCGTTCTGACATCAATCGAAAAATCTCTAGTGATTATCTATCCTGACATCAATCGAAGACTCACTAGTGATTATCCGTCTCAACATCAATCAAAGACTCATTAGTGATTATTTGTCCCAACATGAAGCAAAGACTCACTAGTGATTATCCATCCTAACATGAAGCAAAAACTCACTAGTAATTATTTGTCCTGACATCAATCGAAGACTCACTAGTGGACTCAAGACTATCCTTTAATTTTCTCTATGTTTCTTACTTGTATGTAAGATTCTTTTCCTTTAAAACATGTTGCATGCATAATCATAACACAACCTTGAGTAATAATAAATCATCACATCCTTAAATAACATAATATCGTAATCATTAGTCCTATCACAGCATAATAAATCCTCAATCACCCAATAATCACAACTATTATATCATTTAAAATCCTAACATCTTGTGATGTAGGTAATTAGGCCAAGTACATATGGTCATTACTTACCTTGGGGTCTTAGCAATTATCCAATTTATCTTCTTGATTTAAAGGACCTAAGCCATATCACAATATTTGTTAGTATCCGTTCTAGCCATCCATCACTTTTGGTTGACTCCTAAACCCAAAGTTTCCTTAATTAATCACATTAAGTCAATTTATATATCCAATTACTTTTGTCATGCTTATATTGTCCAAAACAGAGAATTATTATTGTCCATAATCCTTTATTCCTCACTGTTTTATCATCGACTTCCAAAAATCATAACTTGAATTATACACATCTGATTGTCTTAATTCCAATGCCCAAAGTTCCATTTAATTATCCGTAATAATATATCAAATAAGTTTAGTGATTAAAAAACATTCAAATTGGTTGATGCCACCAACATAGAAACTACTATATCTCCCATCTCATTTTAACCCAAAACCACTTTAACTTAATTTATTGTGATTAGGTGGATTAGGGTTATCTAATTAATTCCCAATTAATTCTGAAAATAGATTCTTTCAAAATCCTCTACTGTAGATTTTCCCACATTTGCAGCGCCTGTGTGTCTGTGACGGATACCTTTGCTCTCATTGAGCATCTTTTCATCAAATATTCCCTTCATTTGCCAATCGTAATTGTCACATCACCCTGTGGATAAAATCGCTCTCGCGGATACTTGTGCTCCCACGCATTTACTGTTCACAACAGAAATGTTCCCATCCATGAACACCTATACTCTTGTGATTCCACTATTCAATGCACCCTACTTATCCAAAACGATGACTTTTTCTTTTAAATAAAACGTTGTTGCTGCTACTTTTGCTACAACAGAAGCCTCCATTTGTCTACCGCAAGGAATCTTTTTCATCTGCGAGAGCATCTTTCTCCTAATCTATTGGTTCTTATTTAATCCCAATATTTGATCCGACAATCATTCTTGCTCCCCCACGATATCTTTTCTCTCCTATAAAGCATCTTTTTGGGGAAGCATCTTCCTTCTACGCCGTCTAATCCAATGACTACAACTTTCTAGTATTTTCATTCAATGATAGTCCTTCCATTTGCACCTCCATTGCTCTTCTGCATAACATCTTTCCTCGAAAGCAAATTCCGTAACTATCCATCTTAATCTAGCAGCTATAAACTATCTTATTAATTAATCCAACAATATTCATTTCCCCGCAGAACAATCCTTTTTATTTAACCTCAGTGCCTCCAACCATCTTAAATCTCAACAATTCTGTGATTTTATCCAACGGTTGTCATACTCTCTTTTCCTAAAACATTTCTTTAGTCCAAATAACATTACTCCTTATTACCACGCGCATCATTTTCTCCAAAAATGATTTATTGACGACATTTCTTATTGCCTAGCTACCGTGGATATTTTTCCAAATTTTAATCTTTAAAATTTTTATTTTATATATCCTTTAATATTAAAATTTCTCAAACTAAAATATACTTATTTTTGTTGGGGTATTACACATTGTGACGCAGCTAAAGGTTAAACACAAGCAAAACATCTCTTACCTGAAATTCTTAATGAAGGTCTCACTATTCAATTCTTTCCTCAACACGCTGGATTTCTCTTAAAATAAACAAGGAGATTATTAACAAAAAAGATAACCTTTAACACTATACACTATTCATAGTCTAAGAAACAGTTTTGAATTCCTTATTGTAGAAAACCTACCTTCAAAAACTTGAAGAAGGATTGAATTGAGAGCTAGAGAGAATTCCCTTCACCTTTAGAGTTCTCGACTGATTAAGGTTTCAACCCAACCCTTCATATTTAAAGAGTAAAAATCTAAGAACTTTTCGGGAGGAATCCTATGAAAATTGTATCTTTATTTTATCTTTTCCTAAATACTTTAAATATTGAATTGTAGCTTGCAGGTAATCTGGAAAACTAAATTATTTGAAGTCTACCAAGTTGTAACGGCCCATTTTATAAAACATATTTTGTAGTGATATTTTGCGATATATATATATTTTTCTTTTAAAAACATGACCATAAAACTTTCCACTTAAAACAATTTGAAATAGAGCATATCTTTTTAAAACCAAATTATTAAACCGTATATCTATAAAACTTTTGCAGCGGAAGACTTTATACATTAAAATACATTCATTTCCAAACTCAAGTTTCTATCAATCTTTTATAAATTTCATATAAATATTTGTTCTATAAAAATAGTAAATCAAACCGTGGAATTACCTAACAACCACCAAGTCTCCATCATGAGCAAGCTTCCTCAACGTGACTTTGCATTTGCCATTTCTTCCGTAATATCCATACCTACAATGCAAGGTTCATCTATAAGTCTAAGACTTAACAAGTAATGCATGTGACCGTGAACATGACATGACGTGACACACACTACGTTTCCCACCCTTTTGGGAGAGTCCTCAGCCCTTCTGAAGAGACACCCTTTTTGGGAGTCCTACATTAGCTGCGTGCAATTCAATGCACTGCGACCTAGGTGGCCCTTGTGCCTGTTAGTTTCTGGGTAGCGCCGGAAACAAGTTACCGAGCTAATGTCCCACTGGCCCATCTGCACTATGACCTGGGTGGCCTTTGTGCTTTTTAGTTTTTGGGTTGCACCAGAAACAAGCTAATGGGCTAATGCCTCACCGGTCCCCTTTGTGGGACAGCCTATCCTCCTTATCCATTTACATAAATTTTATTTGCATTATATCTTTCTTAAATGGACACTCATGCATGAACATACCTCATATGGAATGAGAATATTTCACCTAAATATGCAACTAGCAAACCATGGCAACAATCAATTCTACACATCCTTAACAATTAAAGAAAGCAGCATGAATTCTCAATGATACAACCTCACTATATATATATATATATATATATATATATATATATAATATAAAATCAAGAGACGGAGCCTAACTCCTCAATATCAATTATCCAGCAGTAACTAAATAGGGAACAAAACCCAAATCTTTATAACATAAGTCCTCTAAAATGTCCATTAAGGAAATAAACTGAATAATTAATAAGACCCAATTCAACAAATTATTATCCTCAATAATGTCCATTGAGCACTAAGTGAAATACACATCATAACCCAAATCAAAAGGAATACTATTCTCAGCAATATATAAATTCGAGCTATAAATGAAACAGGGAAACATTTCTCCATCAACTGAATACTTTCCTAAAGAATGACTTAGCCTAAAACAGCAGAACATGAGTCTCCACAATATTTATCAAAATAGAACTAAACCTAATCTCCCGAGCATAGTCATCCATTTACATCTCACAATCAATAACCCAAAAATGCGAGCAGAACATTTCATCTATAGAGTTGGCTCACAATCATGGCTATAGGCATAAACCAATATAAAGGACAAACCCAACTTAGCATAACAATACTCCTTAAACGTCTCTCGGCAGAAAACACACCCAAAGCACAAAGTGAATTTCAGCAGGGCACTATTCTCTCACAATGTGTATCGGGCAAAAACTAACATAAGGAATGCATACACAAATAGCATAACACAATCTCAACACCAGCTATCATTCAATGACCGAGATACAGAGCATAAATCCAATCCACATAATAGAAATCTCCAATAGGCAGTAAAAGAAATGGAGGAAAAACCCCCACCTATACCTTGCATTATAGGGCCTAGAAGGCCAAAACACATACAACAAAATGTTATGTGCCTACTTGGAAGCAACAGAGAAGAAGAGATGCCAGGAGGAGATGACAGAACGTAGAAGAAGAGATGCCAAGAGGAAATGACAGATCGTAGGTGCTGGGGAGACTAGATGAAACGTACCGTTTTGAGAAAGAAAGTCAGGCACTGGACAGAGAGATGAATCGCCCCATTTTGATGCTGACCTGGAAGAATGAAGAGAAGGCAGTATATATAAAAGCATAGCAGACCAAGTATTTTGTGTGAATTGTGTAATCTTTCCTGTAGTCTTCTCTATAACGCCAGAGAAATCTGGCTCTTCTCTTTGTTATAAATAAACCCACTTCCATATTTGTCATCTTCTTCAAGAATCCATAACATTTGGTATCAGAGCCACCCGATCCACAGCACATCTATGACAGAAGCCAGAAGAAAATCAAATGAGGAAACACTTAAAAGGTTAGACGGAGAACTGAAAGCCCTAACCTTGACCCTTTCTAAACTGACTTCCCGGATGGACGATACTGACAATAAATTTGAGAACTGCAATCAGAAAATGCCGTCAAGTTTGGTACGATCATCAATGCCTTGAACCAGCTAATGGCTGATAAAACAGATAACAAGCAGAAACAAGTATTTTCGGAGGCAGGTCCTTCGACGGTGACCCAACCGGTGCGAGTTAACCCTCGCCTACAGGACTTTGGCAAAAATGACTTCCAACATCAACCTCGCCTTCCTCGTTTGGATCTTCGAACTTTTTCAGGAGAGGGACCCCGTGAATGGATTCGTAAAGCACATAAGTATTTCTCTTTACATCAAACAGCCAAAAATTGGTGCCTCAGCATCGTTGAAATTCATATGACGGACAGGGCGGATATATGGTTTAATGGGTTTATCTTGAGTTTTCCAAATGTTGGATGGGAAATCTTTACGACAGGAATTATTCCGATGGTTTTTCGATGTGACCGAGGGCGAGTCGGTTGAATTGTTCACCAAACTGCTTTAGACGGGCTCCGTCAATGAGTACGTTCAGCGCTTTGAGCACCTCAAATCCCTTGCTGAGCCTAACTTGCCAACCATGCAAGACCCATTTTTTATATCAGTGTTCACTAGCGGATTAAAAGAGGAAATCAAGGTAGTGGTGAAAATTAACAAACCGATGACATTGTCTCATGCCTTTGAAATAGCCATGCTCTAGGAAGCAGCCATCTTGGCCCTCCAAAGATCACAGAGGCCAAATTTTTTCAAGACCGCACCCAAATGGCAGGACAAAATGCTAACCATTCCAGAGAAAATAGAGGACAGCTCTATTGCAACTCAACAATTTCAAAAAATTTCCAACGCGAACCTGCACACTAAAAGATTGTTGGGATTATGTTTTAAATGTGATGAGAAATATTTTCCTGGACATGTATGCAAGAATCATTCAATTCAATATATTGTAGTAGACTCTGGGAGCTGCAAGGAGATGAGGTCGTAGCTTCCGAAGGCGTTATTATCTCAAACAGCCCCGATTACATGGAAGTTTCATTGAATGCCTTGACGGGCCAACTCTCTCACAATATGTTTAGAACAGCTGGTTTATCAGGAGTGTTCCCATATCCATTTGGTTGACAGTGGGAGTACGCATAGTTTCTTAGATGAAACCTTGGCCAAGCAGTTACACCTTCCAATGGACCTCCCCAACTCGCTGCTGGTCATAGTCGCCAATGGTGCTAAATTGTAGAGCAGAAAAATCACGGAAGATGTATCGTGGTGTATGCAACAAAACATTTTTCAATTCTCTTTTCGCAGTCTGCCCTTAAGTGGCAGTGACATGATCCTTGCTATTGATTGGATAAACTTCGTTAGCCCAGTGACATTCAACTTACCCCAAGGGTTTTTTTCCATCACAGTTGCCGGCGCCGCCCATAAGTGGCTAATTGCACAACCTGAGAAATTGTTAGACTTGGTATCCCTTAGTGTTTTTTCTCAATGGATACAACAGCATACTCCCTGCAAAAACTCACTGCCAATCTTCAAGAGGCTACTGCCAAGGTGCCAATAGAGATCCAACACTTGCTTTCACAATATCAATGTATATTTGAGAAGCCACGCGGACTTCCTCCGCCAAGAACTCAGGACCATGGCATTCCATTACTCGATGGAGCTAAGCCTTTCAGACTGGCTCCCTACCGTTGCCCATACCTGCACAAATTAGAAATAGAACGATTAGTTCAAGAAATGCTTCAGGAAGGTCTCATCTTGCCCAACAATAGTTCAATTGCTTCTCTGGTGCTGTTAATAAAAAAAAGATGGGCAGTGGTGGTTCTGTGTCTACTACCGCCAACTCAACTCCCTTACAGTTAAGGATAAGTTCCCTATTCCTATGGTTGACGAATTGCTGGATGAATTATAGGGCTTAGTTTTCTTTTCCAAACTGGATTTATGTGCCGATTATCACCAAATTCATGTGAAGCCTGATGATTGCTACAAGACAGCATTTAAAACGCACCAAGGGCTATATGAGTTTAGAGTTATGCCATTCGGTCTAACAAATGGTCCAGCCACCTTCCAATCCCTCATGAATGATATTTTCAGACCTTATTTGTGGCGGTTTGTCCTGGTTTTCTTTGACGATATTTTAGTCTACAGTAAGGACCTCCAGTCTCATATCCAGCATTTATCCATAGTCTTCCATACCTTAAAGAGCAACACTCTTTTTGCCAAGTTCAGTAAGTATCCTTTTGCCCAGCCGTCGGTCACCTACCTGGGCCATGTAGTTTCGGCCAGCGGCGTCTCTGCTGACCCGGAGAAAATTACAGCCATGACAAATTGGCCCATTCCTACCTCATTCAAACAGTTGCGATGTTTCTTGGGGCTTATAGGCTATTACCAAAAATTTATTAGCGGCTATGGTACTATCGCCATACCCCTTACAGAGCTCCTTAAAGGCCACAGCTTCCTTTGGACCACTCAGGCCGAAGAAGCTTTTCAATTGCTTAAGCTGATAATGTCCCAAGCTCCTGTTTTAGCTTTGCCGATTTCTCCCATCCCTTTATAGTGGAAACAGACGCTTGTTACAGGGGCCTGGGGGCGGTCTTATAGCAACATAATCGACCAATTGCTTATCTCAGTAAAGCATTTAATAGCCGACACTTGGGATACTCTATCTACAAAAAAGAATTGCTCGCCCTGGTGATTGCCGTTATTCACTAGCGGCATTATTTACAGGGCTCAGAATTCACTATCCGCACGGACCATCAGTCGCTGAAATATTTGTTGGATCAATGGATCACCACCCCTCTACAAAAGAAATGGCTTACCAAGCTCTTAGGGCTTAGGTGTTCAATCCAATATAAACAAGGGAAATCCAATCTGATAGCGGATGCACTATCTCGCCTACTCACCACTGACCCTTCTTGCTTATCTATCACTTCTCTTCAACCAACGTGGATCCAGGAAGTAGAAGCCAGCTATATTGGTGATTCTTGGGCAAGTGACTTGATCGCCCACCTTTTGGTCTCGCCATCTGGGGTTTCTTATTATGCCTTGGATAGTGGCATTCTGCGCTTCAATGGTAGACTGGTGTTGGGATCAGGAGGGGATATACGCCACAAGGTGATCTAGAGTCTGCATGATTCCTAGGCCGGGGGCCACTTGGGCATCCAGGCTCGGTACAACGCGCAAAGCACCATTTTCTCTGGCAAGGCATGATCAAAGCTATCAAGGAGCAGATCCTCCGTTGTGATACTTGCCAACGATGCAAACATGAGCACACACCTTACCCAGGGCTCTTACAACCACTTCCTATTCTAGACCACCCATGGACTCACATTGCCATGGATTTTGTGGAAGGTTTACCAAAGTCGGATCATGTTGACTGTATTATGGTGGTCGTGGATCGCTTCACAAAATATAGTCATTTCCTGGCCCTTGCTCATCCTTTCTCAGCACCTATAATGGCCTCACTTTTCTTATTATGCCTTGGATACATGGCTTACCCTAGCAAATTGTCTCAGACTGCGACAAGGTTTTCACTTCCACGTTTTGGCGTTCCTTATTTGACTCTCTGGGTATATAATTGGCAATGTCCACGACCTATCATCCTGAATCGGATGGCTAGACAGAGCGTTTAAAATAGTTCCTAGAGATGTATCTGCGATGTATGTGTTTTTCCCGCCCGGGCCAATGGCGGAGATGGCTTCCTCTCGCTGAATGGTGGTACAATACCACTTTCCACTCTACCATTGCCAAATCTCCTTTTGAAGCTCTCTATGTATTCTCTCCTCCACACTTAGCCTTGGGGCCTTATCAACAACCCAATGCTGCAGTAGTTGACCAACTGCTCACGGAAAGACATCACATGGATCGGCTCCTTAAAGAAGCCATCACCCAAGCTCAGTCTCGTATGAAGCTGTATGAGGACCAGCACAGAATAGAGCGGTCTTTTGCAATTGGCGATAGAGTTTTCCTCAAGCTTCAGCCATTCTGTCAACTAACAGGCCACCAAAATACTTCGGCCCCTTATCCATCTTGCAGAAAATAGGTCATGTTGCCTATAAATTGGAGTTACCCCCTTCTGCTCGAATCCATCCCATTTTTCATGTGTCTCTCCTCAAGAAGCAGCTAGGCCCTTCGGCTGTCACAAGCTCCACACTACCTCCCGTGTGGACAACCGGCTCAGATCGCCAACCAAAGTCGCTCCTGCAAACCAGAGTAGTTAAAAGAGGGAATGAACCCATCACTCAGTGGCTCATATTATGGGAGGACTTACCAGAATCCGACGCTTCCTGGATCGATTCCGCTAAGCTCCTGGCGCAATTTCCTCATTTCAAACATTGGGGTCAAGGTTTCTTAAGGGGGGAGACTTGTTATGTGCCTACCTGGAAGCGATAGAGAAGAAGAGATGCCAGGAGAAGACGACAGAACGTAGAAGAAGAGATGCCAAGAGGAGACGACATATCATAGGTGCTGGGGAGACTAGATGAAACCCACCGTTTTGAGAAAGGAAGTCAGGCGTTGGACAGAGAGATGAACCGCCCCGTTTTGATGCTGACCTAGAAGAATGAAGAGAAGGCAGTATATATAAAAGCATAGCAGACCAAGTATTTTGTGTGAATTGTGTAATCTTTCCTGTAATCTTCTCTGTAACGCCGGAGAAATCTGGCTGTTCTCTCTTTTATAAATAAACCCACTTCCATATTTGTCATCTTCTTCAAGAATCCATAGCACAAAACTTACCTCGACTCCTTAATGATGGAGCAATCGGCCAATCCAGCTTCACTACTCTACTCGCCAACGGATTACCACAGCTCTAGCAGTGAAACTCCCCTCTCCCTGCTTCATTAGATTTCCATCCCATAAGCCCTCAGTTACAGGTTGCAAAAATCGCAGCTCGCGTGCACATAGCTTCGCTCGTTCCCACGAACTGGGACGTTCTCCTGACTCACCTCGCAGTTTAATGGCTTAGCGGGTCAAATACATTCTTGCTCACTAGCGTACAACGGTGCCGTCCAGGCGCTCGTCGGATTGCGCCTCATCTTTGCGAAGAAGCTTCGGCGGCGGGAGGTCGCCTCTCTCTTGGTCCAAGTCCCTTGCGTTTTCCCTTCTTTTTCCTTTATTTTTTCTCTTTTTGTTTTCTCCTTTTTCTTTTTTTTTTTCTCCTCTGCACCTTTTCTCTTCTCATCCTCTTATTTTTTTTATTTCTTTTATCAAATTCTAATTCATTTTCCTTAGGCAAATCCTTTCTCTTTTATTCTTTTATCTTCCACCAATAAGAGTTAATAATCCACGTAACCCCGTGGTCTCCCTTCAATTTTTCCCCAAATAAAATCCAACTCAAATTTCCAACAATGCCCTCTCCAATCCTTAACATTTCCCCCTTTTTGTCATTTTATTATTATTTTTATCTTATTATGTTTTTCTTAACATACCAGCAACCCGCATAACCTTAATTAATCCCTATAGTTCATTCCTTTATTCTTTTAACCCAATATCCCCTTCCTATTTGCCTACTCACAGCCATTGCCAATATTCCAAATATTCCATAAATTCCTTGCTAGTATTCACCAAATAAAACACAATAATTCTCCATATAATTTCCAAAATATCTTTTTCTTATTTTCCCTTATAATTTAAACTTCATGTGCCAATAATAATCTCATCATGAAATTTCATAAATTCCTATTAAATCCCATAATCATAAAATAATATACCCTACTAAAAGGTCAATCCAAAAATTATTAAATACTCTTCAAGACATCCTTAGTCATTTTAAAATTTGTCAAAATGAATTTTGATCGATACAACTCGAGCAACAACAGACGCGTGAATAGCCACTGGGACGTCTGCTCCACTTGGTATGTATGAGAATCCATTTTACCATTTTTCCAAAACCATGCATGAAAATTATTTTTGTATACGTATCAAAACTATGATGCATAAATGCTCATGAATGCATATAGTTTTATCATATCATCACTATAATAACCTCGAAACATGCTCAATCATAACTATATCCTCTAAACATGCTCAATATCATATTTCTTAACGTAAAGAAACTAATTCTAATAAACATAACATCAAACAACAAGTAGCAATACATCGTTGGGACATTATCACAAGCTATTACATGAAGTAAATATAGGCATCAAACAAGTCATAACTCTTGGGATGTAGGCCTTTCAGTAAAACACAAGCAATATCACTTACCTAGATGCTTAAAGCGTTTCTCCATTTAACATTATCCTTCTTCCTTTTCAATACCTTCAAAATCAATAACATTTAATCATTAATAACCATAGCTTATTAACTTCAACAGTACCTATACCATTATTCTTTAATCATTACTTAATAGAATTCTTAACTCAATTCTCAAACCTATATCTAAACAGCATGCACGTCGGAGCTCCCGTTCTTCATATCCAAACAACCACTAACTACCCATCAATATCCAATGAGCAGGAACATCACAGAAAGTAGCTTCAACCACCAAACAGTGAACCAATAGAGCCTACAAATCATAACCGAATGGCAGTAGATAATTTATTGAACTAAATCTACTTATGTTTAAGAATAATCATCAATAGAGTACAAAGTACATCAACAGAACTGATGTGCCCCAAGTTCCCTTCGCCTGAGCCGTGCCCTGGGCACCTTTATTTCTAACTTTTTATTTGTTTTGTAGGTGTTTCTTGAATCAAATAAACATCATTGGAGTTCGCATTTGGGCTAATGGAGATTTTACAATCTTTGGGGAAAAATTGTGAGCTGTTTTTCCGCTTAGATTCTGACCTCCGACAGTTCATGTGGATTTTTGACAATTGGGATGATGTTGTTTCAACTTTGATCCTTCATACCAAATGTAGCCAACATCCAAAGGTTTTGAACGAGCTATTGAACGTTGTATTTAGGATCCATTTGGTATGTCAAATGTCTTTGTTTCAGAGAGTAAAACTCAGACTCAGATTTTGTTCTTGTTGTTTTAATTAAGGGTTTGTTTAGTCTTTTGCTACCTAGGGATATTTTAGTCCTTTTATGATTTTGTTGTAAAACCTTAGGGTTTTATATACCCTATTTTCGAATGGAAGAACCAGTGGATGATTGAATAGAAGATTTGCTTCTCTTTGAAGAGCTACCCACGGCCTCCCCCCTCCATTGAGCCTATTCTCCCATCCCCCTAGCAAGGAGTTCTTAAAGCCTCCTTTCCTTGCAATTTTAGGGTTATTACCTCTTCTAATCCCTTATCCTTGTGGTGAGGATTGTGGCGTGGAGGTAAAGGTAGACTTTCAACCTTGGAGAGTGTTTGTTGTTCAACAAACCGCAAGTCGTCCCTCTCAATAGGAGGTCCACGGACTCCTCGGCTTTTCTTCTCGATTCTTGAAGGTCCTTTCTGCTATTTTTTGATTATTTGTTACTTTGAAGTGTTCTTATTTGGATGATGATGGTCTGCCCTTGGTTGTTCGTTCATAAAATACAAGTTGGATTGAGTTATTGATGGAATGATTTGTGACCACTGAATCTATTAATTTTTCTAGATGCTAGAATTCCGATTTGGGGCCTTGTTTTGAGACTCTTACCGTATTTGTTTCAATCTGTTCCCTTCTGGAAAGTTGTTCTAATTTGAGTAAATTATTTGACCTCCAAATTTGGGATCTGTTGGCTATATGAATTTCGAGTTATTCAAATTAGAAGACAGATTGCAATTCTGAACTGCTCTAAGCACTAATTTCAGGGTTCTGTTGTTTCGGCTATAACTACTTATCCAGAGTGGTTTTTGTCACGAAATTTTGACACAAGTTAGCTGAAGGTGTTATATTGATATCCTCCAAATGCCAGCTAAAGCTCGCATGGGAATTGGGAGTTCTTACTGTTTTAGTTTCACTTGTCTGGATTTCACAGTTTTCTGGACAGATTTGAGTTTCGCGATCTTAGTGATTCTTGGATTCCATCATTTGGTATCAGAGCTACATTCCTCATACAGTAATTCACAGAGAACATATCCAACATACATACAAGGCCTAACATTCAAACATGCTATCAACGATAACACCCCAGAGAATAAACAGAGAGAATTATAAGCTTTCTTCACTCTTTAATCGTCTACTGTTAATGTAACTTAATCCATAAAGAGAATATTCAATACCTGTAGAACTTAAAAAAACATAGGACTCTACCCTCTCCTTCTTCCTCCAAAAACTCTTTCCTGCCACTTCTTTTATTTCTTTCTTCTCTGTTTCTCTTCTCTTAGCTTATTTCCCTTCACCAGAGGCCTCTTTTCCTCTTCTTCTCTCTTTCTCTTAGCATTCTCCTTCCTCCTGTCTTCTTCTTCTTCTTCTTCTTTGTTTCCACCCGACTTTCCATTTCTCTAGAGAACTCTTTGCTCTCCTCTCTGTCATTCTTTCTAATTCTTTTTCTTAGAGAGCTTCCCAAATACGCCTCATTCATCCTCATAAAATTTGACCTAACCCTTCTTAGAAATTGTCATCTATAAAGGGGGAGGCATGGAGTAATTACAGAAATATAATTTCCAGGAATTTCACTTTTTCTGGAATCCATGTGGAACAGGTCGATCGACAATCGACCAATAACCAATACCCTCGATCAACCACTCCCACACAAAAACCTAATTCTATGCATTTTAGGATCGATATACATCTATAGAGGGGGTTGGGTGTTGGGGGGGGGGGGGTGAATATAGCGTATCTAACTTTTTCGTGCGATATATAAATTCTCTAAACCCCTAAGTGATTTATCGAATATAATTAAATAAAACAATCACACATATATGCAATGATATAAAGAGTTCAAGGTTAGAGAGTGCACAATTTTTTTACGTGGTTCGGCAAATTCGCCTATATCCGCGCTCCATGATTTCACTTGGAGATCCACTAACTAATTGACTTACGAGTGTCAATTAAACCGGTTACAAAAACTAATTCTAAGGGCGCCACCCTTTGACTATTACGGGTTATCAACCTAAATGTGACTATTGTGGAGAGTCACCTGTTGATTGAACTTTTGGGCATTCAATCGAGTCGTTGACTATTTTGGGGTGTCACCTTGTGTGATTAATTCTTAGCGTATCACCCTTTATAATTAAGCACAAATATGAAATCGAAAATTAAAGCATAATCTAGCTAATCCAAACTCTTCCAAATTAATTTGCAAGTTTGGAATGGGGAGAATTGAATTTTTAATAAAAGCTCACAGTGAGTAATATTCAAGTATTAATTTTGGCAAGGCTTCACCTCAAATAGTCGATCATTGTTGAGAGCTTGGAGTGATCTTCTATTTATAGGTAGTGGACTTTCGGACGCGGAGCAGGGAGTTTCGGATGTCCGCATGTAGCCGTTGGAAAATATCTGTTGAAATTCGTCTGTTGAAAATATAATTGTTATGCACAATTTGGAACTTTCAAACGTGGGTCCTTTTTCGCAATCTCATCCGCATGACCAAAACGTTTTCCTCCATGATGTTTTTCGCTTCATTCGCACTTCGTCTGCGTCCGAACAAACACTTTAGACGTGGAATGTAACACTCTGACTTTTTAGGTTGGATAATTATCGGGGTATTACCAAAGACGTTTTGGATCGTTAAGCTAAGGAGTTATTCACGATAACATTTTCCTCATATACGTGACGAAATCAAGTGTTGGGAGTAAGTAGGATATTACATTGCGTATTTATACGTGTTATCTTATGACATATATCTATGGGGTAAGTGTAATGGGATGAGAGTTAAGTAGGGAAAAATGTGAGGAAGGGTCATTCTAGGCATTTTTGGATGCCTATGGATGCAATGCGAATGAGCTATATCGTCCGCAAGTGCATTGTGTGGCATCCCCGATGCTTGGGATGCACCAGGATGGGAGTCTCCATCCTGATATGTCTGGAAGTTAACTTTCGGATGCATGCAGACGACTTGCGGACGAGACGTGTCATCCGTAAGTGCATTGCACGTCACCCCTTAGCCTAGAGACGAGTCAGGATGCGATTTCACATCCTGACTTCACTGTGTCGTGGACTTTCGAATGAGTTCGGACGAGTGCGGACCCGGATGACTACGTCAGAATTGAATTTGTTTGAATCCTGGACAGTTCTGGACAAGTCTTGATGTCTGCGGACATGGGTGGCTGCATTTGTATTGAATCTGTCCAATTTTTGGACACATTCAAACACATGCGGACGCCATTTTGCGTCTGAATATCGCCTTCAGACGGTATGGAATGGGTGGGGATGTCATTTCTCATCCGAAGGCACAAATCTGCCATCAGAATTTTGCTATAGCGGACGAATGTGAATGAGACCATCACGTCCACACTCATCCAAATCAGCCCATATCTGCGCAAATAAGGATCTAAAATCAGGAAGAAATGGATGCGTTGTAATGCCTCGTATTTTGTAAATTGTTAAAATGCGTAAGAAATTTGAAAATTTCTTTTTCTTTTAAAAGCAAAACATATCAAAGTGCGTCTAGTCGGAAGCGTAAATGAATCGTGTAAAGGATAAACTAAACAATGGAGTGCAAAACAATAAACTCATGTGATTACAATCGTTTACTCGTTCTTTTCTTTACCTGGCCAGCCCCGTCTCGCGCGTGTGAAATCATTCATTCCTGCTTCATTATGTGTTCATCATCTACTTATTATCTGTTCATCGTTGTACCTACACCACAAGTAAGGACGTGTGCTTTCACCCAGCAAGGAAATGGGGGAAAACAATTATACATATCTCTCTCTTTAATTCTTCTTGGAATGGGGACCACCCAAACCAATTCTTTTCATTACGTTCGTCCTTTACTCGTACATCAAGCTAGAGATTGGAGGGGCCTTAGGGGATGGAATTCTGCCCTCCAACTCCTTTTTTTGGCCCCTTTCCGGCGTATCTTGCCTTCAAGGTTCCTCCCCTTCAAGCGCATCTCGCCTTCAGAGTTTCTTCCATTCTAGCGTATCCCGTCAGAGGGTTTCTTCGATGTGGGCGTATCCTGCCCATCCCAAACATTCTTTTAGTAGCATTCATCCCCTTTCTAGCGTATCCTGCCTTCAAGGGTCCTCCCCTTCCGGCGTATCCCTCCTTCAGGGTTTCTTCCCTTCCGGCGTATCCCTCCTTCAAGGTTTCTTCCCTTCCGGCGTATTCCGCCGGGAGGGTTTCTTCAATGATGGGTGTATCCGTCCATCCGAAACATTCATTTTTCTTAGCATTTTTCCTCACTTATGCATGCGTGAGTACCACCCCAAAGTGGCACTCCCTACGGTTTTCTATTAATATGAAGCATACTGCATTATAACGTACATTAACGGAAATTGAAATGCGCATTGAAGTAAAAGTACTATAACTGAACTTGTGCATATAATGAATCACAATAATTGAAAGCATACATAGATACAAGGAACAATTATGATATCGAATTGAACAAGATGAGACAATAAAGTAACATACGACAGATTTCAATTTAACTAAACATGCTCATTGAACTAAGTTAAGCTAAACATGGAAACATGCTGTGAGCAAAGAATAATGAAAACATGTTTGTAAATTGGAAATCTTTATTCTAGTTGGTTAAGCATACTTTTATTTTAATTAGTTCAAACATGCTGTATTTAATAGTCTAGTTACTATCCCAGTTAATTACATGCTCAACAAATTGGTTAACATACTCAAGGTTTAGTCATTGATTAAACAAGCTTGAATTGATTAACATACGGACATGCTCAACTAATTCAACATACTAATTACTAAACATGCTCAAGGATTGATTATTCATTACACAACTAGTTAAACATGCTTGAACTCGTTATTCAACAACTAGATAGTAAATTAATAAACTAAATAAGTCCAAGCCAAATCAATTATTCTAATTGAGTAAATTAACATGCTTTTAATCACTCTAATCAATTACATGCTCAAGTTAATTAAACATGCTAGTTAAGAACTTATTAACATGCTAGAAAATAAATGGCAATTCAAATGGGACTACTGAATAGATTGCATGCTCATTGATTATATTTAACATGCTTAATGATTTAGCAATTATTGATGAACATTTAGCTAAATGGTAGAACAATCAAAAGAAATGATCACATTACAAAAATTCAGCAACATCATAAAAACTCTTAGCTCATTTCCAGACTTGTCATTCCCATTCATACCCATTTATCATTCACGTTTTCAGCATTATCACCATTTATCGCTAAAACTTATGGAACTCATATGCGATCAAGGAAATCATTTACAGCAATTTCAGCAGCATATATATATATATATATATATATATATATATATATATATATATATAATGGCAAAACCATCACTTAAGAGAGGCAACACATGTATAGAGAAAAATCGACAGTCAACATAGAACTACTTAGTGCTAATAAATCTATACTATAATGATGGAAAACATTTCGCATGATAAAACATTTAATTCACAGAACCATCAGGAATATCACAAAACTACAATACGCTACATAACACATAACGTAAACTCACGCACTCTACTTGTGGTGTAGGGCCTCCAACTTGCCAAGACACACCCAAGTTCCTCACCTCGAATTGTAACGCATAGAAGCACTTAATCTTTATTCCTTTTCTCCTTCAGATACCTTCATAATTAAAACAATATACTCATCAATGAATCGTCTTCTAATTTGTATGAACTCTGAGTACTTCTCCGACTCCTAAACGGAATATCACATAGCCCAATAAATTAATCCCAATAATAATATCTAACTGAGTCACAAAACTACATTACACATGCTTCACAACTTATTCAAACCATATCCGACATAAAGTGTGTCCATTAACAGGGTATGCAGCCAACTAACGACATATTTTACAGTGACTACCAAGTTCATTCCAACCTACAAATTATTCCTTCTAACAACAAGCATTCAACAGATTCTAAGTGACCAAAATAGTGTAGGAGAACCTCACTGATGCCCGAGCCAGGACAAATGCTTCACCTGCAGCACACACAGCCATCCCACAGTTTCTTCTCAACTCTTCTCCAGCAGTATGCAACTCCCTCAGAGAGTGTCTCCCCATCACAGCAACAATGACAGTTAGCAAACCCATTTACCAAGCCAAGGAACAGAAGCCAACTAACCAAAACAACCGAGAAGGAGACTTACCAGAAGCTCTCGGCCAGAGCTCTTCCGAGAGGAAGCCTCCAATTCCTACACACTCTGCCTCCTTCCCTTTCTCCATCGCCTCCCTTTTCTCTTGTTTCCCCTCAGCATCACTCCTTCACAGCTCGGTTCTCTACTCCAGAGAACTCTCCCTCTCAGCTCAGCTCACCCTGCTCACAACTAAACATCACCAGAAGCATCCCCTTCTGCACAGCTCACACTCCCTGCCCCCTTCTTCAAACAAAGCTCCCGACAATGTCTCTGTCCAGTTTTACAGAGTGTGTTCCCCACGCCACACTGCTGTCATTTTCATCCAGAGCCAAAACCAGGGAAGAAAACTGGTTCAGACAGAAGCTGGACCATGGCCTTCGGCCGGTCCAGCTTGAACCGCCAGATCACCCAACGATCTGAGGCAACTACCCCAGCCTCCCGAGCCCTAGCTCACCGATACCATCACCTCTTGCCGTTCACCCTACTGTTGTCAGTTAGTCGTCGCTAGCCACAGCAATCAACAAGGCGTCACCACCTGACACCAAATTCGGCGACCCGTGATCAGCGACCTAAAAGCCTGATGCCATCGCTCGTCACATGTTGGGTGATGACTCCCAAGCCCACCGATGCACTCTCTTCCATCGCCCCCGTCTCCGTTCATCGTTCTGATCGCCCCTCTCCCTCTCGTCTCTCTCTCTCGTCTGGTCTGCATTGCGGGGACGGCCAAAGGCCGAGTCTCCTTTTTCTCCCGATAGAATGGCTGAGCCATTCTGTTTCCCCCTTAAAAATGCTGGATCGGTTCATCCTTGAACTGGTGTAGCCAACCCATCACTTCATCACCTTTTCATTTTTCCCTTAATCTAATTAATAATATTTATTTGACCCCATTACCTTGTTAATTTCAAGTGGTCTCATTTATCCCATAAATCTCATTTTCTTCCTTTTAATTAATAGAAACAAAGCCATCCAAAACCTCTCGGACCGAGCTGAACCAAATTAGTTCGATTCATAAATATCTCTCTTTATTTATTCATTAAATCATTCATTCAAAACAATTATAAGTAATCTCAAACATTATAGTTTATTTTATTAAATTAGTATTTATTCTAATTACCTTAATTTCCCCATAATTTATAATCTTATGAATATGTCATTGGTAATACCCCGATAATTACCCAATTAATCCAATACCCCAAATTACTTTCAAATTATTCTTAATAAATTTTGATATAAAAATTCGGGGTATTACACACGTAGCCAATCAAAACGCGACTCCCTAACAGAAAATCCCCTCCCAGACCACATGGAGACGCCTCCTACCCCCTAGGCGTACGCTTGTCGCCTCTCCGGGTAACCTAACCCATTCCCCCTCCCATTTCTTGAGTTTAGTTTTCTCCTCAGCCTTCATCTTCTCCCGAGCGATTAAGTAAGAGTCCTCCCCTGCGAGAGAGAGTGTTCCTATAAGTGAGAGAGCTCCCCCCTGTGAGCTTGTGCGAGTTATTTGTTGAGTGATCCTCCTACGTGGTACGTGAGGAAGGAGTCATCATAAAGCTGAAGAGTTAGCTGAGGAGCTACTCGCTTGCTGTGGAATTTCTGTCCTTGTTGGTTTGCTTCGAAAATGGTAAGGAAATGGGTGTGTCTTGGCTAGTGGTGGCCCTACCCACAAGTAGTGTGAGTGAGTTTTATGTCTAGTGCCTTGTGAATTTCTATTGTTATTGTTGTTAGTTAGTTGTAGTTGATAGTTCCCTTGTTGATAACCTGTGTTAACTTCCTGAATTTCTTTCACTGCCCTTCCTTTAAATCCGTTGCTTTACTTTGACATAGAAATTGGTAAATGCATATTGCTTGAGTGTTAGTCTCAGTCGAATGAAGGACTAAAAATCCTTCCTATGATATGTTAAGCTTGAACGATGTGAATGAGCTATGCTTTCCTTTATTTATGATGATTCTATAAATAGTTCTTATTGTCTTACTTGTTAACATTCAAATTTACTATCCTGCTATATTTAGTTTAACTATCTCTGTGTTACTTTCCAAAAATCTAATGCACGTATAGATAACATGTATAGATTGCTAGAATTAATACTCTCTTAATCGAAGCATGTCCAATTAGCTAGAATAAAAACCATATCCTTGTGAAGCATGTTAATTAATTAGAAGGATCAACTAATTAATCAATTTATCAGGTTAGCTAATTAACTAGTTAACCTAAACATGTGAACAAATACATTGGTGTTAATTTAATTATGACATGTTTGCTAATTAGTATATTAAATAACTAATGAGCATGTTTAAGTAAGTAGCTTAACTAATAGACTATTTTTGAATTAACTAATCTGCACATGTTTAACTAGTTGTTTAATTAATAGTTATTAATCACATGCTAAATAACTAGGACAATAATTCAATTTACTAGTTAAGCATGTTAATTAACTTAACTAGAGTAATTAATTATACTTAAGCATGTTGATTATTACTTAAGCATGTTAATTAACTAGGTTGTTTGACTAATCAATTAAATTATTGATAGGTTCCAAGAAGCACTTGGAAACCTTAAAGGAAATCTGCTCCAACAATCAACAATAACCGACCAGCAATAATCAAACAATTAGAACTCCAATTCTGTAACTGATCTAGAGCTGTAGTTTGGAGGGTATAAACTCAATATAGGGACGAAGATTGTGTCAAAATCCCAGGCCAAAATTCGTTCTAGAGTCGAAGATCTATCAATTTCATTATTCACCAGAAAACTGTTTCCAAGAGGGCAGATTTAACAATGCAGATCTAAAATGCAATAACTTGAGCTACAAACACCGAAATAAGCTCAATTTTGGAGGGCAGCTCAATGACTCAAAGCTGAACAAATCATTAGAGGACAATAAATAGAGTTGAGCGTCGTAAAGGTATCAAACAGAGACCCCAATCAGTAGTATAAAACAATCCAGCAAAAATCACAGATTCAGCACTTCATGATTAATCCGAAAATACCTCCTTTAATCAATAAATCCCAAAAAGGTTTCTTCAACAAATAACATCACTTAGTTTCCAGAATATATATAGCATCCATTCAGCAAAAGAGAGAACTCACAAGAGTCACAAAACAAAAAGAAACAACTTTGGAGTTCGCTAGCCTCCTAATGAGAGGGGCGATTTTAGATTGGCCGAAACCAATACTCTCCAAAGGTGGATAGTTCTCTTGCCTCCACACCACAATCTTACCTTGAAGATAAGGATTGGAAGAAGCAATATCCCAATGATGCAAGGTTGAGAAACTTCAAGAGGATCCTTGCTTGGGTGGTGGTTGAAGTGGCGCAAATGGAGGGGTTGGCCGCGGTTTTGGAGGAGCTTAGCTCTTCAAAATTCTATTCTTCAAAAACCTACAAAATAAATAAAAAGTTAGAAAATAAAGGAGCCCTTGGCTCGGGCTCAAGTGACGGGTTCTCGGGGCACATCAATTATAAATAAACCCGAACATGTCTACAATTAATCTTCACTCACATTAGTTAACTATTTCTTGTTTCATCTTCAAGCATGTTAATTAGCTGTTAATCTTCATGAATGTTAGTTAACTATCAGGATTGTTTGATGTTAACTCCGAGCATGTAAATAATTTGGATATCTAACTTGGATACCTAACTAGAAAAATAAATGTAGCTTTTTCCTGAGCACGTAAATGAATTAGGATAACTAGTATGTTAATTAATGGTATGTTCTGACTGCTATTTCGTTTATCGTTGTGATCTAGAATAATCAATGTAGTTATTTCTTGAGCATGTAAATGAACTAGGATAACTGACATGTTAATTCATAATATGTTACGACTTCTGTTTCATTTATCGTTGTGTTCCATAAGTTCAAGCATGCTATAATTCATTGTATATTTTTCAAATATGTGTGTTTAATCCTATATTTCTTTCATGATTCGCTATTTAATTTCCATAATATTCGTTGTTAGATTTCCTTATGTGCTTCTTTATTTTCAATTCGATATTTTAATTGTTCTCAAATGTGCGCTTTCAATTTATGCTATTCAATTACTTTCCTTATATGCGCTATTCATTTATTATGTTAATTGTTATGTCAGCATGCATCATGCTTTTAATTACATTGTACAGTATCATGCATTATATTAATAGAAACCAATAGAGAGTGCCATCTTGGTGGTGGTACTCACACATGTATAATGTGAGGGAAAAATGTTAAGAAAATGATGAGATGAGAAAAAGAAGAATATGGGGTGTTAGGGGCGGATGGTAGTCGTGTCTAGTCTGGCAGCTAGGCCCAGCCCCACCTTGACGGGAATGGGACCTAGTATTCACCTAGGAGGTTAGCTCGATCAACTATTCCATTCCATACGGGTCCTTCAATCTCCCACTCGATGTATGAGTAAAGAAAAGAACCAACGAATGACATAATGAAAGGATTAGTTTGGGTGACCCCCATTCCAAAAAGAACTAAAGAGAGACATAGCATACTGTATAAACCCTTTTCCTTACTAAGCCTTTGGGCTTATAGTTTACTTGTGGCGTAGGTGTAGGTACTTGTACGTGGAATAAATACATAAACTTAGGAGCTAATGCGAAAGACAATAATCAAATGATAAAGCAGGGATGAAGGATTTGCACGCGCGGGACTCGTGGCTAGCCAGGCTAAAAAGGAGAGTTAAAGAGAAAAACATTGTAATTAAATTGTTAAGTTTCATCTCTTACAAGCAGTATTTGCTTTGTTTAGTATTTCTTCCTTAAAAGATTTATTTATGCTTCCACAATGTTTTATATAAATGATTTCATAACGCTTCCACTACGTTTTAGAAATGATTTTTATATCTGTGACATTTCACAGTATACCACCGGTTTGCGAAAGGTTGGTAGTGGTTCAGTTTAGACGCACTCTGATAATTGTTTTAAAAGAGATTTCAATGGTTTTATGAAAGTTTTAAATTTCACGTATTTTAAAGGATTTACGAAAAATCGGGTCGTTACATGAAATCTCATCCGCATGTCGTCAGATTTACATCCGAATTGTAGCGCAAAATGGACATATTCAAAAGACCAGTGTCTGCATTCGTCCGCACCCGTTCTTGCCTTGTCCGCAAGAGCAACCTTCTGATTGGGACGCAAAGTCTTGTCCTCGTCTAGTCCTGGAGTTTGCATCAGTACGCATGCGTCTGCAAGAACTCAGAACAGATTGGGATGAGTTTTCACTTCCACAATCCATCCACAGCTCACTCTAATTTCAGCCCTGAACTATACTAAGTCCTTAAATGATATGCTACACTACATGAACTCAAGTAAATATGTTAAAACAATTATAATACAAATTTTGAGGGTATTTCAAATAAACACAAATGTACATATTATTATAAAAAAGATAAGAATAATATCTAGAAAATACAAAGAAAACAATACAAAATACAACTTATTGTTTATTAAATTAATTACCATTTTAGTCATCATCAAAATACAACTTAGCCTAATAAAAAGGCTAACAATCTAACCTTTTTTTTATGATGAGAAAATCCAATATGATGAGAAAATCTGATAAGTTATTTATCCTAAAACTAAAACATTTGCATATTAGATTTCTCCAATTAAGTTATGCAATTTATCAAACACTTAGTCCATGCAACATACTACTAAACCCCCCTTATATTACAACTTATACATCTTTCTCCCCCTTTTTGTCATAATCAAAAAGAATGCTGAGGGGAGGGGAGTCCTAAACAGTCTCATCAAAATGATAACAAATAATTCCATCTCTTAGAGCAATGATTAATAAGGAAAAAAATCTCTCCCCCTTTAGCATTATCAGCCTGAGTATAATAAGGGAATTTGCATTAGAATTCAATATGTGGCGATAAATAAGATGCCAAGACAATACACCATACTCAAGACTAAGTTAAAGAAGACATTCAAGAATAGTCTGAAAAAAGAAATCTCCCCCTTGATGAAAGAATCTTGGAAATAAGCAAACCATTGAGGGAATCAAGCAATAAGATTTATATCCAATTTGTGGTTATAAATAGAGATACCAAATGAAGAAACCACAATAATAACATTCAACACAAATTTCATGAGGTTAAAAATAAGATACTAATTTGTAAATAACCACAATCACAAAGATTTCTAACAAAACGTCTTCTCCCCCATTTTCATTGAGCATACAAAATTCATTGGAGGGATTAAACATTCAAATTCAATTTTTGGTGTAAAATATGATACCAATTTGAAAAACCAGCACAAAGAAATTTTCAATCAAAAATAGTCTCCCCCTTTTTTTCATAAAGCCTAAACATATTTGAGGGAATTAGACGTGAGAATCCAAATCATAGACAAAAAAAAAATACCAAATGTAGGAAATAGAATCCAAAATAAGTTCAACAAATAAAACCAATTTCCATTCTCCAACAAGTGATAACAAATTAGTGCACCACAATAAAAAAGAATACCAAAAGAACACCACAAGCATACCAAAAGTATTCTACCTCTTTGTCATTAAGCATATACACACATTTGAGGGATATATGCATTTAAGTCCAAGTAATAGATATCAATTTAAGATAAAAAATGATAAACTAACTTTCCAGAAGTGATACCATTTGAAGAATTAAGAAGTTAACAAAGGATACCAATTGATAAATCACAATTTCAAGGAAAACAAGGTTTTCAAGAATTAATATCAATTGTAAATCTAAAGTTAAGATCAAATCATTTTTGCCAAGTATGATACCAATTGTAAGTTCAAAAGGAAGTTTCTAAGAGAGATACCAATATGTAAAATCAAAATCAATTCAAATGTCTCTCCCCCTATGTTATTCGCAAAATAATTGATTTGGGAATATAATCCAATTTAAAACTTTAAAGTAATAGAAAAGGTAATGATACCAATTTTAGAAGTTTAACCAATTGTGGTATTAAAACCAATATAAAAAATACTAATTGATATAATTTATCTTTCAAAGATATGCAAGTAAAAATCATTTCTCTCCCCCTTTGTGTAAAAAAAAATTGAGGGAAGGGACAATCAACAAGATATAAAGCTCCCCCTTAGTGATTGGCAAATACAATTGAAGAGCAATGATTTTAAGAAAAATTGGCATGGTTATGTTTGTTTTTAGACTTCCTCATAATGCAAAAATCAATCCTGTAAATGCAATTCAAAATATTCCAAACCAGCAAAATATTGCAATCATTCAACAATGAGAAAGGAGTTACAAAATAGAAATTTCAAGATTGAAATTAAAGAGACATGCATAGCATTTAGAGTAGAGCATGAAGTTACAAACCAAAAGAGTAAGCATTTCAAAATTAAGTTATAAACCAAAAGCATACATAAAGATCACATTGCTTGTTGAAAAGAAAAATTTTACAACAATTTCTAAGCTCAAAAGAAAATAGAATAGATTTAAGCTACACATTGGGAATCTCCGTATCATCCATGTCATGAGGAGGTGGAGCGGATGACGACGGAAAGTCACGGTGAGCCACTGGGGAGGAAGCTCTAGTGGTCCAAATACCACGAGAGATGTCATCTAAGCGCCTATCCATATAATCTAGCCGAGCCAGAATCTGAAGCATATACCCTTCAAGGCGGGCAACATCGGCGATGGAGGCATACTACTCAAGAGATGTGGAGGCGCAAGCCTCAAGATAAGATGAGGGATGAGGCTCCGTGGTCAGAAGGGATAACATCGGCTCCGAGGGCTCCAGTTATGGAATATCAGGAGAAGCGGGAGGAGTAGCCATGGATCTTGCAATCCATTCACTGTTTAGATCCATCATAAAGCCCATACAACCAAGAATTTTAAGAGAATAAATATCCATACCCCGGATATCCATTTTCTTTGAGGAGGCGGGGATTAGAATTTCCCACATTGGAAATAAATTGGAAAGGAGAATGTTGAATGGAAGAGATTGATTGTGGCTATCCTCGCTCTCAGCCATTTGGTATGTAATGATATAGCCTAAAT
Source organism: Begonia loranthoides (assembly GCA_022433065.1). NCBI lineage: Eukaryota > Viridiplantae > Streptophyta > Magnoliopsida > Cucurbitales > Begoniaceae > Begonia > Begonia loranthoides. The sequence goes on from CM039473.1 coordinate 18,750,686, forward strand.
TGAAGGGGGCGTCGGTGTACAGTTGCTGAAGAACGTACAAGTCCATATAGCTAATATGGTCTCGATGACAAGCACGTGGAAGAACATTGTACGTAATTGGGAGGTGAATGACTCTAGCTCGAATAATGAGGCCCTTGGTTTTGGGTCTCAATTTAAAGTTGTCAATGGGGTCACAAAGAATTTTTCTTAGGAATGTGTTTCCAATTTCCGTGTTACGGAAACTGGGAGCCACGTGTCCATTGAAGTAAGGTTCGCAAATAAGACCCATTTCACACTCAAGGAAAACATTTAGCACGTGAGGGGTGATTTCAATTGCTCTCCTGTGAAGAAAACTTTTGAGGATTAAAGGATTTTCTAAATAATAAGCATTGGCATAAAACATTCGGACTGCCTTTTCGGAGTAAGAACCATCAAGAGTGAAGAATTTATGTAATCCTAAGTGTCACACCCTGACTTTTTTAGTTGAATAATTATCGAGGTATTACCAAGGATGTGTTTCGGAGCGTTAAGTCTAAGGGTATTTCTGTTACATTTTTCCCGTATACAAAATGTAACTAAAGGATGAGGTAGTTAGGATATTGCATTGCATATTTATACATGTCATTTTATTACGTGTATTATGGGGAAAATATTAGGGGATAAGAGTTAAGTAGGGAAAAATTTGAGGAAAGGCTGTTTAGGGCATTTTCGGATGCCTGCGGACGAGTTATATCTTATGCAAGTGCATTACGTGGTGTCCCCGATGCTTAGGATGCACCAGGACGGGAGTTTGCATCCTGATGTGTCTGGAAGTCAACTTCTGGATGCTTGCAAACGACTTTCGGACAAGACGTGTCGTCCGCAAGTTCATTGCATGTCGCCCTTATCCTTGGGACGACTTAGGCCGCGTTTTCACGTCCTGACTTCACTGTATTGTGGAGTTACGGATGATATCTAGACGATACGGACGCCGATGACTGTGTCCACATTGAATCTGTCCAAATCCTGGACAGTTCTGAACATGTACAGACACAGGTGGCTGCGTCCGGATCAAATCTGTCCCATTTCTGGACATATTCGGACGCATGCGGATGCCATTTTACATCCAAATGTCTCCTTCAGACAATACGGAATGGGTGCTACACCATTTCTCGTTTGGAGGCACGATTTTCCCTTAGAAGTTTTGCTTTTGCAGACTAGACCAGTGCGTCCGCAATCGTCCGAAATAGCCGAGACCTACAAATAAATTAAGGTTGAACTGATGGAAAATTATAGGGTAGCCATGATTTCAGACACAAATCGACTCTCCCCCACCCTCTAGCGTAGGGCGCCGACCTCTCCCTGCCAGCCGACCTCTCCCTCCCCCTGGTTGGCTACGAATTGTCTCACTCATCTAGGTAATATCTTCTTCCTCCTCTGCCATTCTTTATCAGTCTTCAGTTTCTTCTCCCTTTTGCGAGAGAAAGTCCAGTGGGTGTGAGCCTTCCCTTCTTACGTGTGAGGGCCAGCGAGAGAAAGGGAAATTTGTGTGAGTATGTGATTAAGTGAAGTGTGGGTGAACTATTGAGAGTTGAGTGTGTTACGTGAGTGAAGTTGGAGAAAGCTGAAGCTTGAGCTGCTATGAGCTGAGGAACCATGAGCTAGAGTGCTGTCCGTATGTTGAGTTTGTCACTTAGGTAAGGAAATAGGGGTGTCTTGGCCTGTGAAGACCCTACACTACAAGTAGAGTGCGTGAGTTGTAGAATTGATGTTTTGTAGTATTTTCTTAGTTGTTGGCTCCGTGATCGGCATTTTGGTAGATTTTGTTAGCTCTGTGATGTTCATTGTTGACTCTGTGATTAAATGCTTTACTTGTTGATATTCTGTAGACATTCCATTTACTCTTTGCGGTATTGTGTAAATAGTTGTGTGGATTCCTTTACCTTTAGTCCCTTGACATACTGCTATTAAATTTCCTTCGATTATATAATGGTACTTCCTTTACTGCTTGATAGAGATAATGTTGTGAAGATGGCTTAGCGAATGATGAATGAGCTAAGGAATGATGAATGAGCTAAGAGTTCGTTTGATTCTATACTGTCATATGAACTTTACTGCCTTACTCCCTGCCACTATGTTGCTTGTGCCATTTCAATTTGATAAATATCTCTATGATAGTTAGATGGTTCTCCTTTAACCTAATCATGAGTAGATAACTAGGTTGACACTTAGTTGATCAAACTTGTAAAGTTGAGCATGTCAAATAATTAATTGTAATTAATCACTGGAGCACGTTTAACAATATTTTCCTTAACTATAACGAGGATAACTAATTAGCACATTTGATTTAAGAAAGCACGTTTTCTCATTTAGGAAAAGAGATGTAATTCCAACCTGAGCATGTAATTAATTAGAGTGATGAGTTAGACTTGAGTATGTTTAATTAACTAGCTTAATTAATTAACTAGTTGTCTAACTAATCATTGTTAACTAATTAACTTTACTAGGATAATTAATTAGACTAGCATGTTAAATGAACTAGCTGGTTAACTTAACTTAGCATTTAAGCATGTTTAATTATTAATCATTTTACTGCATTTTCATTTACTATAACTTCTACAAGTGATGCTTTACCTTGTTAGAGAATAATAGAGAAGATAAGGAATAATGAACCAAGTATGAACAAACTAAGAGTTTCAATCTCAATGTTTATCTTTCCTTCTGTAGTAATATGTTATTGACTTCTTGGTGCTTGTCTTCTTGCGTTAATTGTATTATAGTAGTTTGCTAAATCTGAACATGTTGGTTAACTAGGCTAACTAACTTAAACTAAACCTGAGCTTGTTAATCACATAGAATACATAACTAGAATAGTAAATGCAATTCATTCTTGAGCATGTAAACTAATTAGGATAATTAACTAGAATAACAATGATAATTCTACTTTAGCATATTAATTAATGGGGATACCTAACTAGAATAATAATGTAGTTATTTCCTGAGCATGTAAATGAACTAGGATAACTAGCATGTTAACTCATAGTATGTTACGACTTCTATTTCATTTATTGTTGTCTATGTCATTTATTGTTGTGTTCCATAAGTTCAAGCATGCTATAATTCATTGTATATTGTTCAGATATGTGTGTTTAATTTTGTATTCCTTTCATGGTTCGCTATTTAATTTCTGTAATTTTCGTTGTTGGATTTCCTTGCGTGTTTCGTTGTTTTCAATTTAATATCATAGTTGTTCTCCGTTATGTGCTTTCAATTACTGTTATTCATTATATTCGCAATTTGGATTAGAGTTTGCTTTCATTTCAATACGATCGTCATTTATATTCCTTATATGAGCACTTCAATTTCTGTTAATGTACGTTATTATGCATCATGCATCATGTTAGGTTCAGAATGTATGGTCATGCATCATGTTAATAGAAATTAATAGGGAGTGCCGCCTGGGGTGGTACTCATACATGCATGAAGTGAGGTAAAATGAAGAAAAAGAAGAAAAGGGAGTTGGGGCAAATGGGTAGTGGATTTAGTCTGCAACTAGGCGAAGCCTCTCCCTCATAGGGTACGAGAGTTCTAGTTGCAAGTAAAAGGTTAGATCCGATCCACTATACCATTGCACGAGAAAATCGTCAAATCTCCAGCTCGAAGTAAGAGTAGAGAAAAAGTGAAAGAACCAATGACTTAATGAAATGATTGGTTGGGTGACCCCCATTTCAAAAGAACTAAAGAAAGTCATAAGCATAATTTCATTAAACCCTTTTTCCTTACTAAGCCTTTGAGCTTACAGTTTACTTGTGGTGTAGGTATAGGTACTTGTATGTGTGAATCAAATGCACAAAATTAGGAGTCAATGCGAAAGACGATAATCCAATATTAAAGCAGGGACGAAGGATTTGCATGTGAAGGAGCTTGTGGTTTGCCAGGCTAAGTGAGTAAAAGAGAAAATGGTTTTTAATTAAAGTATATTTAATTGTTTAGTGTTTGTGGAGCAAAACAAGAGACTTTATAAACGATTTACATTTCCGCAATGTTTTAAATAAATGATTTTATAATGCTTACGCTATGTTTTATAAAGGATTTTATATCTGTGACATTTCACAGTATACCACGGTTGTAGAAGTCTGGTTTAGACGCACTCTGATAATTGTTTTAGAAGTGATTTCAATGGTCTTTTAAAAGTTTTAAATTTCAAGCATTTCAAAGGATTTACGAAAAACCGGGTCATTACACTAAGCTAGAGTAAACTTGTTCTAAGTTAAAAGATTGTGTAACCAATCGAAGTCGATTTTGCGAGAGAGAATCAAGGACCATTCCTTGAATTCTTCGTCGTAACGTCTTCTACATTAATCATCTTAAAATAAACGAGTTCCATATACTTGAGGAGCAATAAGATTTTTGGAGGATTGATTACTAGCACGTTTTCTAGCCGGACGGTTTCCCGTGGAGAGAGATACGAAGAAGAACTAGTGATAACCCAAGGAGAGTTCCAGAGAAATGAAAGGAAATAAAGATATACAGAATACAAACTCGAAACTAGCTGACAATGCGGAGAATGGCTGAAAATCATGTGAGGAGACGCCGGAGCTAGCGAGAGAAGGTCGGGGCTGAAGTGCAGATGGCAGAAATTAGGGTTCAGATCATCCTGAACCTGTTTTAAAATGCAATTCGGACGCATGCGTACGTGATTTTGCACCCGGTATCGCCCGAACTTAAAAAAAAAACGAAGCAGAATGAGGACGGTAGAGGATGACTTGAGAGGCGTCTGAAGTGTCCACTTTGGGACAGTTCTTAAAGATTTGAGTGTCCAACCTTTCTCTCCCTTTTTGACAATAAACTAATTTAAATTCAAGGAAAATTATCAAAGATTAACCTAGCGAAAGCAATTTTATCTAAGCTTAAAAACTTGAACACTTTTTAACACCAAATAAAAAATCTCCAATCAATTCAATTTTCTCCTCATTTTGTCCAAATACAAATTTAATCCAAGCGAGATATATCCAAATCAAAAAAAATTAACCATCCAACAATTCAACAAGCTTATGTTATCTAGAAATCCAATTGTTGGAACCAAATCATCAAAGTACAAGTGGAAGAAATAAAGTAAATTTCAATCTATGTATACAAAAAGATCAATGCTAACAATGAATCCAAGAAAACATATTCTACTAATCAAGGTTAAATCAAATCAAGAATCAAAAGTAAATTAGCTCAATTTAATTCCTAAATCAAGAATAGACCAATAAGATTGAAACAATCTTATAATATAATTTATTCAATTCAATTGAAGATAATCAATTCTTTTTCAACCCAATATTCCATTAAACAAATCGTCAATTTAGTCAACAAAAACAATTGTGTACCACCAAGAGAATTGATTTCCCTTTTATGCATTGGAGGTAATCTGCAACGACCCGATTTTTCATAAACTTTTAAAAATGCATGAAATTTAAAATTTTCTTAAAATGACTGAAATCTTTATTCAAAACCTTTTTAATGTGAAATCAGAGTGCGCTTCTTATAACCAAACCATTAACAAAACCTTTTTACTTTACTTTGACTCGTTATTAAAATCATGATGATTTTGTAGAAAACTATAGTTATAAAATCTAGTGGAAGCATAAATTTCTTTTTATTTGAAAATGTAGAGGAAGCGTAAATAATGCATTTATAATTATTTGAAAATGTTACTTTATCTTTTACAATGGTTCTTCTTAGTTGCTCTTTACAATAGTTAGCCTGATTAGCTGCAAGTCTCGCCGAGCAAATCCTTCATCAGCTGCTCCCACATTTGTTCGTCATTTTTCTCTCATTTTTGTACGTACATCGCAAGACTTAAGCTATGAGCTTAAGGCTCAGTAAGTGATAATACCTATCATACTATAATACTACATTTAGTTTTTGTTTTTGTTTTTCTCTTATCTTCTTATCTTTTACATTTAATCATCATTTTCTTCTTATCTTTTTATCCTTCGCATTTGATATCATTGTTTTCATCTTTTTTTCTTATCTTTTGTCTTTTGCGTCTAAGTTATTATCTTTCATAGGTCGTTCTTTTCGTCGTTGACCTCCGATATAGCAGTGATGACATAATCTGAAAGCCTATTAATCATTGGTCGTTTGTGCCGACATAATCCAAGGACTTTGCAACAGATATGAGCAGCAGTGGCATAATCCAAAAGCTTGCTAGCAATGATGGGATAATCCGAAAGCTCACTAGCTGTCGTGCCACAAAGGCTTAAATGGCCTCGCATCATATCGTTGCTTTTTTCTTTTCTTTACGTTAATTGCATTAGTTATTTCTCATTTCTCTTTACTTTTTATGGCATATTATTGGTTCATTATCTGTTTCTTCATTCGCCATCTATTTCTTCGTTCGTGATTTGTTTCTTCGTTCGTTATTACTTTTTATGACTTATTATTCGTTCGTTATTTGTATCTGTTTTGTATGATGTTCGTGAATGCATACAATTTCTGAAAGCATAAATAAACATTCAACGTGCGATTCACCAAAACATGCTATAAGTACTATAGACATGCTGTAAAGGCAGGAAGCAATGAAGCGTGCTATTAAAAGTTGTAGACATGCTTGAAAAGCGGTAAACAACAAAACTTGCGATTAATAATTGTAAACATGCTATAAAACAGTTGTGACAACCTGATACTAACTTTTTCCCACTAAGCGATGTAATCAAACTTTGGAGATAAAATTTTATGATACAACTCGTCTCTAAACGTGTTAAGTGGTGACTTATAATTTCGTGGGAATTAATTCGGATGAAAGTCTAGTTAAAATGTGAAGGAAACAGAATTTTGGTCTTTTCAGACGGCTTCAAATGATTTCGGACGTCAATGGGCTTGGGCGGACGTTGTAAATTTGAATTTGTCCGGATTATGGACATATTCGAACGACTTTGAACAATTTTGAACGATGCGGACACAGGCGGATGTTGTGAGTTTGAATCTGTTCAGATTTTAGACAAATTCAAACGACTTTGAATGATTTCGAAGAATATGGACGCATGCAGACATTGTAAGTTTGAATCTGTCTAGATTCTTGATGAATTCGGACGCACGCGCACGATATCTCGAATGCCATTTTGCATCTGAATTTTGAATTCGAATGGTACGGGCAGAATTGGGATGCATCCTCTCGTCCAAATCCTCCCAGAATAATGACATAACTGATTTTAAAATTAGAAGAAAGCTACACCAACAAATAAAAACATGGCTTCTCAACCCAAAATCACACGTCTATGGCCGACCAACAGAGATTTGTCTGTATCTATTCTAAAGAAGTGCCTTGGTGTGGCAGCTGTGTAAACTCCTTCTGAAGATGATATCGTGGTTCAGCTTAATCTGAGTTATAATGAGAAGCCTATCCAAATCCTTGACTCGAGAGTGAAAGAACTGCGACACAAACGAATTCCTCTAGTCGAGGTCTTATGGCATAATCATAGCCACAAAGAGGCCACTTGGGAAAAAGAAGATGACATGAGAGCTATGTACCCCAAGTTGTTCAAGTAGCTGAATTTTGGGGACCAAAGCTTTTGTAAGGGGGGTAGAATGTAACAACCCAATACTAACATTTTGCCGTTAAGTGATGTAATCAAACTTTGGAGATAAAATTTTATGATACAACTCGTCTCTAAACAAGTTAAGTGGTGACTTGTAATTTTGTGGGAATTAATTTGGATAAAAGTCTAGTTAAAAATGTGAACGAAACGGAATTTTTGTCTTTTCAGACAACTTCAAATGATTTCAGACGATAGCGGGCCCAAGCGGATGTTGTAAGTTTGAATCTGTCTAGATTGTGTACAAATTCAGATGACTTCAAACGATTTCGGACGATGTGGACGTAGGTAGACATTGTGAGTTTGAATCTGCCCCAGATTATGATTTTGGATGATGCGGACACAGGCGGGCATAGTAAGTTTGAATCTGTCTGGATTCTGGACGAATTCAGATGCACACGGACGATATATCGGATGCCATTTTGCAACTGAATTCTAAATTCGGACGATACGGGCAGAATTGGGATGCATCCTCTCGTCCGAATCCTCCCAGAATAGCAACATAACTGATTTTAAAATCAGAAGAAAGTGACGCCAACAAATAAAAACATAGTTTCTTGACACAAAATCACACGTCTATGGCCGACCAATAGAGATTTGTCCGTTGCCTCCCCTACAAAACGTATGGATGGTCTTCAGGTAATTCTGCCTCCTATCTATTTAGCTCTCCTTCACCTTCTTCTTCATGGTTCTTCGTGGAGAAGTTCTGCTTCGAGTGTGGAGGAAGCGGGGGAGCTGCTGTCCGTGTGAAGAATTGTCTACAAGAGTAAGGATTTGGGTAGTCATTCGCTTGAGGAAGCCCTACCCACAAGTATTATGTGTGTGTGTTTTGACTATGATTTTCTTAATTTTTGTGAGAATATGCGTCCCTTTTAACCCATGTATGTTGTGTTCTGCTGTAGTTCTCTAGTTGTTCTTACGTTAGATTCCTTGTTGTTCTGTGTTGCCTTTAAATGTTCATTTATCTGCATGAGTGATTGTTACTTGACTATGTGTTCTGGATGTTAAGCTTGGGTTCTCCGTAGTTGTATTTTTTTTTCATGGTTAACCTATCAAGCTCAGTAGAGGAAAGTTGGGAGACGTGAATAATGCCTAGCAACTATTATGCAGAGATGAACTGAACTAAGAGTTAGCATTTTTCTGTTGTTTTAGTCTGTGATATCTCTCTGTTGTTTTCACTTTACTGCATATTACTTGTTCATATACCATGTTGCTGTTGTAAATGATCCCCTATTATTATGTTGTACACTATCCTCCAATGTTATTTCATTTCTAAGCGTTATCCTCCATTGTTACTTCGTTGCTAAGCATGATAGCTTGTTGCTACTGATGTTATTACTGCTATATAACTCAATGTTGCTACCATAGAATTTGACACATGTAACTCTGCTGTAAATCTTCTTCTGCTATACAAAACTGCGATAGTGACTTGAACCATGTCTGCTGTGTTATTGTAGCCTGTTCGAATAAACTCTTCGTTGCTAATCTTGTTGCTGTATCCCAAAGCATGTGTATTCATTCCTCTGCCATTAATATTGAAGTATGTATATTCATTTCTCTGCTATTAATGTTGTAGCTTGTATATTCGCTTCTCTGCTATTAATATTGTGGCTGTTACATAACGCTAATGCATGATAACTCAATATTAAATTTTGTGGCTGCTACATGATAACTCCAACGAAGGATAACCCAAAGCAAGAAAATCTCTACTGTACATTATTGTTGCTGCCGTTATATTGTTCCCTAACGCATGAGTATGTAAATTCCTCGCTGTTATTATGTTATAAAGCATGTCTATCATTCACTATAGGTTATTCCTGTAAATATACATATAGATAACTGATTTACATGACTAATTTCGTTAAATCTTCTAGCACGTTATTTATTCTTGCCATTATTATCAAATGTTATTAAAAAGCATGTTGGTTGGAATTTTCTCCATTAACTAGCATGTAAATCAACCTTTTCTCTAAATCTCAAGCACGTTAATCTATCATTTGTAAAATCTTCAGATTTGCTGATTATTTATTGTGAAGCATGTCAACTTCCTATTTACGATTTCTGCATATTAATTACTATTAGTCTTCAAGCATGCCCATTAACTAATTTAATGTCTCTTGTGCATTTCCATATTGAATCGACTATTGTTATTCATTAAGCATGATATTCTAACTTTGCAATGCCTGTTACACTTAATATTGTTGCGTAATAGCATGCTCTGGATGTTGTTTTCACATGTTTCTCTTATTGTTCCGCTAAATTTCCGCCATTTATTATTGAATTGGAATTTCTGTCATCTACTTTCTATGGATGCGCTATTTAATTTTAGTGCCCTTATGTATTGACGCTGATAGAAACCAACTAGGGAGTACCCCCTCGGGGTGGTACTCACATGCATGAGTGAGGAAAAAATGATAAGAACATGAATTAAAAAGGAAGAAAAGAGAGTTAGGGGAGGATGGGTAGCCAAGTCTAGTCTGTAACCTAGCCGAAGCCCCTCCCTTAACGGGTACGGCAGTGCTAGGTTGCAAGTAAAGGGTTAGGTCCGGTCAACTATACCATTCCATATAGGTCGCCCAATCTCTACCTCAAAGTATGAGTAAAGAAAGAAAGGAACGAATGTAAAGAAAGATTGGTTTGGATGGCTCTCCATTCCAAAAGAATTAAAGAGAGGCATGTATTATTGTTTTCCCCATCTCCTCACTGAGTGTTTGCTCACGTCCTTACTTGTGGTGTAGGTAATGAGATGGTTGTACTAGGAGCAGTGAAGGAGGCCATTCCCATGGAGACTGTGGCGTATCTGGAAAAGACGTAAGCCAAGTAGTAGTACAACATGAAGTGACAAAGGAAGGAGTAATTTTGTAAGGGCTAACGTCAAGTTGTTTTACGAACGTTGAATCACCCTTTTTAAACCTTATTCGAGTATTTATTAGAGACATTATGTAGATTTCATTTTGAAAGCTAAAACCTTGAATTTTAAATTAATGCTTTAAGTAGTGTTTCAAATTACGTTTCCGCTAAATTTATTAATCATAGTTTTTCCTCGATTTAATTGATTGTTTTTAGTAAGTTGGTAACAATCGTATTTTGGCACTTTGATTTTTAAATGTTAAAAGGTTTCTAAATAACGTTTTAATCGTTTAGTAAAACCTTAAAATTTTAACGTACTTTTATGACAAGCAAGAATCTAGGTCGTTACAACAGTAAACAACGAAACAACCGATTAATAGTTGTAAACATGCTAGGAAAGTGGTAAGCTATGAAAATGAATCTCCTAATCTTGTGATGTAAGGTCCGAAGACCAAGACACATGCATATCACTTACCTCACTTGCTTAAAGCGTTCAACGCTTGACCGTTATTCTTTTCTGCTCTTTTAGTACCTTCATAATTAAAAACCTTCATTCATTAATAACATCATTGAATCTATCTATTACATCTTAACGTCTTTCTATCCTAATTTCTCGTTACCTAATAAAATCTTCTAAATGTGATCGCGTTGTTAATTACTACTTGGCTTTAGAATGAATCCTCACATTCATTTCTAATTATCATCATACATTCGTCCAAATTAATAACTCAAATCTAAATCAAGCAGGGAAACATCATTCAATAACAGATTACACACCCAACAACAAGTTAGCACATTCCCTTTTAGCATTTCTGATAGCTATAATGATGAACAGATCCACTTAATACACACTTCGAGTTAATGGATTATCTCATCCTATAAATACATGCTTCATATAATACTAAGGCAGTAACCAACAAAGTATTAGGGAGCCACATTACTTATATTTCTTCCTCACTTATATCATAAATAGAATGTAACCATGAAGCAGTGACTCAGAGAATACTTCTTTTCCCAACAAAATCACTTTCAGAATTATAAATCTAAACTTCCAAAGACAACAGAATCACAAACCCATTATTCAGCATCAAAACCCAAGACATTAATCCAACTTAACAACATATTTTCCATCTGCACAACCCAAATCTAACATATGGATACTTCTGGAATTAACCAACAAAGTGTAATAATATTCATGAATTAACATCACAGAGTGTATGTTTTATATCTCTCCAACTTATCACACAAAATCGGATCATCCAACAATAGATTCCACATGATACTAAATAAACAAACAGAGCATTTCATATGCTTTAACAACATTAGCTTAACAACCTACATCCAATAATATGTCCAAAACCGAAATATTAGAAACAAAAACGACAGAATCTCACCAACACACGAAGAGACCATCACCCTAGCACAACTCTCGGTCTCCAGGTTGTAGCACCCTAGTCCTGCATCCTCACCTCTCTCGGCTTCCAGCTCCCACCTGTAACTCTATTTTCCTTCCATTTATTTTCTTTCTGCCCGACAACCATCATCACTTTTTCTTCTGGGGTTGTCAGCTTCTTCAATTCATCAACCACTTGTTGTCTCCTTTTCAATTCGTCAACCAACCCTAGTAAATGTGCTCCCTATCTTGTGTCAGCAGAACCACACAGTTGGAAGGGCAGAGTTACATGAAAGATTCTTCTCGCTAGGCACAGTTCAACCCGAGCCGCGAGCTGGACCAAGGCCATTGGCTGGTCCAGCGTGAACCGCCCATTCCAGCCAACCCCGGTGAAAACAGCAGCCCAAGAATTGCCAAGCTCCAATCCCCTGCCAACGCCCAATTAATCGAAAGCAAAGGAGGAGGAAAAATTGACGGAGCTCACGTAAACTCGTCGCCTGAAAACACGACCCACGGGAGCCCTAAATCATGAGCCTAGCCGCTAGCGACGCGCCTTTCACTCGTCGTTCGATCGTCCTTACGTCGTACGGGGACTCTCGCCAAAAAGTACCTGCCGACTAGCTCCATCGTCGTCCCTGTATCGTTCGATCTCATTCTATTGATCGTCTCCCTCTTGGTCTCCATCGGGTTCTCTCTTCCCTGGTTCCTTTCTCCTTCTCCAGCAAATGGCCAAAGGCCACATAAAATTCCCCCTTCCCATTTAATTTCTAAACCAAACTAGTGAACCGCGTGAACCGAACCTGAAAGACATACCTAAACCGGTTTTTCCCTCCAACTCCATTTAAATTCCCTTTATTTCATAACTAATCCCATTTTATTTAATTTCATTGTATTTATTTTAATTCCAATAAACCCAATAAAATACCCTTATAATTTAATCCTCATTATCATCCAATAAATTCTCCTAATTTATAATTTAACGAATACGTCCTTGGTAATATCCCGATAATTAACCAATTAATCCAAAAACCTTCAATTTCTTTTCATTTATCCTTATTAAATTTCGAAATAAAAAGTCGGGGTATTACACAATCTTTGAAGCTTCTCCCTTATGTTGGATATTCAAGTATCCATTCTCCTTAAGCTCATTGGGAGAATCTCTAACCTACAAAAAAACTTATTTGGCAATCTTTGGTACCCAAACTATTTTGGGCCCTTTTTTTATAGACTTGGTTCCTTTTGGAACCCACACATAATTTAGAATTAGCAATTGATTTAAATTTAGTGTTCAAATTCAAAGGATAGGCAAATTTAGATCTAACATTTGAATCCAATTTAGCATTCAATTTTAAAGGATAACAAAAAGATTTATGACCTAAACAATTGCAAGATTTACAAATAGATGAACTAATCAATAAATTAGTGTAATTCTTCTTTGCAAAGGGCTTATAGCCAATTTCGGCTTTATCGAATGTAATCCTTTGCAAATTCAAGAGCATATTTAAATTTTTGCTCCCATTTGTGAAATTGAGCACAATAGAGTTCAAATCATTATTCTTTACTTTCAATTTACAAATATCAATCGCAAGAGATTCAATTTTAGCCTTCGCATCAAAAATAGATTTAGATTTAGCATTTAAAGATCTAATCTCATCTTCACGTGAATTGATATAAATATTCAATTCATCATTTCGATTTTTCAAATCACATATTTCATGTTCATTACTTTTGATAGTAGAAATCAATCCATCATTCATCAATTTTAAGTTACTACTATCATGCTTAATAGACATAAAGGAAGCATTAGAAACATCAATCATGCTTTTCAATTCAGCAATTTGATCCTCAAATGATTTATCTAAACTAGCATGCTTTTTGATCAAATTGCTATACTCCTTTTTCAATAACTTATATTTTTTCTTAAGCTCCTTCAAACTTTCTAGCAATTCATTTACTAAATCACCATAATCATCACTATTAGAATCAGAATCGTTATATTAGTTTGCTACCTCAATTTTATCTTCATTGGCCATGAAGCAAGAGATGGCCACCTTCTCCTCTTTTTTGGAGGATGGGCTTTCTTTGCATTTATCTGATCGATTCGTACCTACATGTGTTAGTTCAAGATATTTCCATATATCGAAAGCATTAACACAAGATTAAACTTGATCAAATTCATGCTTACTTAAGGCACTATAAAAAATATTCATAGCTTTAGCGATTAAGTTCCATTTGTGCTTATCTATATAATTGAAATCACAACATGGTCTAGGAAGAGTTATTCCTTTTTAAAGGATTTTCCAAAGAATGTAATCAATAGATTGTATAAATACTTTCATTCTACACTTCCAAGTCAAATAATTACAATCCTCAAAGTATGGAGATGTAGATGTGCATTGACTTTCAACAATCCTATTGAAATCCATAATATGCATGTATAGATAATTTCCAATCAATGAAATTTAAATAAATTTCAACAGTGAAATTCAATCAAATTTATACAATAGATGCAACTCACCAAATTTTAGCAATGTGCACAAAATATCACACAAAAATTTAAATCACCTGGCTTTGATACCAATTGTACGATCGATATACGCCAATAGAAGGGAGGGGGGGGGGGGGGGGCGTGAATATAGCGTATCTAATTTTTTCGTACGATATATAAATTCTATATTACCCTAAGTGATTTATCGAATATAATTAAATAAAACAATCACACATATATGCAATGATATAAAGAGTTAAGGGTTACAGAGTGCACAAGATTTGTTTACGCGGTTCAGCAAATCCGCCTACTTCTACACTCCAAGATTTCACCTGGAGATCCACTAACTAATTGACTTACGGATGTCAATTAAATCATTTACAAAAGCTAATTCTAAAGGCCTCACCCTTTGACTATTACGGGTCGTCAACCTAAATGTGACTAATGCATGGAATCACCTGTTGATTGAACTTTCGGGTGTTCAATCGAGCCATTGACTGTTTTAGGGTGTCACCCTTGTGTGATTAATTCTTAGGGTGTCACCCTTTACAATTAAGCAGAAATCGAAAATGCAAAATCTAGCTAATCTGAATTCTCCCAAATTAATTCGCAAGTTTGGAACAGGGAGAATTGGATTTACAATAAGAGCTCACAGTGAGTAATATTTGAGTATTAATTTCGACAAGGCTTCTCCTCCAATATTCAATCGTTGTTGAGAGCTTGGAGTGATATTTTATTAATAGGCATTAGACTTTTGAATGCGGAGCAGGGAGTTTCGGACATCCACATGTAGCCCTTAGAAAATATCCGTTGAAATCCGTCCGTTGAAAATGTAATACCCCGACTTTTTAAGTGGGTTGACTATCAGGGTATTACCAAGAACGTACTTGTTAGATTATAAATTATGAGAATTTTATTGGATGACAATTAATAATACTTAAAGGGAGTAATTAATTAGATATGTTAATTATAAGCCCGATATTTAAGTAACTAATTAACGATATTCATTAATTAATTAGTTAAAGATAAATTGGATGCTTACCTAATGAAATAAAGATAAGATGGAAGATTTTGTAATTAAGATAAATATTAATGTATTTAATTAAATTATATTGTTGGGTTTAAATAATTAAAGTGTACTTAAAAATGAGAGAAGGAATGTGGTGGAGGGTGATGAACTGGTTCACTTAGTTCACTGAGTGAACCAGTTTCATCAAATAAACGAATTGGCCTCTAGCCATTTGCTGGAGGAGGACGAAAGCGAGAAAACAAGAGGGAGAGAGAGAGAGTGACAGGGAGAGAGCGGCGACAAAGGGGAAGGGGAGCTTGCGGGTGGACGACGATGATGACGGCGGCGAGCTACTGCGACGACGGGATAGCGACGATGAGCTTCGCCTCTGCTCGTGTTCACCGACGCGAAATTAGGGCTTCACTCAGGTGAAACGCTTTTGCCAATCGGGTCTTCGTCCAGTGCGGCTTCTCCGATGAGGTAAGTCCTTCGTTCTGTCATTTGATTGATTAGGTTGATGGTTCCGGCGTGAGGAATCAGCAACTCGCGGAGGGCAGGACTTATTTGGACAGACTGTGACTAGGTGTTGCAGTTCTGGTGCTTTCGAACCCGGTTCTGGTTTGACCTGGTTTGTATTAAACCATTGTCGGCAATGCCGACATCTCCACCGGCATTCCAGCCTGGAATTGCACATGGATGTAAATGCAGAGTGGGCACTTTGAAAGCTGGATGGATTTTGAGGCAGAGGCTGTCGATGGCTGGAGAAATTAATGTATTCGGAAGGATAAAGAGACAAAGGGAGATGGGAGGCAACGAAGGGGAGTTGAGAGCTAAGCTGCTCTCAGGTAAGCTGGTGATGGAGGAGGAAAACCTTGGCGGGTCTCCTGTGAGGTATAATCCCCTTCCTATTTTATGTATTTAAATGTTGGCTATGATTAAATTGAGGAGATAAAAGATACTTGGACAACCATGAAGCACTGTTGGGTATTGTTTCTCTGCTTTCGAATTTATGCCTCCTGTTGGAATTAGTTGAGTGATTAACTATGGAGTATTTGATTTTTCTTGGTTATCTGTTCTGGAAATGTATATTGAAGTTGATTCTCTGCTATATTGTTGGCGTGGTGGTTCTCTGTTGATGGGTAAATGCTCCTTTTGCTGCTGCCATTCTAACTTGGATGAAAAGATAAATAGATAGGTCATGTTGGTTGTTGAATTATTCAATGGTTGTTGGATTAATTCGTGCATAGTGAAATTGAAGGTGAATGTACACAGTTGACGGCTGGTTTTAGATTCAGTTCAATAATCGGATAAATGTATGCTGGAGATTATATTTAGTTATTGAACATTTGCTTGATGATGCATGTAGTTTTGTGACTCCATTCAGATTTTGTTATCAGAATATGTTCGGTTTCGCTGTAGATGTTAAACGAGTTCCTAGTATTACTAGGGATTTAGAATAGGAAAGAGACGTTATGTTTATAAGTTGATTAATTGATTAGACCAATGATAAATGTTACTACTTTAAGAAGGTACAAAGAAGGGAAGAAGAATAAGGACGAAATGCTAATGCGCATTAAAATCTCAAGGTAAGGAAATAGGGGTGTCGTGGCTAGAGGAGGCCCTACACCACAAGTAGAGTGCGTGACTTTATGTTGGTTTATTGTAATGCTTAGTTGATTAGTCGATTTTAATTGATAATTCCTTGGTTGATTTCTTGCGATTTCATTTCTTGTGATTGCTTTACCTGGATGTTAAGTTTTGTGTGATTTCATTAAGAATGACGAACTAAATGATGAACCGAAGGAAAGAACATAGGATGACAACTTAGGACGAATGAACGAGTGTCATTATGAAGATTTCCTTATTGTTATTAGTGTATTATTGTTATTTAACTACTATGTGTAATTCAATAATCCTTATGTTAGTTATCAACTTGCAACTTCTTGTTAATTAAGTAGAGCAACATGTTAACCAAATTGTTAAACTGAGCATGTTAACTAGAAGTTACTTACTTAATAATTGTTAATCGCTTTTTGAGCATGTTAAATAAATATTAGCATGTTATCTTTTATGAAATCTAAGTATGATTAGTAACTAGAATAAAAGCATGTAATTCAACTTGAGATGTTATTAATAAATTGAGCATGTAATCAATGTGAACATGTAATTATTTAGGATATTAATTAATTAGAATAAATGTGTAACGACCCGGTTTTTATTTCTTAAAAATCGCGTGAAATTCAAAACTTTTTCTTTTACAAAATCAGAGTAAGACTTTTCTTTATAAAACCCGAGCAATAAGACTTTTCTTTATAAAACCTGATCGTTAAAACTTTTTTCTTAAAACATTTATCAATTGTAAAAGAAGTAATAAAATTCTTTTTATAAACCGTAGCAAAATTAAAACAAAGTATTAAAGAATATTAAATAATTTACAAACCCTTTTACGAATAAATTCCCTTTTTAATTTCTTTAGCCTAGCCAGCCACAAGATCCACCCGTGCAAATCCTTCATCAACTGTCTTTGACCTGTTCACCTATTTCTCGTACGTACCTACATCACAAGACCTAACTAATAAGCCTAATGCTCAGTAAGTGATATAAGCAAACGAAAGGAAGATATGATGCATGATCATGCGATGCATTACATAGAAGAACCGTATCTTGTCTGTTAACTGGGGCGATGGATACGTCTATGCTCGTGGCTTAACCGTATTTTCGACGAGGGAACACACGAATCGGTGTGTCACCATGAGCCATACCCATTCACTTTTGTTGAAGACATTGGGGATTTCAGAACAAGAGAATTGAGAATCTCATGATTCTCGTGGCTTAACCGCACCTCACCGCCCCCTAAATGGGAGTAGGCACTCCAATAGGGGTGTCACCAGGAGAACCATTCCAAATCCTCCCGAACCCTCACATGCCTATTTACATATATTAGGTATGTCATGCAATATGCCTATGAATACCTACAGTCGTATATGATCATACAAATGTCTAATAAACATATTATTAAAAGAACACATAACATACAATCCTAACTCTTGCGATTTAGGGTCTGAAGACCAAAACACAGTAAGTATCAACTTACCTGACATCCATTGCGCAGTTCCAAAATTAACGTTGTCCTTCTGTTTTTTATACCTTCACAATTTCATAACATTTATCACTAAAATCATAACCCACCAATCTCAACACATATTCATTTGCTACTTACTAAAATCCTTAACCTTAGTTTAACTTAGACACTTAACAATTTCTAACAATATAACACTTCCAATATCTCTACACTTATCAACTTCCAACAACATAATCAATTCTATCTATATCAAATCTTTCTCTAACTAATTCTTTTTCATAAACAGAATATTACACCCAAATAAAATCATTCTTCTCAAGGCAATAAAGGTAGAATTACTAACAAGGGCTTACAACAACAAGCAGTTAGTATTATTTTCCAACCGACAGATTAACAATTCCATCTAACAACTCATCTAGACAATCCAATGGAACCACTACTTATCATCCAAACAAAATGCTTAATCCATTAAACTCATGCTTCACAAAATCCTAAAAGCAGTAGCTAAACAATTAACAACAGAACATTGACTTTCCAGAATAGACATCCAACATTTTCACCAAAGATTATCACTAACAATAAAGAATACTCATCCAACATATTCATCCAAAGTATCAGTTTAACACTTCCTTTTTATCTTCGAGGACAGAACATAAACACCCAATGATAGATTGAACATTCAACAACAAGTTAACACATTCTCTTTTAGCATTTCAGAAACCACAACATAATCCAACTTAACAGTTTACTTCCCAACAGCATAACCAAATCTAACATAGTTATGCTATCCTAATTAACCAACCAACAAAGTGCATGAATTTAACATTACAGAATGCTATTCCAAGTGACAGAACATAAATCCCTTCAACAATGATTAAATAGATTGTCACAGAACACTGAATTAAACAATAGTGCACATCATCCAACAACACTCAAAAATAGTATCCAAAGAAGTAAACAACAACCATCTTACTGAGGCCAAGAGCATCACCACATCCATCCTCGTATACTGTCCTTATCTCTGACCTTAACTCTCCAGCAGTTAACGCAATAGAACCACAGCACTATCAATAAAATAGCAGCCAATGTAGATCCACTATCCTTCCAACTCTTAACAGTTCCTTTACTTCACGGTGGACAATCCCCTACAGACAAATATCTTTAGGCAACCACTACCTAACCCACTCCTCTACACTTAAATCACAATTTCTTAACGCTCACCAAATTCACACTTCACACTAAAGTAACTCCCTCAGTATCCATTATAATGCCATAGTAGAGAGCATACAGCCTTACCTCTTATAGACGGAAGGAAGAGAGAGCCACAGCAGGGGATAAGCTGAAGCTGCAGGTTGAGGGCTGACGATTGTGCAAACCAACGAAAGGGTGGTCCATTGAGACAAACCCATTTGGAAAGCTTTCACAGCTATAGGAGAGGCCTGGTCTTTGTAGAAGGAGGCTGGAGGAGAGAGGATTTGGCAAGTGCAGCAAGAAATCAGAAGAGAGAGAATGTTTTATAAATGGGTTTCCCATAAATTCCCAATCATTCGGATGAGTCGAGGAGTCCGCATGCAGCGTCCGCAGCATTCGAATTGTCCCAGAATTTGTACAGATTCAAATTGGACGAGGGTCTTTTTCATTCGCAATCATCTGCTACCGTCCGAATGTGCCAAGAATTTGGACAGATTGAATACGGACGCAAGTCTTCCACGTCCACATCGTCCGCTTTTGTCTGAATGTCCTTCACAAAACCAGTTTGTGACGCAGAAAGTCATCCCCAATTCGTCCCAAGTACAGGGATGCAGCTCAACAGTGTTACGGACACGACATGTCATCCGGAGTGGCGTTTGTAGACGTCTAAAACTCATTGTACACACTTTTCCTTAACTTATCTTCACTTAACTTATTTTCTAATATTAACCCTAGCACAATTTAACCCCTACCGTTGCATAACATGATATAATATTCATATATATTAATTATCTGAATTTAATACATTAACAAAAAGGGGGAAAAATATTTGGGCTATTACAAAATGTATGTTAAATCAACTAGAATAAGAATCACCAATCTACAAGCATGTTTCCATTATTCGTTGTCTAAGCATGTTTTCGTTCTTTGTGGTTTAAAGCATGTTTCCATGTTTAGTTTATCTTAGTTTAACGAACATGTTTAGTTAATTGTAATTCATCGCATGTTTCTTGATCGTCTCTTTATTGTTCGTTTACTTCAATTTATGTCATTTATTATATTTGCAATTTCAATTACAGTTGCTTTCAATTACTTTCTTTTATGCGCACTTTAACTTCATAAGCTATGCTTTCTTTTATTAAGAGTAGAATGATAAAGAAGCTGAAAAAGGAAATGAATGAAACGTGGATGAGTTAAGGGTTTCATTGACTAAGTGAATGAATGTTTTGTTATTGTTTTCTGATTCCAAGTCCTTAGCATGCTAATAACTGATTAGAATAATCGCTTAGAAATATAAACGCAGGAAGCATGTAAATGGACTAGAAAATTTACTAGGAAAATCAACATGTAAATCGATAGCATGTCCCTGTACGTTCCAAGCATGCAGTACTTACTTTTCGTATTGTTTCATGATTCATTACTTATTCCCTTTAATGTTCATTGCTTTTATAATTGTCCCCTATTGTAACATCCCGATGTTTTAAGTTGGATAATTATCGGGATATTACCAAGGGCGTTTGGAGCATTAAGCCTAAGAGTGATTTTAGTAACGTTTTTTCCCGTATACGTGATGTAATCAAAGTGTTGGAGTTATGAGGATGTTGCATCACGTAGAACGTGTCATTTTGTAACGTGTATTGTGGGGGGAATGTTGTGGGTTAAGAGTTAAGTGTTGAAAGATGAAGAAAGTGGGAATTTAGGGTGTTAGGACGAGTCTCCAGACGATGCGGATGAGAAGAATGACGTCCGCATCAAATCTGTTCAAGTTTGGATAGTTTTGGATGACACGTTGCAGATGATGCAGATGAGAGAAGTAGCGTCTGCATCGACTCTGTACAAACTTGAGACTTTCGGACGAGTCTCTAGACGATGCGGACGAGAAGAATGGTGTCCGCATCGAATATGTTCTAAACCTGGACAATTCGAATGATAGGTTTCAGATGATGCGGACGAGAGAAGTAGCGTCCGCATCGACTATGTCTGATTTTGGGACAATTCAGACAATTGCAGACGCCATGTGCAGACGCGATATGGCATCCGCAAGTGACCTGTGGACGATACGGACAGGACGGGGACGCATTTTCCCGTCCGAGACCTCAGGTTTTGCCTGCGAAATATGCTCTTGCGGATGCAAAGATTACTGTCCACACCCATCCGAATCATCGCAGTTCAGCGACAAAACTGATTTAAAATTAGTATAAAAATGACGTTTAACCAGTAGGAGGAGGCGACCCCGACACCAAGTCATCCTCCAGACTGTGCATGGCCGACCATCCCTGGCTAGAGCTACCTCTCTCTGCCCCTTCCAGGTATGGTTGTCCCCTCCCTTGGGTTAAACCCTTCACCTTGCACTCCCTTTCTACGGAGTTCGTTTCTTCTGGTGAGTGTAGAGTCCGAGAGAGGGAGGAAGCTTAGTCCCTGTAAGTAGAGGGGTACTGAGAGTGAGGGATTGAGAGTTAGTTGTTGTATGCTTAGTGAACGTGAGTGAAGTGAGATGCGTTGGAAAGTAGCTAGAGTTGTCACTTGTGTGAGCTGCTGCCGTGAAGACTAGAGAGTTGTCCCTGCTTAGTTCTTCAATATTGGTAAGGAGTAAGGGGGGTTTTGGCCATTGAGGCCCTACACCACAAGTATGGGTGTGTGAGTTAGTTAAATATTATGAGTTTAGTAGTTAAAAGCTTACTGATTGTTTACTGCTAGATGAGTCCCTCGTTGATACTGTGTAGATTTATGCGCTGTGATGTTTATGTTGGATTGCTATTTGGTTGTTTTGTTTTCACTGCTCTGTGACGTTTCCTGCTCTAGAAATTGTTAGTGCTGTTATTTTAGATGTTATTGGTTGATGGGTGAATATTGTGGAGTATGTTGAAGTATAGGGTAGTTGTGGTGAAATAGGAAAGGATAAGCGAGAGAATGAGAATGTTTTAGTGAATGGATTTTCCTGTTATTCTTGTGGTTATTTCTTTTAGTGTTGTGAGTTACATTTCTCTACATCTTTCCTTATATAGGCATGTTTTGCTTGAATTGCTAGGGCTATTTTCTTGAGCATGTAATTGACTTAATTGGTATAAGCATATTAATCCACTTAGTTTAACAAATCAACTAAACTAATCAAAGCATGTAAATGAAAGCAGCTATGATTTCTAATTAACTAAGTGATATCTATGTTAAGTAACTAGCTTAACTAATTGACTATTATCTTTAATTAGAGTAAATCGATTAACAACATGTTACTTAATCAAGGTAATTGGGTAATTGATTAAATGAGCATAAGTATGCTAAATTAACAAATTGGTGAACTTAAGTATGTAAACCAAACTAAGAACGATAATTGTAGTATGTAATTCAACTAATCATTTGGTTTGTTTAATTACCTGAGCATGTCAATAAACTTGAATAACTCACGTCACGCGATTAAACAAGCATGTTAATTAAATAGAGCAATCAACAAGAGTCACAAATTGTATGAGCATAAGCATGCAACTAACTAGAGCAATCCACCTGAGCATGTAAATCACCTAGGGTAATTAAGTAGAGGGTAACCAAGTAGAATAATCACCTAGAATAATAAATGTAGGAAGCATGTAAATGGACTAGGAAATTAACTAGAAGAGTTAGCATATGAATTATAATACTATGTTAGCATATGAATTATAATACTATGTTCTATTGATCAAGCCTGTTTTCCTTGTTTAGGTTCATTGTCTATTGTCCTGATTAAGTGTTCAATTGAGGTTACTTGCCTTAGGTGCGCTATTCCATTTGGTTATTTACTTTCCATGTTAAATGCGCTTTCAATTCTAGTTACTTTTATTTAATGCGCACCTTAATTATTATGAATGTTATATTGTGAAGTATCATGCATCATGCTAGGTGGAGAATGCACGTCCATGCATCATGCTAATAGAAAGCCTAGGAAGTGCTACCTCGGTGGTGGTAGTCATAATGTGAGGTAAAATGTTAAGAAAAAATGAAAGAAATTGGAAGTTGGGGGGCGGATGGGTAGCAGGTCTAGTCCATAATCTAGCCGAATCCCCTCCTTTTTAGGGTACGGGAGTTCTAGTTGCAATAAAAAGGCTAGGTCCGATCACTATTCCATTCCATAGGCAATCCTCCAATATTCCGCTCAATGTACTAGTATGAATGAATGAACAAATGTAAAGTAATAACAGAGTAAATCGCTTAATGAAATGTTTGGTTTGGGTGGCCTCCATTCCAAAGTGGACTAAAGAGTGGCATTCATGTGCATTAAACCCTTTTTCCTTACTAAGCCTTCGGGCTTACAGTTGCTTATGGTGTAGATGTAGGTACTAGTAAGCTATGAGGAATGTACTGACTAGGAGTAGCGAAAGATAAAGAACGAACAAAAAATAAAGCAAAGATGAAGGATTTGCACGCGGGACTTCGTGGCTGGCCAGGCATAAATGTGGTAAAAAGAGGAACATATTTACTTAAATTAAGTTGTAACAAATCACATCTAATTGTTTAGTTTTCTTCAGTTAAATTGTATTTACGCTTCTGTAACGTTTTACATAAATGATTTTATTAATTACGTTTCCGCACTTTGTAATTGATTTTCCAAACGGGTTTTAAAGAAAGAGTTAGTAGCGATCCGGTTAGACGCACTCTGATATGTTCTGTTTTAAAAGAAAGAAATTTCAAAATTTCACGCGTTTTTAAAGGATTTACGAAAATTCGGGTCGTTACACCTGCTATGTACTTTAATTACAGTTGTTGGGTGCTTTGAATTTCTGTATTCTTCTATATGCACTTTCAAGTTCAGTTTGCTTTCAATTACTTTCTTTTCTATGCGCACATCAATTTCTATGAATAATATGTTAGAACGCATCATGCATCATGATAGGTTGAGAATATATGTTCATGCATCATGTTAACCATTTCGAAAGGACTAAAGAGAGGCATTTTACATTACATTTACCTTTTTTCCTTACTAAGCCCTTTGGGCTTAAAATTGCTTGTGGTGTAGGTGTAGGTATATGTACATGAAAAAGAAATGCACAGACTTAGGAGTAAATGCGAAAGATGACAAATAAATATTTAAGTAGGGATGAAGAATTTGCACGCACGAGACTCGTGGCTGGCAAAGTTAGAAGAGTAAAAATAAGGGAAAGGTTGTAATTAAATAAAGTTTGATTAAATGCAGTATTTCAATTGTTTAGTTCTTTTTATTAAGTTTCTTTCAGGAAATTATTTACGCTTCTACAACGTTTTAAAATAAATAATTTATTTTACTCTTATGCATTTGTATTAATTGGCTATCAATATGAGTTTAACGAATGGTCAGTAGTGATCCGGTTTAGTGTCGCACTGTGATTTGTTTCAAAAAGAAAAAAATTTCAATTTTTCACCCATTTCAAGGAATTATGAAAATTTGGTTAATTACAGAAAATATAGCCATTATACACAATCTGGAACTTTTGGACGCGGTCCTCGTCTGCAGTATCGTTTGCACTCGTCCGCATGACCAAAACGTTTTCCTCCAGATTGTTTTCCGCTTCATCAGCACTTCATCTGCGTCGTCCGCATTGCATCCGAACAAACACTTTGGATGTGGAATCTCCTCCGCATGTCGTCAGATTTGTGTCTGAATTGTAGCACAAAATGGACAGATTCAAAAGTCTAGTGTCTGCATTCATCCGCACCCATCCGCGCCTTGTCCGCAAGAAGAACCTTCAGATTGGGACGAAAAGTCTAGTCCTCATCTCATCCTGGAGTCTGCAATCCTGGGCTGGTTCGGACGCAGATTCTCGTCCACATCAGTCTGCATGTGTCCGCAAGACTGCATAACAAATTGGGACGAGTTTTCACTTCCTCATGCCTTCACAGCTCACTTCAATTTCACCCCTAAACTATAATGAGTCCTTAAATGATATGCTACACTATATAGACTCAAGTAAACAGGTTAGAACAATTATAATATCTCTTTTGATGGTATTTCCAATAAACACGGATATAAATATTATTATAAAAATGATAAGAATAATATCCAGAAAATACAAAGCAAACAATACAAAATACAACTTATTGATTTATTAAATTAATCACCATTTTAGTCATCATCAAAATACAACTTAGCCTAACAAAAAGGCTAACATGCATTTCATCGTGAGGCCGGTCCATCATATGATCGACCCCCATCAGGTCCCACGCCATCTCGCCCAACAGCTGCCATTTCTTATAACATGCCACTGTAACTTTCACGGTCGACCGTTTCCTTCATTGCCGAACTTGGCATTGAATATGCCTTTTTTGAGGTCGACCTTAGGGTCGACTATTTTCTTCTTTGCCACTCACACCCGATTGGTCCAGCGATCAACCCTTTCCACATCTCCACTCCACTTATACGCCACTGCCATATAATTGCCATTTAATCCCTTTCTTTTCTTCACTAATCCAACAATCTCCCAACTCCAATTAACTTTAATTATCCTCTAATAAATCTTTTAAACCATAATCCACCAATTATCTCCTAAATCATATAATAAATCTTCAATCCTCATTCCAATAAACGGTATAAATTATACCCAAACTTATTACGTTTACTAAACTTATTTTTGTGGTAATATAATCCATAATAAAATCAGTCCATAATCTCCAATAATTCACTGTCATTATTATCCTTAGCCTAACCTTAATTCCGGGTATTACATTCCTCCCTCCTTAATAAAATTTTGTCTTCAAAATTTGCCTCAATGTACCTCTCTTGCAATCTCATTTTCTAACTCAATTTAACTATCATCCACCTCTTTAAGCTTTTTAAACCCTAATAACATAATCTCTTCTTTTCCTTAATTACACTATGCAATACTTCTTTTCTATCAACCCCCAACAAGCAAAACACCTTGAAAAGTCTGATTTACCTATCTTTCCCATATAGGCTTAGACTTTGCTCAACGCACATATTATACCATCTTATTTTCCAATTCCAACACAACTCTCTTTATTTATCTTAAATTGTTCACGGTATGACTTCTTCCCATCTATACACAATAGATCCAATCTTCACTCGCATCCTCCAAGACAGGAAATACCCTTGGTGCAACCATTTTCTTCAATTCACTCACAGAATATTCATTTTCCAATTTATAATAGGATTTTGGTTTATCAACATGAAAACCACCACCTCATCGTAGTGCAAAAATTCTGAATCCAACTTTAGAGGTAGTCTACCATTTAGCGATTTATACAGATTCCAAACTCATTTTTAATGAAATTTCTTGACCTAAATTCCAACTTCCAAGTTTATATAGCCTCCAAATCCAAATATCCGTGGAGAACAAGGTAACGTCAACCTTAGATGTAACGTCCCAGATTTTTCTTCCTTTGAAAATTGCATAAATTTAAAACTTCTCTTTTTTTTTTATAAAACAACAGAAAAACTTTTATTTAAAACTCCTTTAAAGTGTAATCAGAGTTCTTTTCTAAAAACCGAATCGTTAAAAATCTTTTTTCCTAAACTCGTTATTTCAATTATTATAAAAATTTTTTACAACAGAATTACAGCGGAAGACTAGATAATTCATTTAATAAATAAACCGTTTACTTTTTATTTACAAAACCCTTTTCTCTTTAATTCCATTAGCCTAGCTCGCCACAAGATGCACACATGCAAATCCTTCATCAACTACTCATTCACCTAATCTCGTGTGTATACGTACACCACAAGCAAACTATAAGTCTAAGGCCCAGTAAGAAATGAGATATGCATTATGATATATGCCTCAAAGTCATTATGTCAGAATGAAATTTGCCCAAACTGTTGTTTACTCATGGTTACATACGTTAACTCATATATTGAGCTGAGACATTGGAGGTTTCGTTGTAGGGAGAGTGGCCGCTATTCAGCATCTAACCCTTTAGATAGACAGGCTCTCACGACCCTTAAGTGAACGGTAATTATCTTGAGTCTATCCAGTTACGATCCGAACCACCTCTCCAACCTCCAATTCCCTTACTTCCTTTTAACTTTATTCATTTTCTCTCATGTATGAATACCAATCCAATCATGGCATGTCCTAAAGGTTTCTATTATCATGCTGCATGCCAATGCAATACTAGACTCAAAATAACCAGACCTTTTAAGTGGGTTGACTATTAGGGTATTACCAAGAACGTACCCGTTAGATTATAATTTAGGAGAATTTTATTAGATAATAATTAATATTACTTAAGGGGAGTAATTAATTAGGTATGTTAATTATAAGCCCATATTTAAGTAACTAATTAACGGTATTAATTAATTAATTAGTTAATGATAAAATGGATGATTACCTAATTAATTAAAGATAAAATGGGAAATTTTATAATTAAAATAAATATTAATGTATTTGATAAAATTATTGTGTTGGGGTTAAATGGGTGAGAGGGAGGCATGAACTGGTTCAGTAGAACCATTTCACACCAAACACTGCGGTCAAGAAAACAACTAAAGAAAAGAAGGATTTCTTCATTTGCCTTCAGCCATTCAGTCCAGCGAGAGGAGAAGAGAGAAATCAAGAGAGAGTTGAGGGTGATCGAGAGGGAGAGCGAGCGAGGGCTCGGGCGCGATGAAGAGGAGACCGCGACGTCGAGCAGATGAATGGCGAGAAAGCAGCAGCGGGTCACGAGGGGAAGTAGGGGTTGGCGTCGGGACTTTCACTGGTTCCTCACTTGCGGGTCTGAACGACGAGGCGCCTGGTCATAGGACGGAGGCTCGGCAACGACCGAAGGGTTGGCGAGTGACGGATTGCGATCGATGCTTTGGGTCGATGTGGCAGGGGGCTTCGGTTCTAGCAGATGGGTTGGTTTAGCTTATAGTTCGGCTTGAACCGGTCTAATACTTCTTGTTTGGTAATTAAGGGTTGGCAGACAGATTGGAGACTGACAGTTGACAAGTTGGATGCAGTGAGACTGTCGGGCATGCAGACTACAACACTCTGCCTCCTGAATGGTAGAGTGTTGTTGGCTGGAGATGTTAGCTATACAGAGGAGCGGAAACGTGAAGTCCAGGGAGAAGCCGAGTGCAGAGGGATGAGTTGGAGCTCTTTGGAGTAGAGGACCGAGCCGTGAAGGGTGGAGTGGTGGCCGAGAGCTTCTGATGGTAAGCTTCCTTCTCTGTTCCCTTCCATTTACTACTATGATTTGGTCAATAAGGGGATAAATAATCTCTGTTGTTGGAAGAATAAATGGACAGAGGCAAAGTTAGTGTTCAGGAGCATTTGGTCGTGAGGGGTGTTGATGCAGGGGTGTTCTGGAGCTGCTAGACTGCTTCTGATGCCTTGTTGGTGAGATTCCTCCTCTGTTGTTTAGTTATTTGGATTATGTTTGAATGTTGATGAGTGGTGATTCTCTGGATAGCCTATTTTTATGGATTTCTGGATGACTACATGGGATGGAATATTGTTGGGTTTGATTTTAAGTTTTGGAATACTGTTTGATTTTATGAAGAAAAAATTTTAAGTACATTGGATTCATATCTGGAGCAATACTTTGTTGCTCGAAATTATAATCTGAAATGTTTAGTTGATGGATAATAAGTTGCTGTTTGGTTTGATTTTGTGTTTGAAATATATGACCTGTAATAGTCAGAAGTGTTTAGTTATATGTTGTTGTTGGATAAATTATAAGGAGAGTTAAGCATGTTATAATAATAAGGTTTGGATCAACACTCCGTTAAGATGTAGATGTATTCTTTTTAATAATCCATGAACTTGTCTAGTAATTAAGCGTAGGGAAATTTGTAAGTCATAATTAATGATTACTAATTTGTGAAAGTATCGGAAGGAGAGGAGGATAGCGAATAAGTGCTAACGCGTAGAAAGGAATTGAGGTAAGGATTTGGGTGTGTCTTGGCCATTTGAAGGCCCTACACTGCAAGTAGAGTGCATGAGTAGAGTTTATTCTTGGGTGATTTTACTGCTGTTAGTTTTCTTAGTTTCCTGTAGTTTATTTACTGCAATATTCTTGGTTCTGCTGTTAGTTTCCTTAATTCTTGTAATTTATTTACTGCAGTTATTGGAATGAAAATGCTTAGTGAATGCTTAGAAAGATGAAATGTTTAGACGTGATGAATGCTTACTAAAGGTTTAAGGAAAGGATGAACTACTTACTGTGATATTCTGCTACATTTAGTTTATAGCTTTACTTGCCATTTAGTTTAATTATTGTCAATTGTCATTTTCTTTATTCAATGTATATATATGTTGTTCTGCTATATGAAGTTGAGCATGTTGCTAATTAAATAGAATCCAAAGCATGTTAATTAGTTTATCGTAGTTTAACTAATCGATTGATTAATCTAAGCATGCGAACTAATTAATTGTGAAATCAAAGCATATAAATTACTTAATCTGTGTTTATAATCTTCCGAGCATGTTAATCAATTTGCTTAACTAATTAATAGTTGCTAATAATTTCCTGAGCATGTTAAATTATGTGTGTTGGTCATCTAGAGAGCACGTTAACTTAACTAAAGTAATTCATTTGACTCAAGCATATTTACTTAATTTATAACTCATGCATGAAATCAATTTAGTTAATTGTTGAACAATCGAGTTAATTGCTAATCAATTTAGTTAATTGAATCAATTGAGCATTTGACCAATTAGCTAATCTAAGCATGTAAATAAGCATGATAATTAATATAGTCGTTAAACCTTGAGCATGATAACAAATTAGTCAAACATGAAATTAGATTAGATTAATATTCGCATGACAATTAATTAAGATATGCCATGTAGTAAGTTGTGAATAGTATGTTTAACCAACGAACTAAAACAAAAGCATATTTAAATCACCAAGAGCAATAAATATAGGAATCACATAAATAGACTAGGAGGTTAACTAGATAATTGACATGTTAATTCCAGCATTCAATATTATAATGCTCTCTGTATTATTGGTTATCTTCATTGCTATGCGTATTCAATTCCTATTATTCTTTATATTGCCTTCAATTTCAGCTGCTTTACTTTCAATGCAAGTGTTATTTACTTTATGTGCTTTTAATTTCAGTTACTTTCATTTATACGCACTTCAATTTCAATGAATGTTATATTGTGAAGCATCACGCATCGTGTTAGGTTGAGAATGTATGATCATGCATCATGTTAATAGAAACTAATAGGGAGTGCCATGGGGTGGTACGCACACATGCATGAGTGTTCATAATAGGACATGGAAGTTCAATAACAGCAAAGAAAATGGAAACATCTACCTCTCCCTATCATCACAATATCCTTTCATTTCTCTTTCATTTCGTGGCATGAACATTCCTTTCCACCTTATCTTATAACCATTCTTGTTTGTTAACATAAAACCAGTAAACTCAAATAAAACCAGAAAAGGAAAAACATGCAACATACCACTCAAACATGACAAATACTTGGGTGTAGGGCACAAGGCCAAGACAACTCATTCTTTACCTTAAGTTGAGTGTCCTAACTAGCTCCTCACGTACAGCAACTTCCTTCCCTAGCAGTTCCTTCCCACACTTCATCAAAACACTCTCTCCTTACTTCATCAGAAAAATGTCGTACCATAATGGAAGGAGAGTGCTTAAAAATAAATAGAAGAGAAGATTTACCAGGAGACAAAGCATGCTCCTAGGTTGGGCTAAGCATGGAAAATCTCTCCCTCTCCGAAAGTGTGAGAAATAAATAACAAAACGTCAAATTCGTCGTTGTTTTCTGACTTTTAATTTGCAGAGTCTGCGGTCTTCGGACAGTTGCGGACGCCATATTTTTGTCCGCATCGTCCGAAAGGCCAAAATTACACAGCAAATGGCGTCCTAAACATTCGTCCGTACCGTCTGAAATCTGGTTGCAGATGCCACTTAGTCGTCCACATGGTGTCGTCCGCGTGAATCAAAATTGGACAGATTCATTGCAGATGCAAAATTCATCGTCCGCGTCGTCCGTATGTATCGTCTGGATGCTCCCTGTTTATACAGATTCAATGTGGACTTCAATTTATTCGTCCACTGCGTCCGCGTCCTATGCCCAGTCGTCCGCAACGCCTATAAATTCATCATTTTTCATATTTTCTTCTAAATCTTACCCAAGTTAAATGCCTACGAGGGTATACGTCACAACATCACAACATAACATCCATAGAACGATGTATTAACTCATTTTATTCTTAACAAAACAATTACATCATTTTAACTGATGAATTTAGGATCGGGTTATTACAGCTCAGTATTTCTCCTGTGATGTAGGTATCGATAGTGATCTAGGTGATGTGAACGGGGAAGAAGTGTGATGCGATGCTAGTTTTTGTTACCATGCATGGATCGATGGATCGACGGATCGACCTCGAGGGTTATGGCTCAAAAGAACATAAGTTGTTTAAATTGCTTAAAGACTCTACTTTATGGTCTTTAGATATTTTAGATTATGTTATTTTTGGAAAAAAATTTAATGTTTTTATTATTCCACGTAAAGTACTATGATGTTTTCTTTTAAGTATATTTTAAATGGGTTTTTAAAATGATCGAATTTTTATATTACCGAGAAATGGATATGGAAATGTATAAACGAAAATTGGATGTTATAGATTAAGTCTTCTGATATAGGTATGTGCAGAAACGGGAAAATGAGCAATTGATGAAGAATTTGCATGGTTGGGGGATTCGTGACTAGATAGGCTCAATGATTAAAGGAAAAGGAAATAAAAGAGGTTTTTGTAAAAATGTTGTTAAATGTTTATTATTGTAATTTATGGGACATTTTATAAGTCATAATAAAAGAATTTTATTTATCTAATTTTCAACTGTTTTATCTTACAAATAAAAGTCTTCCGTTGTATTTGTAAAAGAAAAATATTTTCAAAATTACACTGTGGCATCCCGCCCTGTGAAGGCCAGGAAAAGCCCAGTTGTTGGTCCGGCCCATATCAGGGGGGCACAATCCCACATCGCTTGGTAGAGTAGAAAATGCATGGTATATAAGCATGGAGCCCCTTCCTACCTAGTACAACGCGTTTTGGGCTAACCCCAAGAACAAACCCTGGCGGACTTCAGCCCAAAGCGGAAAATATTGTACTGGGAGCACCGAGGGACGTTACAAATGGTATCAGAGCGAAATCCCAATTAGAAGTGTGGCTGACGAGGACGTCAGGTCACCAAGGGGGGGAGATTGTGGCATCCCGCCCTGTGAAGGCCAGGAAAGGCCCAGTTGTCGGTCTGGCCCATATCAGGGGGGCACAATCGCACATCGCTTGGTAGAATAGAAAATGCATGGCATATAAGCATGGAGCCCCTTCCTACCTAGTACAACGCATTTTAGACTAACCCCAAGAACAAACCCGTGCGAGCTTCAGCCCAAAGCAAACAATATTGTACTGGGAGCACCGAGGGACGTTACAAATAGTATCAGAGCGAAATCCCAACTGGAAGTGTGGCTGACGAGGACGTTAGGTCCCCAAGGGGGGGAGATTGTGGCATCCCGCCCTGTGAAGGCCAGGAACTGCCCAGTTGTGGGTCCGGCCCATATCAGGGGGGACAATCCCACATCTCTTGGTAGAATAGAAAATGCATGGTATATAAGCATGGAGCTCCTTCCTACCTAGTACAACGCATTTTTGACTAACCCCAAGAACAAACCCGTGCGGTCTTTGACCCAAAGCAAAAAATATTGTACTGGGAGCACCGATGGACGTTACATATACATTTTAAATGTAAGGAAAAACCGAGGTCATTACAATTATGGTATTAGAGCATTGGACTTTTAAAACTAATTCTATATACTGCTTACCAGGACAAACTTTAATGTGAAAAGACTTCATTAACTATAAGTATACTCAATGTTAATTAGGTATTGTTTTCATTATTTAGCATTGATGAAGATTGGATTTAGTTTCTTACTTTGTTTTGATTGTTGTGGATAGCCAAATGTCGAAGTTTCATACTCTGTGGTTGAATCTGCACCTTTATTTCTACAGAACTGAACATTTGCTAATTGTAATGTTTACATTTCCAGTCATTATTGAGGATATTTTTGTCATTCTAGTCCCTGGATAATTGACCATGAAATTACCAAGTGTTGAATAGCGGCTACTTAAGTACAGGGTGTAGGGTTACTTGTTTTTACCGGATAAGATCTGGGATTAGGGGTGGGCAATTCGGGTTCGGTTCCGGTTCTGGGCCGGTCGGAACCGAATAATCGGTTCTTGGTTCCGAGAAGTCGGGACCGAACCTGGAACCGATGGGAGTCGGAACCGAACCCGGAACCGACCTCGGTTCTCGGTTCCGGAACCAGCGGTTCTCGGTTCCAAGGACATATTAATGTCTATGCAAAATCTAAAAATAAGCATAAAATCGCAAAATCTAAAGGCACTAAAATCACTTCCATAAAAGGGCATTCCACAAGCATGAACAATAAGCAGGTAATAGAAGAACCAACATTGAAATAAACTTTTTGGAAGACTGTTTTTGAAATAATAAAGTTCACGTTTCACACTGTACCCACCAAGGACATATTAGAAATTGCAATATTGCAAAAGTCTCGCCTAATGAGATGCTAATTCATGTTTCTGCATTCACATTGAATAAGGTAGGGATAAGTTGATCTTTTCTGGTTTATTACCAATAATATCACATATAAAGTTAATTCATTAAACTAAATGCTATGCAGTTGAAGAGATCACCTTTAAGACTAGACTAGTAATAATTGGTCAGGCCAAGAGATCATCTCCTTCTTCGTCATCTTTCTCGTAACCATTAATTGCTGAAAAGAACAGTTATATGATTCATTTAATATTAAAAAGTTTCACGAAATATAGAAAAGTATTTATCAAATGAACGCACCTTCATCAATAGTTTCGTAGTCATTTGTTGGTTGCGACGTATGTAAATGACTCTGGGTACGATTAAGAATCCAGCTTTGTGTGCAAATTATAGCTTCAACTGTTTCCGGTAGGAGGGCAGTACGTGATGAATCAATAACACGACCCCCACAGCTAAAAGCTGACTCAGAAGGGACAGTAGAAATTGGAATGCTGAATATATCTTTGGCAATTCTGCTTAACACTGGATACTTATGTGTCATTAATTTCCACCACCTTAATAAGTCAAAATTAGGTGCAAACTTCTCAGCTCGCTCACTCAAATATTCCTCCAACTCTAAATTTGCAAACCTCTCCATTGAATTATCATAGAATTGTGCATAAACCATGTCAACCTCATTTGAGGGATTTGCAATATTAATATCATTAAGAATCTCCAGCTCATTAGCCGAATCACCTTTATACTGTAAATATAATCGTTCTAAAACATACTCCGTTGCTTTCACATATTGATCAGCTTTATCGGGTCCCATTAGAATTGAGATACAATGTTTTAGAAACTTTGTTTTGCCTCTGGGGTCAAGAAGGACTGCCACGAATAAAAATGTGTTCATCTTATCGAAATGTCCCCAATACTTTTTCAACTTTGTCATCATTCCCAAAGCCATGCTCATCAACGATACATTGTCACTGTTGGCATACTCATCAATGATCATATTCAAATTGCAAGCTTCAGTGACATATTGGTGAGCTGTAATAGACAAAGATTTCGAAACTTTTATAGTGCTATCGTAAAAGGCCTTTAGAAACTTCACAAATAGTCGAATGTTATTCCAATCTGTACATGTAGGATGACCTTCCTCTTGCATTGCTGTTGCGTAAGTATTATCACATTCTTTCATTTTATCAAACGCTAAAGCATACTTTTCGGCATTATCGAGCATCAAATATGTGGAGTTCCATCTAGTTGGCACATCAAGAGTTATATTGCCTTTAAATGTAATCTTTACACTATCGATGCAGGATTTGAAGAGCCTAAGTCTTTGAGGAGAAGATTTAACGTACTTCACTGTATTTCTGACTCAAACAATGGAATTGTGATGCTCCTTAAGCCCATCAGAAACAATCAAGTTCAAAATATGGGCAAAACATCTAACATGCATATGCTCTCCATTTAAAACCAACCCATCCCAATTTCTTACAGTTCGAACCAAGAAAGAAATAGCAACATCATTGGATGAGGCATTGTCAACTGTTACTGTCAAAACTTTATCAATCTCCTAGCCAAGTAAGCATTTCTCCATTAAGCTACCGATTGTCTCTTCTTTATGGTCAAAGATCTCACAAAAGTTTATTATCTTCTTCTGAAAGTTCCATTCCTCATCAATCCAATGGGAGGTTATCACCATATAACACTTATTTTGTGCCGACGTCCAAGTGTCTGTAGTCAAACACACTCGTTGATTACTTTCCTTGAAATATGCTTTCAACTTCTCTTTTTATTTCTTGTACATCTTCTCTATATCTCTGCTAATAGTTCGACGAGAAGGCATAACAAAATCATTCCTAAAAAATTGAAGGAATTCTCTGAAGCCTTCCCATTCGACCATTCTCATCGGTAATTCATCTTTGATTATCATTCGGGCTATACATTCCCTTGCACCCATCTGACTGAATGTTGGCTTATTGGAGCTGGAGCATTGTCCCTCTTCTTTTTTTTGTAAATGGCAACTTCCGTTGATTGCTATCTGAATTTGTCACGTGCTTTTTGCAAACTTTTACATGTTTCCACAAACTAGATGTTCCATTCTTTTTTGTATTCGCCGCAAGGATTTGCTGACAATACTTGCATTGTGCTTTACTATTGTCTGGATCATCACTTTCAATGTGGACGAAATGCTCCCAAACATCAGAACTCCTTGTGCATTTTTTTGAAACATTTTGTGTCATTTCCGCCATTTTGTTTGTATCTTGAAAAATCAACGAGCAACAAGTGATTTTCATTAACAAACATATTTAAACCGATTGTGATCAAAATTAAACAGATTACAAATGTAAAAAACAATGTCAAAAACAATTAAACATATTTTGATCAACATTAAATAGATTGTGATAAAAAACAATGTCAAAAACAGATTGTGATCAACATTAAACAGATTGCAATCAATATTAAACAGATTGTAATAAAAAATAGAGTCCAAATGTACAAAACTAGAGGGAAAACCAGATTGTACAAATGGCAAAAACATGGCAAAACCAGATTGTAATCAAAATTACTCTACATGGCAACATTCATCAGATAAATTACGCTACAGCTACTGGATAGTGAGAAAAAATTGTACTTTTCTAATATGTTTTTTATACGGTCAGTAATCTCGGATTGAAAGGAGCAGAGCAACAAACTAGACCATAATCGGGGGAGAAATCAAACTATATTCGCAGTGGTCGTTGCAAATCTCGGTCGCACAGCTTCACAGTCGTCGCGTCGTCACTAGTTCGCATTGCCCGACGCCCGTCGCAGTTTCGCAGAGTTCGTCGCCTCTTCGCAGTGCTCCTAGTACCTTCACATTCGTCGTCTCACCTCGCAGTCGTCGTCGCAGCTTCGAAAGGCCGATTGAGTGGTCGTCGCAGCTTGGATTCGCCTATCGCGGTTCTCGGTTCCAGTCTCCAGCTCCAGCAGCCTGAATAGGGGGGGTCGGGGGAGGGGATTTAGTTTCTAGGGTTTAAATTTTTTATAAGAAAGATCGGTTCTCGGTTCTTGACATATGGAACCGAGAACCGAACCCTATTTCTAATAAGGAACCGAGAACCAATAAACTTTGCATATTAGAACCAGAACCGAGAACCGAACCAAGAACTGACCTCAGTTCTGGTTCGGTTCTCGGTTCGGTTCGGTTCCTGCCCAGTCCTATCTGGGATAGAGATTTATCGACCGAGCGGTCGATTAAAACCGCTTAATGTGATCGACCAGGACCTGTCATAATTAAGAGTCCGAAACAGAGAATGGCTAGGGCATTCTACGAAAACAGAAGGGAGTGAATTGGGCAGGCGAGCTTCAGGCGATTCGACGATTCTCTAGGCAGTTTCGTGAGAGAGAGAAGTACGGCTTCACATTGGACCTTCCGTTTAGGTCATTTCAATTCCGACTTGGACTCTGAAGCTGTAAGATAAGTGAATCGGCTCCCAAGCGACTTCCGACGATTTTGGAAGACGAAGGCTTTCACCCTCGCTATGAATCTTGAGAATTCGAGTGCGATCCCGAGAAGGAAAGTGGGACCCCGACCTCAAGAGTGAGCTTCCAATTGCGGTTGCCAGTGGAAGGTAAGAATTCGGATTTCTCTGTTCGGTTCTCTACTGTGATGTCCACTATAGTTCAATGCCGAGAAGGGAAAAGTGGGAGACTAAAAATTTGAGTTTTGGGAAAGTGCAGTGAGACACTCAGGAGACATATTGGTCCGGTGATTGACCAATAATTGTTCTGTGTTCTACTGGATTAATTTGGGCTAATATCGTTCTACTTGGATTTTATTGGTAGTAGCTCTGTGGTTAATATTGGTGTAGTCGGTATTCGGCTAATAAATTTAAAGCAAACTGTAGGCTGCAATAGTTTGATTTGAAAGAGGAAATTTGAAATTGTGCATTGATAGTTCATTGCCTTTCAAGGAAAATGGGATATACGAAGATCTGATATTTTTTTGGACTTGTTGATCTGCCGATTTGGGTTTTCTGATTTCTGGCTCCATCTCTTCCGGATGATGACGACAACGACAATGAGGGTGACGATGATACGCCCTCGTATCCTATGCTTGCACCTCATATGAATGATTTATTTGGACATTATTTAAATTATATGTAATTTATTTTTAGCGGCATGTAATTTTTGGAACACATGTGAAATCTGTTTTTATTGTGGTTAGATGTATGGATGTAAATACTGTATTTATTATGGATTAAGTGAAGTGATGTATATAATCAAATATAGATAATACTGGAATTGTTTGGATTTTGACTGCAGGATGTAGAGAGAGTAAAGAAACAAAGATAATTCTGTCCAAATTTTTACAAATTAGAAAAGTGAATTGGTAAAAAGCAAGTCCAACATAGCTAAGTCAAGTTGAAAATTAGGTGAGGTTGCCTATATTGCAAAGAGTTAGATAGAGGATAAAATTATCATGGAAAG
Organism: Begonia loranthoides; assembly: GCA_022433065.1. NCBI lineage: Eukaryota > Viridiplantae > Streptophyta > Magnoliopsida > Cucurbitales > Begoniaceae > Begonia > Begonia loranthoides. Next base: position 18,789,204 of record CM039473.1, read on the forward strand.
TAATAGCATTTGAGAGCTATAAACTAAGTTGAATTTTGAGGACATGTTCAAAGGAGTAAAGCGATCCTATAAAGAGGGAAGTCAACAAGGAAACCAAAAGATTGCTAAGAGAGAATCTATGGTTGATCAATGTCCAAAGGGTAAAAAAAAATCTTAGAGGGTAATGTATGGTAGGGTCAGGAAGATGTTTTAGATGCAATAGGAAAGAAATTATGGCGAAGACTTTTCTATTACAGGAAATGTAGATGACAGTTAGATGGCCTTGATGTAAATTAGCATTTTTTTTTAAATAGTTACATTTTGTAGAAGTAAAAGTGATGTAATCCTTTGGAGGATTTGTGTAATGATAAGATACAAGAAGTTGTTTTTGGCACTTCTATACTATGAATATTAATAGGATTTTGAGGATATTAATTGATTATGGTTGTTAATTCACCACTGTTTGCCAGTAATCCAATAAAAGAATGAGTATTGTTATGATTTTGAGGTTAAGGAATCTGGTATTGTCGTAATTGATACTTGGGAATTTGAATATATTGCTTTATTGATTCATGTCGTGAGTAGGAATAAGAAGATCTGTTTGTTGATGATAGAGTTGATTTGGAAAAATTGTATAATCTGTGAATTTGCAATCGAAGTTCTAAATAGGGAATCTGCATATGTTTCGAGTAATTACCGCTTCTAAGGTTTGGGTTTGAAGTCGGTATATGTTATGAGCGAATTATTGCCTCTAATGTAATACCTCGACTTTTGATAATAGAATTTAATAATAATAATTAGAAAGTAATTGAGGGTATTATGATTATTTGGATATTATTCTGGGGTATTACCAAAGACGTAGCCATTAGGTTATAATTTAAGGGAATTTATTGGACTATAAGTAGGTTAAAGTAATTAGATATAATTGGGGGATTAGTTGTAATTAAAATGTAAGAAGATAATTAATGAACGAATTAAATGGGGAATTAAAAATAATAGAAATTAAGGGGGAGTGGAGTGTTGAACCGGTTCAGCGGGTGAACCAGTTAGGGCTGGTCTGCATGTTTGGTTCAGTTAAATCAAAGGAAAGGGGGAATTTCTTTTTGGCCTGTGGCCACTTCACGGAGAAGATAAAGAAAAAAAGGAGAGAGAGAGAGAGAGAAAAGGTAATCAGGAGCGCGAGGGAGAGACTGAGAGCGAGAGAGGCGAGCATGAGGGGTGCTCGAGAAGGTTCATTTGCGTCAGACGACGCTGTCTGATGGGTGTGTGGGTTGCTGATGGTGTTACTGGTCGCGGCTAGGGCTCGGGCGTCTGGCTTCGTGGGATGGATCAACGAAGCATCGGGTCATGGTGAGGTACGATGCTCTGCCAATTTCGGGTGAATGGTGATGCTTGGCCATGATGAAATGGCGATGGCGAGGAGGCAGCGACCCATGTGTTGGATTGGCGGAGGCAGGGGCGACTGTTTGTGTTGGGAAACGGTTGGGGTGGTCTGCTCGACGGTTGGACCGAATCGATTCATGGCTGGTCCTTGTTTGTGCGGGAGACGACTAACAGCCAACAACGTGTGGCTCAATGTCATGGCGTGGACGACAAATTGGAGGTAGTGGATGTGAAGAGAGAGAGAGAGCGAAGGGAGTAGATGTGAAGAGAAAGAGTGAGTTGGAATGAGAGAGGGAGTACGTGAAAGTGGGAGGGAGAATGATAGAAGCAATTTCTGCTTTCTTCCAATGAGGGCTTCGAGGGTGAAGGTGATTTTCTTACAAAGAGGAGTCTTGTGCTTCCTTCTAGTGAGGTAGTGCACGAGTAAGGGAGCGAAACTGCTACAATTGGAAGGATGGAGTTTTGGGTAGGAGAGAAATTATCATAAGAGGTAAGAAATGGGTAGAGTCTTAACCAGTGGAGGCCCTACACCACAAGTAGTGTCATGTTTGAATTGTTATTTGAATTCTGTGTTTTCTAGATGAATTAGAATGATTTGGTTTGCTGCTGCGAATTGTTAGGTTTGAATCGTTTGCTAGTTCCTTGTTCTTAGTTGATGATTAGCCATGATAATAATTGCTTAGACCTTGATTGCTAACTCTTGCTAGTTTTGAAAATGTTAAAAACTTTTGATATACTTGCTACTTTGGATAGTCCGATTCTTGTTGGTTAATGTTAACCTAACTCTTAATTAGATGTATATATTTTCCATGTTGCTCTGTAAATGGTAGATTGGTTGATTATTCTCAGTTGTTAAATTCTGTATATGATTTCTGTAAATTGCTAAGTGTTGTCCTTGCTTGCTTGAAATTCATAACACTCATTGCATGTTTCTCGTGAAAGTATTAATTCTACTCTCTGTAAATTCGTAGCCTTTGTACGATTATATTTTATGCTACATAATCTGCTTGTTGGTTTAGGATTTTAACTTGCTGCTGGATTGTATGATTGCTTAGACCTTGATTGCTTCCTTGCATTGCTAACTCCTGCTAGTTCTGAAAATGTTAAAAACTATTGGTATGCTTGCTGCTTTGGATAGTCTGATTCTTGCTGGTTAATGTTAACCTAACTCTTAATTAGATGTATATATTTTCCATGTTGCTCTGTAAATGGTAGATTGGTTGTTAATTCTCGGTTGTTGTACACTTATAAACCTTGTTGTCGAGTGTTAAATTGCTGGCTTAGAAAGAACAGATTCATTATAGTCTTTAGCTTAATTTTCAGGTTCATCGACAGCTTCACCACTTGACTTTCCGTTGTCAAATATAGTCCTTTGATATACTCTGTACTGCTGCTTTATATTTAGATTATTACACTGTCCTTGCTTGTTATATCCATGTCCATTACATGTCATTAAATTGCAGTCAAGAATGTTTAACATTATGATTTTATCGCTATTTTATTTCCTCTAAATAAGCATGAAAGCACGTTGTATATCACTGTATATTCTTCTTAAATTTGCTGCTATCCTCTGTCAAATTCTAAGCATGTTAGTACATTTTTTATCGCTGTATTTCTTCAAATACCGAGCATGATTTTACTGCTATTTTGCATTGAATTATAAGCACGTTTGCATGTTTCATTTCGGTGAATATTTAGCATGTTTTTTTGTTGCTTTCTGTCAATAACCATGCATAGTTGCACGTTTTATTTTGCAATTCTATTCGTTGTTATTTCATTGATATTTTGCTTTTATTTCCTATCAAATCCAAAGCATCGTTAATGAGCAATTTTTAATTTGCTGTTAATGAGCAATTTTTTTCTGCCAAAAACTAAGCAAGATAACACATTGTATTTCGCTATGAATTTTCTGTTATTTTGCCATGATTTTCTTTCATATTCTGCAACGACCCGGATTTTCGTTAATCGTTAAAATGCGTAAAAATTTAAAATTTCTTTTTTTTTAAAAGAAAACGTATCAGAGTGCGTCTAACCGGATCGCTACTAACTCTTTCTTTAAACTCGTTCGGGAAAAATCAATTACTAGGTGCGAAAGCGTAAATAATATAATAAAACCATTTGTTTAAAATCTTGCGGAAGTGTAAATAATATTGTTCAAGAAGGGAATACTAAAAAATTTAAACGCTATGTTTAAGAAATGAAACTGACAATTAAACATCATTTGATTACAACCGTTAACTCATCCTACTCTTAGCCTGGCCAGCTCCAAATCTCGTTTGTGCAAATTCCTTCACCTCTACTTTATTATTTATTCGTCGTTCTCGTATATGAGTCTATTATTATCTGTTCGTTATTTGTACCTACACCACAAGTAATACGTGAGCCTAATGGCTTAGCAAGGAAAATGGTTAATACAATATGTTTATAACTCTCTTTATTTCATTTGGAATGTGGGTCACCCAAACCAAATCATTTCATTAGCCATTTACCATTTTATTACTTTTCTTTACGTCGTTCGTTCATTAGTCGTACTTTGAGCTGGAGATTGAAAGACCCATATGGGATGGTATAGTTGGTCGGACCTAACTTCCTATGGGAAACTAGGCCCCGTTCCCGATAAGGTAGGGGCATTGCCTAATTGCTAGAATAGGGCTGCTACCCATCCACCTTCCAACTCCCTTATTCTTTTCTTTGTGTCTGTGCTGGGCTAAGCTACCGGACCACAGAGACCCTTATTATCTTACTATTTTACTCATTTTCATCATTTATCCTCACTCATGCATCCCAAGAAAAGAAAGAATGGAATGACAAGGTTAAACTAAGAAATTGTTTCTGTCAAAGCATGATTTGTAGTTGTAAGCTTCACTGGTTTTTTTTTTCTGTTAGTTTGTGCTACTAATGGTATTGATCTTCTAGTTACAAACCATGAAAGATACTCAATAGCTAGGTGTAGAGTGAAATGACATGCTCAATTTCTTGGTGCTCTGATTTCTTAAGTGCTAGAGTTGATTGTGCAAAATCATAAGGTTGATTTAATTGCTAGAATCAATATTGTCAAAATCATGATTAATTTAGAAGTGCAGTAAGAAAGATATTTTTATTGTTTGATGTTAAACATATGAGTACAAAGTGTGTTAGTTGATCAATATTGTCAAAAGCATGATTAATTCCCATGTAGAAGTGCAATAAGGAAGATATTGTTATTGCTAGATCTTGTTTGTGAAACATCATTGGATAATGTAGAGTTGAGATAAAGAATATTGATTTCATTGCTATGATGTTAAATGGAGAAAGTTGTGTTAGTAAGCATGCAAATTGTCAATATCCTAGTATGATTTTGAGAGTAAAATCTGTTATTTTGTGCAAATGTCATATTTTGTTTCAATGGAGACATGGTTAGATCATTTGATAATGAATCATGCAATGAGTTTATGTATGTGTTGTGGATTTCTTGTTCTTCTATGTTTGATGTGTCATGTTAATAGAAATCCAATAGGAAGCACCCCAAGGAATGGTGCCACATGCATGAGTGAGGAGAAAAAATAAATAAAAGGATGCTGGGATGAGCGAGATACGCCACCTCCGAGGAAGCCCTATGTCGGGATACGTCGGAAGGGTAACAACTCTAGCGGTGGGATACGCCAATGGAGAAAGACCCTTGGAGACAAGACACGCTAAAAAGGGGATGCATAATAAGAAAAGAATGTTTGGGATGAGCGGGATACGTCATCATCGAAGAAACCCTCTAAGGGGATACGTTGGAAGGGTAGAAACTCCGAAGGCGGGATACACCGGAAGAGGAGGAACCTCGAAGGCAAGAAATGCTTAAAAAGGAACTGAAAAAGGAAGATTGGAAGGCGGATTTCATTCCCTAAGTGACAGGTTCCAAGAAACACTAGGAAAACCTTAGTGAGAATCTGTCCTGCAATTTAACAATAATCGACCAGCAACAATGAACCGCCGCGAACCCCAATTCTGTAACTGAGATAAGACTGATTTTTGGAGGATATAAACTCAATATAGTAATGAAGATCGTGTCCAAATTTCAGGTCCAAAAACGTTCTAGAGCAGAAGTTCTATCTAATTCAATAATCACCAGAAAACTGTTTTATAAAATGGCAGATTTAGCAGTGCGGATTCAAAACGCTGTAACTTGAGCTACTGGTACCGAACAATGCTCAAATTAGTGAGGCTAGTTTCCTGACTTAATCCTGAACAAAACACTAGAAGGCCTCAAACAGCGACGCACACCATAAGGGCTTCAAACAGGGGTGTCAATCAGAAAGAATAACAGTTACAAAAATTCACAGATTCTGCAGCTCACATCAAATCCGAAATAACACTTCTCATTCAAACTTTCCAAAAAGAAACTCTTCAACATTTAACATAGATCAAACCTCCATATCATAAGTTAACCAACCAGTAAAAGAGAACTCAAGAGTAGAACCAAAATAAGAAGGAAAAACACAAAGGAGTTGCAGCACCTCCTAAAGTGAGAGGGCGTTTCTTTGGTTGGCCGAAACCAATAATCTCCAATGGGGGATAGTTCTCTTGCCCCCACACCACAATCCCACCTTGAAAGGAAGATTGGAAGAGGCAATAACCCAAGGATGCAAGGTTGAGAAGCTTCAAGAGGAGCCTTGCTTGGGGGTGGAAGGAAACGGCGCAAAGGGAGGGGGAGGCCGTGGGTGTCTTCTCTCAAAAGAGAACCAAATTTTCTTAATTCATCAAAAGTCCCTTTCCAATTGCAACTAGGTAGGGTTTTAACCCAAAATGTTTACAAAAATATGACATAAGACGAAATTAACCCTAATTAACAAAAGAGTAAACAACCCTTAATTAAAACAACAACAATAAATCCGAGTTTGAGTTTTTCTTCTGAAACAAAGACATTTGACATACCAAATGGAGCCCAAATGCAACGTTCAATAGTTCGTTCAAAACCTATGGATGTTGGCTACAATTGGTATCAAGGAACGAAGTTGAAAAGACGTCATCCCGATTGTCAAAAATCAATTTGAACTGTCAGAGGTCAGAATCTAGGCGGAAAAACAGCTGACAATTATTCCCCAAAGATTGTAAAATCTCCATAAGCCCAAATGCCAACTCCTCTTTGTTTATTTGTTTCACAAAACCTACAAAATAAATAAAGAGTTAGAAAATAAAAGAGCCCTTGGCTCGGGCCCAAGCGACAGCAACTTGGGGCACATCACTAAGAACCTTCCAACCTTCACACTCGGGATACGAGTAAATAACGAACGTAATAAAAAGAATTGGTTTGGGTGGCCCCCATTCCAAGCAAAATTAAAGAGAGATGCATATGTAATTTTCCCCATATCCTTACTGAGCGTAAGCTCATGTCCTTACTTGTGGTGTAAGTAACGAGATGACCATACCAGAGGTTAAGGAGGAGACCTTTCCCGTGGAGCCTGCGATAGCTCCGATGGATACACCGACGGAGTAGTAGTACGACATGAGAAATGAAGAAAGGAAGATTTATTAAGAAGTCAAGTGGTTATGTTTCTACAAAATTTTCAAATGTTAAGAATAGTTTATTTGAAGGATTTCGGTTTGAAACTAGTTTTCGTTATATGTTAGTTTTTATGAATTATGAATCCTATCTTATTTTGTTACGTTTCTCGTTATTTTAATTACACTTCCGCAATAAAGTCCTATTTTCAAAGAATTGGTAAGAAATAAGTTTTAAGGTTTAGTAGCGATCGGGTTTTGCACTCTGATTTATTTAAGTGAAGAAAAAGAAGTTTTGCAAATCAAAGGCTTGTTAATGAAATTTAGAAACGTTTTAGAAATCTGGGTCGTTACAGTTGGTATCAGAGCCATACTACTACTCATGCGTATCACAGACAATCCAGACTCGATGGGTCAGTCTCCGCTATAAGTTTTCCTTATGTTTATGATAAGATTGATAAGATTGAAATGATAGAAATGGAAATGTTCAGAATGAACAAGAACGATATCAATTATGATAGGATTGTATGGATGTTATCAAGGAACAAGAATTTTGATAAATGGTCAATGAATAGGAATTTTAAGATGTTTTCCCTTATGTTATAAAATCTAAGTTAGGAACGGATGCTTGTGAAGGAAGGACAAAGTAATAAGAATGAATAAGACTACGAATGCTAGAAAGATGAAGAACTTTATTTTTAAGAATGTATGTCCAAACTAATAAGAATGCATAATAAAAATTTTCTTTAACCTTACTCACCTACACTATACAACGCGTAGGCATTTAGAAAACCAAATGGCAAGGCGAGGAAGAGGATGATTGCCCGGAATTGGAGCTGCACATAGGGCACCTAATCGCCATGAGGATCATGGTAGAGGCAAAACTATGGAACGTATGGCTGCACTGATTGAACAACAAGCGCAGTAGATTGAAAGACAAAATCAATTTATGGAGCAACAATCTCGATAGATGGAGACACTTATGGCCCAAAGGAACGGTAATGGGGATTATCAAGATCTTCAATTGCAGCCAATCCAAAGAGGCGATGGATGGGAGAGGTTTCAAAAGCTTCGACCCCCTTATTTCAATGGTGATGTATCTGATATCTCCGAAGTCGAGGAGTGGGTGCGATCTATAGAAGACAAGTTTTCCTATGCTAAAGTTAGGGCAACCGAGAAAGTTAAGTACGATGCATATTATTTAAGTCACCGGGCTAGATTCTGGTGGGACACAGTGAAGGCCTCGCGGGACGTTGAGATCCTCACTTGGGATGCTTTCAAGGAGTTATTTAATGATAAGTATTTCAACCACACCATCTGTACTCAGAAGGAAACCGAGTTCATGTGGATACGCCAGATAGGGACAGTATTTGAATACGCCCAACAGTTCGAGGCTTTATCCCACTATGCTCCCCATATGGTGGCATAAGAGAAACGCAAGGTACAACACTTTGTGCGTGGATTGAGGATGGAAATACAAGAGGCAGTGATTGGAGCTGGCACAGAAAATGCCACATATTTGTAGATGATATAGAGCTCTAGCAATGGAGGGAGTGAAGTTTTCAGTGGCCAAACAGAGAGATGTAGGAGTTTGGAAGCCCAACCCTAATCAGCAAGTAAAGGCCAGCCCTTCCGTGAACCAAGGTATTAAACGACCAGCTATGGGAGAACCATTACAAAGGCCCGACAAAAGACCTATGTTACCAGCAACCAATGTTCCCCCACAGAAAGCTTGCCCCAAGTGCCAGAAAGTACATCCGGGTGAATGCTTGGCTAGTTTTGAGAAATGTTTCACATGCGGAAAACCAGGACATAGAGCTCATGCATGTCCAACCCGCCTTGGGGGTCCAGGAGGAGTGGCCCCAAGAGTTTTTTCCTTGTATGGATCAGAGGATGATGACCAACCGCCAGTAGTCGCAGGTACACAATTCAATTTATATAACTCATAACTACACATACATCGTTTAATTATTTATTCTTTTGTTAGAAAAATAGGAAATTTCCTTTTAATATAAAAATATAAATAACGTGTCTAATCGACAGGAACGATTAACATAAATAAGAAGGAAGCATACGTTTTATTTGATTCTGGTGCCACACACTCTTTTATATCCACCAAATTTTGCGAACAAGCAAATTGCTTCTCAAATAGTATAAATTTTACACATCGAGTATTGTTACCTTTCGGAGATCAACTAATTTCCAATGGGATGCTCAAAGATTATGTTGCAGACATCAATGGTAACTTACTGTAGGCCAATCTAATTATTATGGATTTAAAGGGGTACGACGTCATACTTGGAATGGATTGGTTATCAACCCACTATGCGACCATAGATTGCAGAAGAAGAAGGTCAACTTTTATTCTCTAAGTGGAGGAAAATCTACCTTTCAAGGGACTAAAGACGAGAAATTTTGGTATTATTTCAGCTCTCCAGGCAGATAAGTTAATAAGAAATGAATGCGAAGGGTATTTGATTAACGAAATTGACAACACGACAGTCACTAAGATGAGAATGGAGGATGTTGAACTGGTGTGTGAATTTCCAAACGTCTTCCTCGATGATCTTCTCGGTCTGCCCCCAAACCGCAAGATTGAATTTGAGATCAAGTTGTAGCCTAGAACGGAACCAATTTCTAAATATCCGCATCGTATGGCAACTTCGAAACTACGAGAATTAAAAGAGCAATTGGAGGAACTGATAAAGAAAGGATTTATTCGACCCAGTTTTTCTCCTTGGGGTGCACTGATGCTATTCGTCAAAAAGAAAGATGGGACTTTGAGGATGTGTATTGATTATCGGGAGTTAAACAAGGTGACCCTTAAAAATAAGTATCCGTTACCCAATATCGACGACTTGTTTGACCAACTAAGCGGCGCCAGGGTATTCTCGAAGATTGACATGCGATCAGGATATTACCCGTTGAAAGTCAAACCTGAAGATGTACCCAAGACTGCATTTCGCACGCGATATGGACACTATGAATTTTTGGTGATGTCCTTTGGTTTAACTAACACGCCAGCGGCTTTCATGGATTTGATGAACCGTGTCTTCCGGGATTATCTGGACAAATTTATTATCGTCTTCATTGACCACATTTTAATTTATTCTCAATCAGAAGAAGAACATCGTGAGCATCTACGAATAGCTTTAATGGTTCTCTATCAACACCAGTTATACGTAAAGTTTTCTAAATGTGAGTTTTGGCGGAGCAAGGTTGATTTTCTTAGTCATATTATTACGCCTGAAGGCATATCAGTTGACCCAGCGAAAATGCAAGCCGTAATCGAATGGACACCGCCTAAAAATGTGAGAGAAGTAAGAAGTTTCCTCGGATTGGCCGGTTATTATAGGCAATTTATCGAGGGGTTTTCAAGGATCGCTTTACCACTCACAAGTCTGACAAAGAAGAATACTCGATTCTGGTGGTCGAGCGAATGTGAGAACAGCTTCCAAGAGTTAAAGCATAGATTGACTACGGCTCCAGTTTTGACACTGCCCTCTGAGGAGGGAGAATTTTGTATATATTGCGATGCATCGAAACTGGGGTTAGGTGGAGGTCTTATGCAGCATGGGAAGGTTGTTGCCTATGCATCCCGATAGTTGAAGGTGCACGAGAAGAACTACCCCACTCATGATTTGGAACTCGCAGCTGTTGTCTTCACTCTTAAAATATGGAGACATTACTTGTATGGCCAGCGCTGTGAAATTTATTCGGATCACAAAAGCCTCAAGTACATCTTTACCCAGAAGGAACTGAATATGCGTCAGCGTCGGTGGCTCGAGTTCGTCAAAGACTATGATTGTGAAATCAAGTATCATCCAGGAAAAGCCAATGTAGTTGCGGATGCTCTCAGCCACAAGACTTCTGTGATGAGCATATTATGCAGAAAAATGCCTGCAAGACTTCAACGGGATCTTCAGGAGTTTGATGTACAGATGGTCCCAACGCCTTTGGATGTGATCTTGGCTAAGTTAACCTTGAGACCATACATTCTCGAACAAATTAAAGAAGCCCAGCAAGACGACAAAGTATGTCAAGACTTTAAGTTGAATCTGAACCTTCCGAAGTATCAGCATTACTCTACATCTGTGGATGGCTTAGTTAAGTATAAGGACCGATGGTATGTGACTGAGGACGCAACAATTCAGATGAAGATTTTAAATGAAGCCCATACGTCTAGTTTCTCGGCACATCCAGGAAGTAACAAGATGTATCGAGATTTAAAGACTCATTACTATTGGCACAATATGAAATACGAAATTGCAGACTTCGTATCAAAGTGTCACATTTGCCAATGTGTCAAGGCAGAGCACCAGCGACCTGGTGGAAAACTCAGACCATTGCCAATTCCTCAGTGGAAGTGGGAGCACGTCACCATAAACTTCGTCACCTGTTTTCCCAGGACAAGTAAAGGATATGATGCCATCTGGATAATTGTTGATCGACTAACAAAAGTTGTCAAATTTCTTGCCCATATCTATGACTAATACGTGAGTCAATTGGCCGAATTGTTCATCAAGGAAATCATACGGCTTCATGGTGTTCCAGTTTCTGTTATATCGGACTGTGACCTGCATTTTACTTCAGCCTTCTGGAGAAGTTTAAACAGAGCAATGGGCACTGAATTAAAGTTTAGCACTGCATTTCACCCTTAGACCGATGGTCAAAGTGAGAGAACTATACAGATGCTCGAAGATATGTTGCGCAGTTGCGTTCTCGAATTTCATGTCAAATGGAAGAAGTTCTTACCATTGGTAGAGTTTGTATACAATAACATCTTCCAGGCCACTATTGGGATGCACCTTATGAAGCTTTATATGGAAGGAAATGTAGGTCCCCTTTGTATTGGGACGAGGTTGGTGAAACTGAACTTTTGGGCGTCGAAATAGTGCAAGCAACGGTTGAAAAGGTGGCCGTGCTCAAGCAAAGGATGCTGGCAGCTCAGAGTTGACAAAAGAGTTATGCAGACAACCAACGCCGAGTTTTGGAATTTAATGTAGGGGATAGAGTATTCTTGAAGGTGTCTCCCTTCAAGGGTATCGTTCGGTTTGGCAAAATGGGAAAGCTTAACCCTCGTTATGTAAGACCTTATATGATCATTGAAAGGATAGGACCAGTTGCATACAGACTACAATTACCAAACTCTATGGCAGGTGTACATAACGTCTTCCATGTATCTATGCTCAAGAAGTGTCTTGGTAATGCAACAATGTTAGGCCCTCCTGATAATAATGTTGATAATGATGCCATCGTTCAACCCAATTTAAGTTACAGCAAGAGACCAGTTCAGATCCTAGATTCAAGAGTGAAAGAGTTACGATGCAAACGGATTCTGCTGGTCAAGGTTTTGTGGGAAAATCATAGTCATGAGGAAGCCACGTGGGAGAAAGAAGACGATATGGGGGCTAAGTACCCTAAGTTGTTTGATAACTAAATTTTGGGGACAAAATTTTTATAAGGGGGGAAGAATGTAATAACCCGATCCTAAATTCTCCGGTTAAAACGATGTAATTTTTTTGTTAAGAACAAAATGAGTTAATACATTGTTCTATGGATGTTATGTTGCGATGTTGTGACGTATACCCTCGTAGGCGTTTAACTTGGATAAGATTTAGAAGAAAATATGAAAAATGATGAATTTATAGGCGTTACGGACGACTGGGCATAGGACGTGAATGCAGCAGACGAATAAATTGGAGTCCGCATTGAATCTGTATAAATAGGGAGCATCCAGACGATACATGCGGATGACGCAGTCGATGAATTTTGCGTCCGCAATGAATCTGTCCAATTTTGATTCACGCGGACGACACCATGTGGACATGCGGACGACTAAGTGGTGTCCGCAACCAGATTTCGGACGGTACGAATGAATGTTTAGGATGCCATTTACTATGTAATTTTGGACTTTCGGACGATGCGGACAAAAGTACACTGTCCGCAAGCGTCCGAAGGCCGCAGACTCTACGAATTAAAAGTCAGAAAACAACGACGAATTTGACGTTTTGTTATTTATTTCTCACACTTTCGGCGAGGGAGAGATTTTTCATGCTTAGCCCAACCTAGGAGCACGCTTTGTCTCCTGGTAAGTCTTCTCTTCTATTTATTTTTAAGAACTCTCCTTCCATTATGGTACGACATTTTTTTGCTGAAGTAAGGAGAGAGTGTTTTGCTGAAGTGTGGGAAGGAACTGCTAGGGAAGGTAGTTGCTGTACGTGAGGAGCTAGTTAGGACACTCAACTTAAGGTAAGGAATGGGTTGTCTTTGCCTTGTGCCCTACACCCAAGTATTTGTCATGTTTGAGTGGTATGTTGCATGTTTTTCCTTTTCTGGTTTTCTTTGAGTTTACTGGTTTTATGTTAGCAAACAAGAATGGTTGTAAGATAAGGTGGAAAGGAATGTTCATGCCACGAAATGAAAGGATATTGTGATGGTAGTTCCTAATCGACAAATCACAAAGATAGGGAGAGGTCGATGTTTCCATTTTCTTTGCTGTTATTGAACTTCCATGTCCTATTATGAACATCCATGGTGTGATGATGAGATGAATGATATGTTCCATGTTATGATGATGAGATGAATAATATGAAAGATGAATGTCCCATAGATCCCAAGAAAAGAAAGAATGGAATGACAAGGTGAAACTAAGAAATTGTTTCTACCAAAGCATGATTTGTAGTTGTAAGCTTCACTGGTTTTTTTTTTCTGTTAGTTTGTGCCGCTAATGGTATTGATCTTCTAGTTACAAAGCATGATAGATACTCAATAGCGATTTGTAGAGTGAAATGACATGCTCAATTTCTTGATGCTCTGATTTCTTAAGTGCTAAAGTTGATTGTGCAAAATCATAAGGTTGATTTAATTGCTGGAATCAATATTGTCAAAAGCATGATTAATTTAGAAGTGCAGTAAGAAAGATATTGCTATTGCTATGATGTTAAACATATGAGTACAAAGTGTGTTAGTTGATCAATATTGTCAAAAGCATGATTAATTCCCATATAGAAGTGCAGTAAGGAAGATATTGTTATTGGTAGATCTTGTTTGTGCAACATCTTTGGATAACGTAGAGTTGAGATAAAGAATATTGATTTCATTGCTATGATATTAAATGGAGAAAGTTGTGTTAGTAAGCATGCAAATTGTCAATATCCTAGTATGATTTTGAGAGTAAAATCTATTATTTTGTGCAAATGTCATATTTTGTTTCAATGGAGACATGGTTAGATCATTTGATAATGAATCATGCAATGAGTTTATGTATGTGTTGTGGATTTCTTGTTCTTCTATGTTTGATATGTCATGTTAATAGAAATCTAATAGGAAGCACCCCAAGGAATGGTGCCACATGATGAGTGAGGAGAAAGAATAAATAAAAGGATGCTGGGATGAGCAAGATACGCCATCTCCGAGGAAGCCCCATGTCAAGATACGTCAGAAGGGTAACAACTCTAGAGGCAGGATACGCTAATGGAGAAATACCCTTGGAGGTGGGACACGCTAAAAAGGGGATGCATAATAAGAAAAGAATGTTTGGGATGAGCGGGATACGTCATCACCGAAGATACCCTCTAACAGGATACATTGGAAAGGTAGAAACTCCGAAGGCGGGATACACTGGAAGAGGAGGAACCTCGAAGGCCAGAAATGCTAGAAAAGGAATTGAAAAAGGAAGATTGGAAGGCGGATTTCATCCCCTAAGAACCTTCCAATCTTCACACTTGGGATACAAGTAAAGAACGAAAGAAATGAAAAGAATTGGTTTGGGTGGCCCCCATTCCAAGCAAAATTAAAGAGAGATGCATATGTGATTTTCCCCATATCCTTACTGAGCGTAAGCTCACGTCCTTACTTATGGTGTATGTAACGAGATGACCATACCAGATGTTAAGGAGGAGACCTTTCCCGTGGAGCCTACGATAGCTCCGATGGATACACTGACGGAGTAATAGTACGGCATGAGAAATGAAGAAAGGAAGATTTAGTAAGAAGTCAAGTGGCTATGTTTCTACAAAATTTTCAAATGTTAAGAATGGTTGATTTGAAGGATTTCGGTTTGAAACTAGTTTTCGTTATATGTTAGTTTTTATGAATAATGAATCCTATCTTATTTTGTTACGTTTCTTGTTATTTTAATTACGCTTCCGCAATAAAGTCCTATTTTCAAAGAATTGGTAAGAAATAAGTTTTAAGGTTTAGTAGCGATCGGGGTTTTGCACTCTGATTTATTTAAGTGAAGAAAAAGAAGTTTTGCAAATGAAAGGCTTGTTAATGAAATTTAGAAACGTTTTAGAAATCTGGGTCGTTACATTATTGCCCAGTAAGCAATATTAATGAAGTGCAGATGCAATGCCTACGATAACTCTACATGCATAAGTTTGATAGATCTGTAAGCTGGGTGAGAGCAACTTCTTCAGTCTCTGAACTCACCAGTTGAATTCAATTTTACGTGAGAGAAACCTCTTCAGTCTCTGAACTCACTTAAAAACGAATCCACTTACAATTACATTTATTTACCTTTGGGTGAAAGCAAGCTCTTCAATCTCCAAACTCACCCAAACATGTCGTTTTCTACGTGAGAGCAACCTCTTCAGTCTCCAAATCCACGTAGAAAATGCTCATTTATTATCTTCATTATTATTCCGTGCAATACATGATATGCAACCCTACTGACATGTCTATATGAATGTCACACAACAGTTTATATATCGCAAACAATAATACAATTAAATTTACTACGATGAGCAGGAATCATACATCATGCATAATTTAAAACTAAGCATATTATTTCTAATATGTTATAATCTATTTCACAACAACTAATGCAACTCTTATATCACTATTTATATGTAACTATTTCTATCAATTTATATTAAGAGGGGTTCCATATGTTTGCAATCCTTTGTCTCTACTAGCCTATTATCAACAGATTATTCACACATTCACTAGGACAACTCCATTTTGTTATGTTTATTTAGCAGTAAGGGTATAACAACTATACTTTATACAATTGAACCTACTATATAGTAAGAGTTATACAATTTCTCATTCATAGACTATAACTAATAATTTAATAATAGAATTACAACACCCATTTTAATTCTTACAATTACAGGACCTACGATTACAAGGAAAACATGTATTCTCAAAAGGAGAACACATGCTAAACTTCATCTACAAAATACATTCCAGTATCCATACTTCTCATTTGGCATTTATGACCATTAGTCAGATGACTAACCAACATGCATCAATTGGTTTGAACTACCCTAAAACCTAACAAAAGCATATGGGGAGTATTTATTCCAACAACAACACTTTTACTCAAGGGTTATGTAATTCCAAAGAAAAAGCACACAAAAACTATTTCTTCATGATCAAACTAATGGCAGATTGGTTTATCAAATGGAAACAAATTCATAGCAAAGGAGGTAACAAAGGCATAATTTTGACAAGAAATCCTTACAGAACATGCACTACTCACGCTTTCACAATAAACTATTTCCAAGTTGCTCAATTATCATCCAGATCATTAGCAAAGCAAACAACAGAGACAGACATTAGTAAAAATCTATCACAGAAACAATACTTCAGAGAACAAATATTTTCATGTAGCAAACAATCCTACTCCTGTGACATAGGTCCTTATGGACAAAGAACACACATTATTCCTTACCTCACTTTTCTCATTCCTTAGCAGTAGCCCCTCCTCACCATCGAAGTGTCTCAAAGAAGCACAGAACCAAAACATAACATAACACCCTTTCTATACACACACGTCCCCCATTATAGAACACCTTTAGCACCTCTTTAGCGTCCACACAAAGGTGAAGAGCCAAAGAGAGGGATGTTTGAGCATTCTTTGAAGTGTCAAGAGTAGAGGCCAGAAGGTTCCAGTCGGCAGTTATCATTTCAGGTAACTTTTTAAATTGCCGGTCAATCAATTCTATTTCAGATAATAGACCGCCAATCCATCGATTAGCCTCGAATTCGGCTTCCAAATTTGCCGGTCGATCGATGTCAGTTGACAATCGTCCACAACATTCAACTGCCAAAATCATCTAATTTATTTAATCGCGGCCAATACAAATTCTTATTTTTTTCTTAACAATAATAACTAACCACATCACTATAATTCTAAAGGGATTACAACATCATCTTCCATAAAAATATCATAATAAGGGTGACAGTTTGACAATGACCAAAATATTACTTTCCAATTAATCTAAGATGTTCACGTAACTAAATACCCTTGGTACTACATAAACTATGAGCCTAAGCTTTAGTAAGCGATATAAAATATCCAAATGCTCATGCAATGAAGTTTTATAAAACTCTATACAGTTTTCATTTTTGTTTCAGAAAAGAACCTATCATTCTGTTATTTTCTTTACGTTTTGCTTATCAATCCAAGCATTGAGAATTTCTTGCACAGAAGAAGTGATACATCCTATAGTTCTTGTGAGCTTAACCTTCACTCCATCCATACGTGGAACGAGTTGTATCCATCAGGGGTGTTACCTCTAATACCTTGGATTATCATAGTGCCTATGTATGAGATTTAATGGATGATTTTGGGGTATTGGGAGCTAAATTGGATAATAATGGTGTTAGTATAATTATTATAAGTTGAGGGAATTACTGATAAATAGGGAAATAAGGATTTTTTGACTGATAGGCGTCTCTTGGGAAGAAACAGACGTCCAAAAATAGAAGAAAATGGGAATGACGGGTGTCCATTATAGTGGGATGGATGTCCTTTATTGTGTGAGGGTCGACAGATGCCTTTGGGAAAGGCAAACGTTGCTATGGAAATATTGGTGGCTAAAGTCAGAAGAAAACAGACGTCATTTATAGGGATAAACGTTCATTATATTGTAATGAACGCCCTTTATAGTGGGGCGGACCTCCTTTATGGATGACGGATGCTCGAAGTCGGGGAACAAACGTCCTTTCTAGAGGGAGGGACATCCTTTGTCTGGAAATGGATGCCTTTTTATATGGGCAGATGTTCTTATGGATGGCGGGTGTTTAGTATAATAATGGTGGTGCGGCATCATTTGGTGAAATGGATGTCCCTTAGCTAGATGGATGTCCCTTGTGAAGGCAGGTGTTAGTATGTAAAGGGAACAACGTCGTTAAAGGGAACACTTGACGTCCTTTATGGACGACAGAAGTGGAAGAATAGAAGAATGGCTGTAATACCCCGAGCGCGGTTAGCACCGGACGTTGAAGGTTTGAATCTGTCCAATTTTTGGACAGTTTTGAATGCATGCGGACGAAGGTGAGGACATCTTCCTTTGTACGAAAATGCAAATCTTTCAAGGGAATGAGGAATTTGGACGAACGTAAACGAGGCAAGGACGAATTCTCTCGTCCGAAAATGCCCAGTTCTACGAATAAAGAGATTTTAAATAATGGATTTCTTTGTCGTTTAGCCATTGAAATGTCACTTAAACGACAAGGCAACACCTCCCCCATGCCTAGAAGCAGCTCCCCCACGCCTGGACACCCCATCTTGTTTGGTGAGCAACCCGTCCCTTCCAGGTATGGTTTCTTCTATTAATATCCAAGCTGAATCAGTCACTGCCATTATCCTCTCTTCTCCGTGCGTGAAGGAAACCCTGGGTGTGAGTGTTCTGTGTGAGCTAAGTGGAGTGAAATGGGTATGCATTCGAGTGGGAAATTGTGCCTTGGGATTTAGCTCCTGTCCTCAGGTGTCCTGATTCATCTCGGACTTCCTCTAGGTAACTCAATCCTTCACTATAAATTGTTAGTCTGAGGCATGTTAAAGATAAATGTTATGAATGGATTCTTGGATGTAGGAATGTTTAATTTATGCTTTGAATCAACCTGTTGGATGATAGAATATATGTATGAAAATGCTCTATTGTTGGATTAAGGTTTGATGAACTCTCCGTGATAAATAAAATAGATCATCTGTTCTGATAGAGCTACTGTCCTTATTGTTCTATGTGAAGCATGAAATGTTGGATTTTGTAACGACTTGGATTCTCGTCACTTTTTGAAAATGCTTTAAAACTTGAGAAAACATGTCAGAGTATGCCTAATCTGGACCACTACCAACCTTTCGTTAAACTCGTCATGAAAATCCTTTATTTAATAAAATGCGGAAGCATTGAAAACAAATAGTTATTTAAAATGTTGAGAAAATAAACATATACGGAAGCATAAATAATTTAGAGGAAGTAACTTAACATTTAATTACAATTTAGAAACTTAATTTAAATAAATTACAACCCAATTATATTTACTTCTCATAGCCTGGCTAACCGCAAGCTCGTAGGTGCAAATCCCTCATCGATTGCTTCTTCATTGATCGAGGATTCCACCTGTCGTGTACCTACACAGCAAGTAAGACGTGAGCCTAAAGGCCTAGTAAGAAAATAATTTTATGCATATGAAATGCCACTCGGATTATTTTGAATGGGTCCGCCCCAAGTCACTAATTTAATTACGTATACTAGGCATAGTTACTAGTTTTAGGAGTAGCTCGTACATGAAGCATGGAGTTTGGGGAATTCTATGATTTCTAATTAATTAAATTAATTAGCCTTGTAATCTCGATAAGGGAAATGTTAGCTCTTTTCCTCACTCAAGACGTGTGCCCACCCCGTGGTGGTGTTCCTAGTTGTCTCTATAGATATGAGACTATCCTAAAAGCACATACAAGGAACTATCCTAACAGCACATCCAGGGAGTTAAGCAAAACCATAAGGAACATCAAATTTCACGACGACAACAAGTATTTCAACGGTAATTTAAATAAACAATATATTGAAGATAACAACATGCGTGAGAAGTGTATAACATACATTCACTTACATGCTTATATTAATAAAGAGACACACTGAATTGATTACATGATTGGAATGCTAGTTAATTACACTAAGGGATTTGTTAACAACTTTTAACAATTTCATCAATAACTAGTAAATTAGTTAAGCCATCAATTAACATGCTTATACAGATACATGCTTATTAATTTAGTTAATCTAAACATGCTAAATTAGTCAATTCATAAGCTGATCACCAACCAATTTATATTTACAAGGCAATCCAACTAATAATGCAAGCTGAGCAATAAATAAAGTAACTAACTACTAACGACAGAATTAACAGAGAGCTAACACAACTAATAATAAAGCAATAAATCTAACAACGATGGACATATCACAAAGTAACTAAGTCTACTAAATCTACTATAATTATCAGCGAATGTTAGCAATATATGTGTTGGCAAACATGTTTTAAACATCTTAAAACACAACAAAACAGTAGCGAAATTGGCAAAAACCGAATAGCAAACACATGCGTTTTAATGACAAATTTACAGCAAAGAAAATAGCAAAACGGAATGGCCAATACATGCGTTTTAACGACAAATTTTCAGCAGAGAAATTAGCCAAGCAAAACAGCCTATATGTGCGTTTGAACGACTAAATTACAGCAGAGAAATTAGCAAAGCGGAACATCCAATACGTGCGTTTTAACAACTAATTTACAGCTGAGAAATTAGCAAAATAGAACAGCCCATATGTGCATTATAATGGCTAAATTATAGTAGCGAAACATTGAAATAAAATGACGAAACCATGCTATTAACTAGATAATAAATAGCAGCGAGAACATTGAAACGAAACGACGAAATCATGCTTTTAACTAGATAATGAACAGCAGCGAGAATGTTGAAACAGAACGACAAAATCATGCTTTTAATTAGTTAGTGAACAACATCACTTAATAGAGAACTAATAGATGAAAAATCTAACTCTCGTAACAAAGCAACAATTTTCACCGAGGACTAACAATGCATTAGTAGCTAAGCACTAAACTAACAAGTATCACAGAGAACCAAACTAAAAAATATCACAGAGAACTAAACTAACAATATCACAGAGAGATCCATGGAGTATTATCAAGTTCATGCCACCACTTAAGGGATTTGTTTACTAATCATCAACGAAGAACATATATACGTGAACAGAAAGCATGGAATGTACAGAGCACTAAGCATGGAAACATCCAATAATAAGCATGTGAACACACAACAAATAAACGTATAAACCTCTATTCTACCACTCACGTACACGTTATTTACGGTGTAGGGCTTCCTCAAACGAAGGACACACCCAAGTTCTTACCATTACTGAAGACACGAGCAAGAGAACGCCAACTCCAGCTCTAGCTTCTAGCTTCAGCCTACTAACGGAGTGTAACATCCAACATCAGAGCTAACAATCTAAACAAACATTCCAATAGAACATACTTCTTCCATTCAAAATGTTTAATAACAGAGATAGAGGACATTTATTCAATGAACAGAACAATCCATCTCCAAATAGAACAGCGACCATTTAACAGAGCAGACTTTTATTACATTTATCTTAACTCAAACTGAACTCTAATCAGCCAACACATCCAAGACAACACTCAAGAAAACAGAATCCAAATACTTAGACAACAGAGAGAAATCTCACCAACTGGGCAGATCTGAAACAATTCCATACACCCTGCCATCATCATCTTCCCTCGACTCGCACCTCCACTCTAGTGCTCCATGCCTTCCTTCTCTCGGCTTCCAGGAGAACAATCCCTCCAAAGCAAGAATTCTCCTGCCACTTTATCCTCTCCCCAAGAGACAACACCGAGTAGCCTATCGGCCTGTAGCCCTCCAACACGTCTGACAAACATGTCCAGCTTTTCAGAGTGTGTTCCCACGTTCACACCGTTGCTGTCCTCCTGCAAGGTATGAGCCAGGTTCATTTGGACCCAACAATGGCCTGGACCCTAGCCTTGGGTCGGTCCAGCCCAACTCACCACATCCAGTCATAATCACCAGCTGAACACCCTGCCTGACGCGCAGCTCACTGGATCGCCACGACCAAGCCTCTGTCATGCCAGATTAATCAAAAGCACAAGGAGAAGGGAGATTGAGTGACCTTACCTCCATCGTCGCAAGAAACTATGCCTACGGGAGAGTCCCGATTTGTGCCCTTGCTCGCCATTCGCCTCCTTGCTTTGCCAGCAGCCGCCGCACGCTGGAGTCGTTGTCGGACAACGTCGCCAGAGCCCCACTCTTCGTCTCTCTCCCTTGTCGCTCGTCATCCCTCCCTCTCTCGATCTCCCCTGTCTCCCTCCCTTCGTTCTTCCCTCCTTGCCCGCGAACAGAATGGCCTTAGGCCATTCTATTGATTAAAATGCTGGACTGGTTCTATTGAACCGGTTTAGCATACCCTCCAACAATTAACTTTAAATTATATTCATTTACATTTCTAATCCCCTTTATTTAATTTACCCACTTAAATAATTAAGTTAAAGGCAATTTATTTATTTACTATAAAATATCTCTCAATTGATTTAATTTAGCAAATTAAATACAATTTATTCTTTATCACTAAAATACCTGTAGGCCTAACGCTGCTAATACGCCCTGTAATATCCCGATGATTAAAAATATCGAGATG
The DNA here is from genome assembly GCA_022433065.1 of Begonia loranthoides. NCBI lineage: Eukaryota > Viridiplantae > Streptophyta > Magnoliopsida > Cucurbitales > Begoniaceae > Begonia > Begonia loranthoides. The sequence continues at coordinate 18,811,529 of CM039473.1, forward strand.
TTACAGATTTAGCCTTACTACCTAGTTGATATATTAATGCCTCTGTTGATGATTAAGGATAATCATATTGAAGTGGAATGTTCTATGTCGTAGTTGTCAAAAACAATTAAATGGTTGAGGAAAATATTGGACGTATGCTTTCTATTTCCTTGGAATGTATAGTCTACCGATAGTTCAAGTTCAGATAGGTTATGTTTCGTTAAGGTGTCAAAGAAGTTAATAGAATTATTATACAGGTTAGGATAAAAAAAGAAAATGAAATTTATAAGTTGTAAGTGTTTAATTATGAAGGTGTTCAAAAGAGAAGAAGGATAGCGATTAAATACTAAATGCGGTAAAGCTTTGAGGTAAAAAATTGAGATAGAGTCGTTGGCTTGTGGAGGCCATACACCATTAACAGTATCTTTTCTTTAATTGTTTGTTTGTGTTTCTACTATGCTGCCACATTATCCCTATGTTGTTCGCACGTTAATACTTCATTCTCTAAGTATGTTTAGGATGTTAGCATATCATTTTGTTTCGTTTAATTCCTTTTAAATTACTAAGCACGTCTATATCGTTATTGCTTTCCTTTAACCACCGAGAATGTCTACATTGTTGTTATTTCCTTTAACTTGTCAAGCATGCCTTTATTATAATTGTTTCTTTAAATTACAAAACATGATTATATTATTATTATTTCCTTTAAATGGTTGAACATGTCTATATTGATATTACTTTCTTTAATTTACCAAGCATGCCTATATTTTATTGTTTCCTTTAAATTGCCTATCTATTGTGTTATTGTTTCCCTTGAATTGCCAAACACGTCTATATCGTTATTGCTTCCTATGTTGTTATTTTTTCCTTGATGAGTGGATTGATTGGCTTATAGATGTAATTTTAGCATTTGCATTGACATACATCATATTAATAGAAACTAGTAGGAAGTGCCACCTATGGGGTGGTACTCATATACATTTGAGTGAGGAAAAAGATTAAGAAAATATATGCGGAGTTGGGGGACGGACAGGTAGTTCGGATCTAATAAGGTAGTCTAGACTTACGCCCCTCCTTTATCAGGAACGAGACTAGCTACACACAGGTGGTTAGAAGCCAACCACCACTGTTCCCTTCCACATGGGTTCCTTCAATCTCCCACTCGATATATGAGTTATGTGAGAAATAGAATTAAAGAGAATATATGGGGAGTTGTGGGACAGACGGGTAGTTTGGATCTAATCAGGTAGTCAAGACTTACGGCCCTCCCTTGTCGGGGACGGGACTAGCTACACACAGGTGGTTAGAAGCTAACCAAGACTATTCCTTCCCACATGGGTTCCTTCAATCTCCCACTCGACGTACGAGTTATGTAAAAACTTAAAGAAAAAAAAGATTAGCACAGACCCTTTCCGACATAAAGAAAAGAATGGTTGGGGTAGACCCATTCCAACATAATGAGTTAGAGGCATACATACTGCCTATCTCATTTCTTACTGGGTCTCTACTTATTGTTTACTAATGGTGTAGGTACTGGCAAAAGAACAAATGAGGAAGCAGTTGATGAGGAATTTTCATGTGCGGGACTTGTGGCTGGCTATGCCAAAGGAAATAAAAGAGAAAAATATTTTGTAACTAACCTGTAATAATCTGGCTATGATAAAGATACGATTTTTAACGGTCTTGCTTTTTAGAAAAAGAACTTTGATTATATTTTAAAAAGGTTTTTCACTGTTTACAAAAGAAAAGAAAAAGTTTAACTTTGACGCATTTTTAAAGTAATTAAAAATTGAATCTTCACACTTTCGTTGTTTACTTTCCATGAGTGTTTTATTTAAGTATCTTCATGCATCATGCTAATAGAAATAAATATGGAGTGTCGCATTGGGACGGTACTCATATGCATTGGTAAGAGAAAATAATAAGAAATAAGAAGAAGAAATAGAAAAGTAGAAAAGGGAATTGAAAATAGATTGGTAGCAGGTATAGTCTATAAACTAGGCATAGCCCCTCCCTCATAAGGTATTGAGAGATATAAGGCTCCTCTTGTCACAAGAAACTTTATTCAAAATGAAGGTATTGAGTAAAAGGAGATTTTCTTTTTAGTTTTATTTAAAGTCTCTTTTAGAATCATTATGAAATTTTGGTGCTTAAGTTATATTAGGTGAATGTAAAGACTGTGTTTCTTTATGATGACATTAATGAAACATTGTAAAAGGTACAAGCAGAATTCTATGTATTAGATGATTTAGAGGATTTGGTTTGTATATGAAAGAAATCTATCTTTAGGCTTCAGCGAGCCTCTCATCAAAGGTATTATAATTTTCATCAAGTCATCATCTTCTTTGGTTTTGAGATGAATTTTGTTGATGATTATGTATGCCGTAAGTTAAATAGGAGTATGTTCATTTTTTATTTTATATGTCAATAATATACTATTTTCCAATCACAATATAAGAATATAGGTATGTTGAGATTGCTCTCGAGGTATACTTGGGTTACCACAAAAAAGTTATATCAAAACAGCACTAAGAAATTTGGCAGGCAAGAATTGCCCCTATTGCTTAAACTTTCTTTCCTCACATATTGCTAGATGTGAAGATTTCCCTTAAAAATGCAAAGAATTTTAGATCAATGTCATGATTTAAGGTTTTATATTTACAGTTATGAACTCTAAATAGAAAACAAAAGTAATTTAAATGCAATTGATTCATGTAGACATTATGTAGAATATGATAAGTTTATGAGTATATATATAATAAAATTAAATAAATAAATAAAAAGAGAAAAGAAACAAAAAATAGGAGAAGAAAAGAAGTTTGTGATTCCCTACTCCACTTTTAAGCTCACATGTGCCTTTTGGATATAAATAAATAGGGACTTAAGGAGGAACTTCATTGCAATGTACTTGACTATACTCGTCTATATACTTTTAAAACAAAATATATTAGTATGTTATGTCTTACTAGTGAGACACTGCTATGTAATTGAAGGTGTTCCTCACCAATATTGTCTATCACATAAAAAGGGAGTGTAAAATCTTTTATTTTAAATAGAACTTCTGCATTAGGATTTTAGGATAGAAATTGTATTTTGTTGGTATTAATATTATCTATGAAAGTTAGTAAAATCTTCTCTAAATATGATGTGTTGACACATGTAGCAAATTTATAAAACAATTAAAAAACTTAAAAAACAAAATGCTTTAGCTATGCTATACCAAAGTACTTCAACATGAAATTATAGAATGACCCGAATTGCGCAAGACTCACAATCTTTGGAATATATAAGCACTTATCCAATGTTCATTAGATATGATTTAAGAGTATTCTCATTTTAATACTTTCCTTCCACACATATTGTAAGATGTTAAATTTTTCCATTAAAATGCTAGGAATTTTATATCAATGTCATAATTTAAGGTTTTATATTTGTGGTTATGAACTCGCAACACATAAATAAAAAAGTAATTTAGATTCAAGGGATTCATGTAGAAAATATGTAGAATATGATAAGTTTATGGGAATATATAGAATAAAATAAATGAATAAATAAGTAAACAGAGGAAAGAAACAAAAAATAGAAGAAGAAAATAAGTTTGTAATTCTCTACTCCACTTTCAAGCTTGAATGAGCTTTTTGGATACTTGATAGGTGAAAAATTAAATAAATAAGTAGGGAATTATGGAGGAACTTCATTACAATGTAGTTAACTATACTTTTCTATATACTTCTACAATTGAATATATGAGTATGTTATCTTTTAATAGTGACACAGTTAAGTAAATGAAGACTTTTATCACTAATATTGTCAATTACATAAAAAGTTAGTGTGAAATCTTATAATTTAAATATAACTTCTCTGTTAGGATTTTAGGATGGAAATTTTATTTTTTTGGTTTCAATATTATCTGTGTCTAAGTTAGTAAAATATTCTTTAAATGTGATGAAAATTGTGATGTGTTGACACTTGTAGCAAAAGTATATAAAAAAGAAATTAAACAAATTGCTTTAGTTATGCTACACCAAAGTATTTCAACATAAAATTATATGATGACTCAAATTGCCTAGGACTCTCAATCTTGGGAACATTTTAACACTTATCCAATATTCATTAGATATGATTTAAAATTATTCTAACTGTAACACTTCCCTTCCACACATATTGCTAGATGTTAAGATTTTCTTAAAAAACACAAGAAATTTTAGATCAATGTCATAATTTAAGCTTTAATATTTAGGGTTATGACCTATCAACACAAAGCAACAGTAATTTAAATACAAAGAATTCATGTAGACAATGTATAGAATATGCTAAGATTATGAATGTATATATAATAAAAATAAATAAATAAATAAAAAGAGAAAATAAAAAAAGAAGAAGAAGAAAACTAGGTTTGTGATTCCCTACTCTACTTTCAAGCTCGAATGAGCCTTTTTCATACTCATTGTGTAGAAATTAAATAACTAAATAGGGACTTAGGGAAGAGCTTCATTGCAACAAAGTTGACTATAACCCTCTATATACTTACACAATTCAATATATCAGTATACTATCTTTTACTAGTGACACTGCTAAGTAACTGAAGGCTTTCGTAACCAATATTATCAATTGCATAAAAAGATAGCGTGAAATATTCTTTGGAGGCAAGCTCGCACAGAGCAAGGGCATCTGTGGAACCGAGTTTGTCTATAAGGAATGGTCTTGCAGTTAAAACATCTCCACGGAAGCGTAAGTTTTCACAATGCATTAAAGCCTGATTTTTGTAGTGCAAGCGTAGGCCTACGCAGCTGAAACAAATTTAAGTGACACATAAGTTAGCAGTAGGCAATTTTTTTTTTGAAAATGCAAATTAGCACAAAAAATTGGATTTTTGCTAGATGTACATGTTCGAATAGAGCGAGGACACCTGTCTTTTAGAGGGAGCAAGGGCTACTGCGGAAGTACAGGCTTCCGTAAAAGGAAAGGATTTTGCATAGCACGAAATCTAGCAAACTCTGATTCTTCATCTTAGCTGTGACTCGAAATAAGCGAGTTGAATCCTTGCCGCCAAAACACCACATGCCCAACAATGTTGCAGCCACAATCGATTTCAAAATTGGGTGTCCTAGCAAGGTGGAGAGCTAATTCTCTATCAATTTTTTCTTGAGTTAGGTTGTAAACTCTTTGGGTTGAATCTGTATAGGTTCAGATGACATTACGGATTGTGAACCTGCGCCTGATGTTGTTGCTTCTTTTGGGAAAAGGAGAGATCGTGGCTGAGATAGAGATTTTATGCTTAGTTTCATTCTACAGGACAGTTTTCCAAAACTATATTTTTATGAATTACCACATATAAAAACCAACCGGGACTGTTCAACAAAATGTTTGATTTTTATGTTATATCTACATGAATTTTACATGTTTACATTTCTGCGTACAAGATATTTTCTTTGTTGCTAATTGTTGATTTCGGGGATGAAACTTCTTGATGCTTTGGATCGTCTTTGTAACATTTATAATACCCCAAAATAAGCTAAGACTAAGGGTAATAATAGTTGGGAATTTTGGAGATTTTGGGGATGATTTTACTATGGAATATATTACCCCAAAGATAAGTTGAGATAATTATGGATGATTTTTGAATAATATAGTTGAGTGTGTGTGGGTTTGAGGAAAAGAGCAATATATTATGGACTGTTAGTTTTGGGAGGAGAGAGAAGAGCAGCTTTGGCTGAAGAAAATAACAGTTTAATGGAAAGAATTGCTCATGTGGTCGGTCGACCTGGCCGTGAAGGAGGGATTTTCATAAGCGGAGAGGTTGAGCCTATGCTCGACAAGTCTGAAAGGGTAGCAACGAAAATGTGAAGAATTGAAGAATGGACATGGGAGAGTTTTAAGGTTCGAGCAGTCAAGCCTATGCCCGACCGATCTCAGAGGGGAAAAATGGCAAAAACGATAAACGAGGCTGGCAGAAAATTGACATTGGAGCGAACGAGTGTATGCTCAACTGGTCCCACATGGAGTCTAAAAAATTGTAAATCCCGAGAATTTGTTCTCTGTAATTTCTCCATGTTTCTTCCCTTTATAGATGAAAAATTATAAAGGGTGTTAGGTAAGATTTTATGGGGACATATGAGACGTATTAGGAAAGCTTCAATGGAGAAAGAAAGACAGAGTGAGATAGAGAGGTGCTGTGAGGGAAAGCTCTCCGTGAGAAACAGAGAAGAAAGAGAGGAAGGGAGAAAGAGAAGCAAAAAGAGAAAGAAGAGGCAGAGCTTGCAGGAGAAGAGGAAAAGAGAGAAGGAGAGAAAGAAAGTTGCTGGGTTTTCTGGCAAGGTGAAGAAGAAAGAGGCAAAATGTAAAGGAGAAGCCACTACTTCTTCTCTCGTGTCTCTAGGTTTCTTTAGGTATTCCTAGTGTCGTTCCTTTTGATTTTATGGATTTTAGCAAATAGTTGTTGAAGATAAAAGAGAGCATTGTTGTTGGGTAGTGCTTGCTCCTTGTGATTTACTGCTTCCTGGCTTTGAGGTGTTTATGCTTGTTGTTGCATGCATGTTAGTGGTTGAGTGATAATAAATGCTCTCTTTTTCGGCTATGGGTGTTTCAGATGAATTGTGCCCTATTGATTGATAATACTCTGCATTATTTACTACTTCTTGGTTCTGTGAAGAATATTAATGGGTTATCTGTTTGGGTTATTTGTTCTACTACCTGTAAAATGTATAAGAATGGAAGCTTTGTTAATTTTTGGGATATTACTGTGGACCTCAGTTGAAGAATTTCTGATGCGTGTTATGTATGAATTTGATAATTGTGAAGTGAAGGAAAGATGTAAGTTTAAGGTTCTATAAATTAAGGTTACTCTTTTATTGGCTATAATGTTGATGAAAATAAATGGATGGAAACCGTTAAGCGATTATGTTGTATTTGGATTATATACGAAATTAATGAGGATAAATGGTATCAAAGTTATTGAAATTAATAAGCAATGGTTATTAATGGTTAAATGTTATGGATTTGTGAAGGTATTGAACGTATTGAAAAGGAAGAAAGATAAAGTGCTAAAATGCTTTACAGAGGCTGGGTATGTGGTATTGTCTGTGTTTTGGTCTTTGGGGCCCTACATCGCAATAGTTAGGATTGCTTGATGCCTGCATTTATTAGATGTAATAGGTTGTGATCATATCTTGAGGATGTTTTTCTGCTTGTTGTGTGTTTATAAAAGTTAGGTTCTTTTAATGATGTGATTTTTAGTTTTAAGTTATGTTAAGGATAATGAAATTGATAATGATCATGCTTTGAGAATTATAGGATTGATATTGATCATGCTTTGAGGATATAGTATTGTATGCATTCACGAACATTCATGCATCATGATTTTCAAAACGATACGAAAATGGTTTTAAGCATGGTTTTAAAATGAAATGGAAATAGAAATTAAATGTAAAAGATATGTAAATAGACGTTTGGGGGTGTGAGCTCTAGAGTCGGTCGCCTGGGTGGGTACCATGGGATGGCCGCCTAAGGTGTGCACGACGGGATGGCCGCCTCTGGTGTGTGCCATGATTGGCCGCCTTGTGCACCCTCATCAAGTTTTGACATCTCCAATGCCTGTCAAGATAAAGTAAAGTTAAGATCAAGATCAAGATAAAGAAAACGAAAACGGACATGAAATGTAATGAAACATGTTTTTGTGGACCGATAGGTAAAGCCCAACACATAAACAAAAGAAACATAAATAGGTGTGAGGTTGAGTTGGCCGCTCTTCCTTGTCAAGTTTAGATAACTTTAATGCCTCTAAATAAAGTAAAGTCAAGATTAGAAATTGCATTGTTTTAAAAAGTTGCATAGCATGTGCATATTTTATTTTATATCATTTACTAAGTCTTACACTCATAGTTTAAGTCTAATTGATGTAGGTGTAATACCCCAATAATTTTTTCCCATTTATCTAATGTGATAAATTTTGGAAAATAAATATATTATATTGCAGGACGGTATTTTGTTGGATTAATACCGTGTAAACGTATGAGAAATCATTGGGTGTGATTACGATACGAAATTTTAATGGAAATTGTACAATTCAGATTTTTGGTCATCCCATAGTCGAGGCTAGGACGAGTGCCTTGATTGAAATGCATTTTGGGTGACTTCTTGTGTTTTGGGTTGAGGTTGGGTCAATGGCTTGCGTCCAAAAATGCACCTTTGTCTGCATTGTGGGCTTTCGGTCAAGTTGCAGATGCTGCGGACATAGAGGACTTGAATCTGTCCAGTTTTTGGACGTTTTGGTCGATACGTGGTTGAATGTCAATTGAAAGTTCTCGACCGAAACATGGGATAAATCAAAGGGGAAAAATGTGCACTGAACTAGTTTGGTTTGACTCTGTCCAAAAATTAATGAGTACTCGGTAAAAGAAGAAAAAGAAATGGAAGATTAGTTGAAATTGGAAATTAAGAAAGTAATTAGTGAAGGATTAAAATGAGATTAGAATTAAAAGGGGTAAAATAGATAAGAAGAAATTAAGAGAATACGGGGGAGAAGTAAACCAGTTAACGCTGTGAACCGGTTTGGTTAAAGACAAAAAGTTGTAAAATGGCTTGCGGCCATTTTGAGAGAGAGAGAACCTTGGGGAGGTAGAGCGGGCGACAACGAGGGAGTGACGTGAAGGGAGCACTTGGAGCAGCTTTCTCGAGACGATCCAGCACTGTTCGGCAGGCATGCAGGCTGTGGTTGGTGGCTAGATTGCGAGCTAGGGCTTGGTATCACGAATTTGGAGCTCCCACTGGTTGTAATTTCCAGGGCCGGGTCGAGGGATGGAAGGACGGTGGCGGTGAGCATGCAACCGGCGTGGTGATCAGCAAGAGAGGATTCGTGATAGGGTGGCTGCGATTTCCAGCCTTGGGTCGAAGGGTAGGGGCTGGCGGTTTGCGATGAACAGCTGGGGCGGTTTGCGTTCCACGTTGGACTGAGCTAGTCCTCACTGGTTCTTGCTCTGATGAAGATGACAACGTGTACATGCGTAGAGGAATGGTGAAGTCAGGGCGTGGCTTGTAGCAGAGGCATGGTAAGGAATGCCTCTCTGGTAAATGAGAATGCAGAGGAAGGGGGGAGGCTGGCAAAGAAAAGCTCTCGGGTGAGCTGAGCTGAGAGTGAAATGGAGACAGAGAGTAAAATACTCTCTAGTGAAGCTGGGAACGATGAGCTTCTGCGAGGAGGAGAGGAAAGAGAGGGGAGCTCTCTCCTTGGTGATAACCGAGTGTGTCTTCTCGGTTGTCTCTAGTAAGTGACTTCCTTCAGCTTTATTCTAGATTTTATGGATGTTCATGCTTTGTTAATGGACAAATTGTGTTCGATAAATACTTTCTGTTGTTGGATGATTGTTCTCTGTTGTGATAGCCTTTGGCTTGATTTTATAAAATTAAATGTAGATTGTTGGACAATAATTGGATATTACTCTCTGTTGTCTGCTGTTGGTTGTGTGAACTTCAGGCCGTGAGTTTATTTAGAGTGTTTATATTTTGTTAATGATAAGTGATTAGTAGACGAAGATTTTGAGATAAATGGTAATGTGTTTTGTGAAAGGGAGATTTATGTGTTGTTGGATAGTATTTTCTACTGTTGATGCTTGGTTTATAAATGATAAAGAAATGGAATAAATATTAGAACTATGCTCTGACGGTTGGATTACTAGAGTTAAGTGGAATGTTGAGTGATGGACTATATTATTTGCTCTGTTATGGATTTTAATTGGAAGTTATGTTATATTATTGGAATCGATCTCTGATGTTCTGCAAAATTAGCTACAACTCTTTAAGAATAATGAATGTTTATGTTTTGTTTTAGGCGTTAACGGGTTCTTAGAATTATTATATAATTTAGAGTACGAAAAGTCAATGAAATTAATAAATTGTGACTATTAATAAGTAAATGTTATTGAATTGTGAAGGTATAGAAAATGAGAAAAAAGATAACGATTAAGTGCTAATACGCAGTAAAGCTTCGAGGTAAGAATTGTTGTTGGCTAGTGAAGCCCCTACACCATAAGCAATGTCTTTTCTTTAATTGTTTGTTAGCGTTTCTACTATACTGCCTTATTTATTATGTCTATGCAAATCTCACATTAACCTCTAAAATCCTCTTAATTTCACAACTTAATAGAGTTTGGCTTTCTGATAATTATCGACATATAATCATAATTAAACATTTAAGGCCACTAAATAATTATCAAATAAATCCAACAATATATGCCAACATGGACCTTTAAATAACGCCAAAAAAATTAAAGCCGTACCACCTTTCCTTAGAAACCTATGAATCTTTTCTTCAATTAGACTTTGATTTGCTTTTTTTCTCGCTGTACCTAAAAATATAAGCAACAATGTTGAGATTTGAGAATTTAATAATTAATTGTGATGTTAAAGAATTTATAAGCTACATCCAGACATGCACACATGACTTTTCCCCATCCCACCGTACCATGTGATAGAGCGATGATGAATATAACACATGTCACAAGGCCATTGTTAATAACCAATACATGCGTAAACAATGACTTAATTAACTTTTTACATTAATATTTTTTTATATATGTTTTAGTATGAATGGATTTCATACAAAAAATATAAACTATCACACGACATACTACTTTCTGGCTTTCTTTGTTAGGAGTTTGACATCCCTAGAGATGGTAAATGAGGGGGTTAGTTTGGCTCGATACTGTAGATAGTTGAGTCTGACTCAGCTCGTTTAACTTGTGGCTTGTGTGCTGGCTTTAATTAAAATTTTTTTTGGATGGACTCATTTGGCTCAATTTGTTTAACTCGCTAGACTCAGCTCGGCTAGTTCATTTTTCACCTTTACCTTTAAATGCACTCCACCTATTTGTATAAATGTTTGAATAAAAGTTTAATCAATGGAAGTAAGTTGTTTAACCAATATCCTTCATTCCAAGTGAGTTTTTTTTATCCTCTACCTTGTCATTTTAGATAATCTCATTGCTAACTAGACTAATTAACTCGAAATTAATCATTGAAAGATAAAAATAAGCAAAATATGATATTTGCATATCCTTTTAGTCAATAGTTTTTGTTTATATTATATCTTGAGCATTTATGAAAATACTAATTATAACTACATCATTTGTGTCTATTGGATATATTGTGCTTGATGAAAATGAAGAAATGTTATAAGATCTATGCAACCAAAATACTAATGAGAAAATGTAACATCCTGTAACTTTTTACCGTATAAAAATTTTCTTTCCTTTAAAACACTCGTGAAGGAAAACTAGAGTAATAAATAGTACAAGTCTTAACCATATAAAATATTACAAACCAGTAGTTTAAAAGCCATTTAGAGAAACATTGCTAAAACGTTAACTTAAAATAGTTTAAGACCAATAAACACTTGAAAGTATTTTGAAACTCTTAAAACAATTAAATACATTTATTCAATTTCCGTGAGCTATAACCCCTAAGGTCAATGCCCACAATAACACAAACGCCCCACCTGAAAATACTCCATCAGCTACGCCCTTTATCAGCTTTATCCAACCATTGGCTCCTTACGTACATCACATGACTTAAATATGAGCCTAAAGATCAGTAAGCGGTATAAACGTAAAACATGAAATACACATACAACTTTTGTTACATCGTATACAGTTTTTTGTTTTGCTTGTCTATTACTGTTCCTATCTTTTACTATTATTTATTCTATTTTTGTGCCGAGCGTATCTAACCGGACCACACAAACTACTATTTATGTTGTTCTGTTTAATTTTGTTTACAGTTCTGTTTTCATTTAGTTCCAATTATCCATCCAAGTGTTAGACATGTCAACTTGACATAGTAGAGTGGTTTATGCATAAGGCGGCCATCCCATGACACACACCTAGGTTACCAACTCAAGAACCCCCATCCTTCACCAACTATTTACATTTACTCGCTTTAGTATACTTTAGGATTCCGAGACTTAATGTTGTTGTGCGCATACAATTCTATCTAACGTGTTCATCATTGTTTCCTCAAAACGTGATCCATCCTAACTAAAGAATTGAACCTAAATCTAATAAACATATAATTCAAACAATCAAGAAAACATACAAATCCTAATTCCCATGATGTAGGCCCTTTCAGACAAAACACATGCAGTACCACTTACATGGAGTCCTTAGCTTTAATGAGTTACCACCTAAAGATTCTTCTTCTCAATGCCTATTCATAATAAAACATATATAGGCATCAATAATTATTTCCCGACAATAGAGTCCCTTAGCTTTAACTAACGTTCTTAACACTCAATAAACAGAACCTCTAGTCCACTTGACAGTTCTTGGTAATAAAACCCAACGGATAGCATTAACCAACCTAATAATAGAAATCCAATAATAAAACATGGTCCTAATTACGCTTATATCAAAACAGTAGCATAGGTTCATTTATACCCATCATTACTTAATTTCCAACCATAAAAATCTCTATCCAACAACCATACACTCTAATAATTCTTCACAGTAAAACCCATTAATCATTTATGCCATAGATAACATGCAAGCCACTATCTCATAAGACAATAATCAGTAATAGAATTCCTATAAAACTTATTCTTAAAAAATCGGGAGATTGAACTAACCGAGCAAAACAATATCTCTCCAACAATAATCATAATTTCACTTTCATCATAATTATTCAATAGAGAACAAACTAGGAGAAACTAATACCTGAACACCAAAGACTTCACTTCATAGTTTGAAAACCCCAGCTAGCAGTTCCCCATTCTCGGTCACTCTCTTAAAACCCTTCATAGACTCATACCTAATAATCATAGAGTTTCCCCTCACAGTTTCTCTTCTCTCTAAAACTTCTCTCTTTCTCCAAAACTTTCAGAACTTCTTCGCAACTCTACACCCTCACGGTTATCTCACAAACATACACTCTAGAAGCATCCAACCACTTTCTCCTCAAAAATTCTACAGAGTTTCCCCACAGTTTTTCCTGTGTAAAATCTCCAGTTCCTTCCTTTTCTATTATAGGCCACGACACCCTTCAGCGTCCGATGAAGGTGGAGAGTCCATACGATGGACACTTGATCATCCAGACGCGTCCAACATAAACTTGGAAGCTTCCAGGTGACAAAGTTTCTGTTTCAAGGCGACTTTCTAGATTGCTGGTCGATCGGTTCTTCTTCTGACGATCAGCCACCAATCCAAATTGAACAGCCGAAGAATTTCAAATCACTGGTCGATGAGGCAGACGATCGACACTCCTCCCCATCGACCGACACGAACATCCACATTTTATTTCATAAAATACATATACGTTATAACATGATATATATATATATATATACACACACACACAAATATCCTCATTAAACTATATATTTGTTTATAACCTTATTACTAACTACTTCTCATATTACTTCTCTTAACTCTAACTATCATCTACTAAATCTCCAATTTATTCTTGTATCACATAAAGAAACCTTATTTCCAAAACCAATACTAGATTCAATATACTCTTAATTGTCATCGACCTTATTATCCTCAACAACTCGGGTACGACAATTCACTATTTTCCAAATACATTTTACCTTGACCAACACTTAAATTATCCAAACTATCCTTAAATTTATCGCCCCATAATCAAGGTATAATCCATAACTACTCTTCCACTTTATTCTTTACTAAATTTAGTAGACTCTAAAATATTATAGATCTTATACTTTCAACCTTATTACATCCAAGTACATTTTCTCTTACTAATTTCACTGACTATGAATCTAGTTCATATTGTCCTATCTAACTCCAAATATTATCAAACAATTCTCTCACAATCTTAATCTTTTCCTTAAACTAAATATGTATATAACTCGGGTATCATAGTTCACTTTATCCAAATATTTTTTACTTGACTAATATCTCAAATTACCCAATTTAATTCCAATAAATACTAAATCATCCTCCTAAGCTTAATATAGATAATTTTGGTATCATAATTCACTTGTTCTAAATATGTGTCTTTTGGTCAATACCTTAATTGTCCATTTTAGCTCAAAAACTCCCAGAATTATCACTAAAGTCGTATGCTTAGCATTACAAAAATTTGGGATATTATAGAATAACATCTCCATATAATTGTTGCTCCATCCGCCACGACCCCTTTCTTTCCTCCATCTTTCACTCTCAATCTTTCTGTCTCACTCTTTCATTCCTTCTCTTTCTTTCTTCTATAAATACCATATTTCTCTTTAATTTGTTTATCAAAAATTCTTTAAACCTCTTAATCTCTTACTTCTCAATTTGCAGCATTTCATTATCCATATGCAATATTAAATATTTGTAATAATATTGGTGTGATATAATTTTTTATTGAATTGTCTCAAATAATATATTTCTAAATACAAGTCATTTTATATATATTAAAAAATAATTTTTTTTAATTAAATGACTAACTACTATATTTTGACATTATAATAATAAATAATTATTATAATTTTAATAACTAAATTTGTAGTACATTGATATAAATTGGAAATATATATGTATGCTGGACTCATTAAAGCTGTTAGCCTCATTTAGTCAGATCGGCTCAGCTCGTTGCTCGCGAGTAGGCTGGGGTTGAAAATTTTTGGGCAGGATCATTAGGCTTGACTTGTTGGGCTTGCTAGGCTTATTAAACTCGACTCATTGAGCTTGCTAGGCTTGTTAGACTCAACTCGTTTAACTCGCTAGGCTTAGTGAACTGAATTTTTTTAGGCTTGGCTAAGCCCTACCAACTCGTTTGTCACCTCTAAACATCCCTAACATTACTTCTCCTGAGGTCTAAAGCTTTTCAATCAAATGGAACTTATACTTCTCTTTTAGTTCCTTTTTTTTTTTTTTTAGCTTAAGCCACTCAAGAAAGCAAGCATCCTGTTGAAAATCGAATGTAAAATGAAAAAAAAAATACGCGAAAACAAAGAAGCTAAGATTTACATGGAATTCTTTTCTAGAAAAATTCACAGGTAGAGGAGAAATTCATTATGATAAAAAATTAAGGTACAAATAAGTTTTGCAACTCAAGCAACAATATATAAAGTAACGTAAAAACTCTAATATTTAATATCAGCCCGACTCAACCAAATTATAATTCCAAGCATAGTGAACTCTAACAACCTTCACCTTCACACAAATTCCACATGAGAGATCCAAAATGCAGGTTTTTCGACACATCCTAAAATAAATCCAAAACATTGAACTATAACAATCTCTATCTTCAAAGAAATTCTTATGCAATTAAATAAATTTGCAAAATTTTAACAAAAAAAATAAACTCTTTTTCCACAAATGCCCCTCCTATAATGCCCCATGTTATAAAACCATTTTCTTTATTTTATTTTTACTCATAAAATTTTTTTTTCTTTTATTCTTTGGAAAACATGTATTAATACTGTAAATGAAAGTTTTAAGCGGAAATAAGCAGAATCAATTCAAAACATAATTTTCATAATTTACATGACAATCCATATTTTACAAAACATTTATTGAAATAAATCCACAATTAATTATTTAAATCAACTAGTTTATTTTCCTTGAGCCATAACCTTCTAGCTGGAATTTGGCTAATAACCCAAGATTTCATCTAGCAATGAGTCGTCCTCCACATCAATATCATTAAGTTTGTTACCTGCATCATGGGCAATACCATAAGCCTAAGGCTCAGCAAGAAATAGAATGTATGTTTATGCTATGCAATGCTTATGTAGTCGTTTTAGAGAAGAACCTATCTCCTCATCTTTTCATTTTAGCTTCACATAACAGTCTAGATGTATGAGATTAATCATCTAGGGAAGTTGGATCACATAGTCTTGTGGTTTAACCGACACTCCGGCGAGGAGATACATCCATTAGGGTTGTCACCACCAATCTCATATACCTATTTACGTTTATTGGTTCATTTCATTTATCATGTCATGCTTACGTCACATTTTCATAAGCCCTATCATGATGCATGAATGACATTTCATATGTATTTCATAATAATTCTCGAAGTATATAGTTCACAATAATTATTTCATAACATTCCTCAAATTATACAGTTCACAAAAACTATTTCTTAACAGTCCTTAAAGTATATAGTACACAATAACTATTTCATAACAGTCCTTGAAGCATACAGTTCACAATAACTAAAGCATAAAAATAGTCACGTGATGTAGGGCCTCTACTGGCCACCGCATCCTATTTCTTACCTCTTGAAGAATTTTCCTACGGTAGAATTTTCCAAAGCGTAACTTCTCCCGAATCCCGAGTAACTCATCCTCCACACTTTCACCCTCAAAGATTTCACAATTTCTCACTCACAATTTGATCCGAACCACAAATATTAGAGATTCAAGACCTGACAACAATGCAGAATAATCACAAGACATCTTGGAGATTCAAAAGAAATTATGAACTCGACCCACTATCTGTAAAAGGATAAAAAATTAAACTATTAAGGAAAGAAGCTTGACTAGAACAAAACTTGTTGATTGAACCAAAGCTATCAAGTTCAAATTTTTCAAGCAAACACTTGAAGAAGATCAAGTCTTTCAAAGAGTACTCAAAGAAGAGAATCACTCTCAAAGAAAAATGCTCTAAATTTCAAAAGTTGTAAGTTGTGAGTTGTGTTTTTCAATGAAGGCTTGCCCATGCTTTTATAGGAAACAATAAGGGGGACCTCAAAACAATATAAAATGACTTAAAATATACAAAAGAAATGAAAAAAATTCAATGTTAGGTGGATTTGGCTGTGGATGGAACGCTTGTGTCAGAGCACAATGGCGGCGCGCGCTGCAGAGGAGGGTGAACGCGCACAGCAGGTGCGGTAGGTGCATGTGAACGCACGTGGGAGGCGCGCGCGAGGGCGTTCTGCTAGTCAGTGTTGTAACGACCCGAATTTTTGTAAATCATTTAAAATGCGTTAAAATTTAAAAATTTCTTTTTGAAAGCAAATCAGAGTGCGTCTAACCGGATCGCTACCGACTCTACGTAAAACTCGTTATAAAAATCTCATTTAGTAAAACTTAGGCGGAAGTATTAAATTAAAACTATTAATGTAAGCGTTGCGAAAGTGTAAAGAATTTAACCGAAGAAAACTAAACATTTTAAATATGATTTATTATAACTTAATTTGATTTAAATCTGTTCCACTTTTTACCATCTTTATGCCTGACCATCTCCCTCGTGTGTGCAAATCCATCATCCCTACTTGATGTTATCCGTTCGTCTATTCTTTTCGCTACTCCTAGTTTGTGCATTGGTTCCACGTACAACTACCTACACCTACACCACAAGTGAAACATGAGCTTAATGGCTCAGTAAGGAAAAAGGGTTATGCAATTATGAAATGCCTCTCTTAGTACTTTTGGAATGAGGGCCAGCCAAACCAATTCTTTCATTACGTCATTCGTTCGTTCATTGCTTTACTTTTACTTTCCTTTATTCGTTACTCGTACATCGATTGAAAGATTTGAGGATTTCCTTTGTGATGGAGTAGTGATTGGATCTAACCCTTTACTTATAATCTAGAACTCCCATACCCTAAGAGGGAGGCGCTACGGCTAGATTGCAGACTAGACCCGCTACCCATCCACCCCCCAACTTCTTATTTCTTTCATTTTCTAAACATTTTAACTCACATTATGCATGCGTGAGTACTACCACATGACACCCCCTATTAGTTTTAATTAACGTGATGCATGAGCATACATTCTCATCCTAGCATGATGCATGATACGTAAGGACATAACATTCACAGAAATTGAAGTGCGCTTATATAAAGGAAAGTAACTATAATTCAATGTATGTGCAATAAAAGAAAGCACATATAAGGAATTGAAAGCTACTGGAAATGAAAGCACATGTAATTGAAAGCGTATGTAAAAGAGAGTAAAGCATTTAACAGAAAGAACAACCATTGTGACAATAACAAAACACTCATTAATTCACTCAAGAATACCGATTTCAGTTATGGAGCTGGTTATTTAATTACATGCTCAAGTCTGTTTAATTATTCTAACTAGTTTTCCTAAGTAAATTACATGCTCACATTTAATTAGAGTCAATTGTCCAAATTAGCTAACATACCGCTAATTTATTTATACATGCTAATTAAATGTACTAGTGGTTACGTATTAGTCCATTTACATGCTCGATATCAAACAAATTAACCTAATTGATTAACATACTCGATTTCTAGTTAAGTTACTTATTCTAGTTAGTTAACATGCATATTTGTCAATTCATATGTCGTAGTCCATTTACATGCTCAAAACATATTACAATTATTAAGCTGATTAGTTATTCTAAGTAATTTACATGCTCCACTAGTTAGTTAATTTAACATGCTTCATTAGTTAATTTACATACCTAACTAGTTAGTTAATTACATGCTCACAGATTAGGTAGTGGTTAACATACTTGAATTGATCAACCCACTTAAGTTGATTAACATACTTAAATTATAATTAACATGTTTGAGTTGATTAACATACCAACATGCTCAACTAGTTAAACATACTAATTACTAATATGTTCAATGATTGATTATTCATCACACAGCTAGTTAATCATGTTTGCATTGGTTATTTAACAACTAGTTTGTTAATTAGTAAACTAAACAAGTTCAAGTCTAATTAATTATTCCAATTAAGTAAATTAAAATGCTAGCCTTAGGTTCGTCAATTATTTAAGCACACAAGCTAAATTAAACATGTTAACTACAATCTACATACTACAACTTGATTAATCACATTTAGTTAATCTAATTATGAATCTAGTTAGTTTAGTAGTTTAACATGCTCACACAGATAATTAAACATGTATGCTAAATTAAACATACTATGATTATCAACTAGTCGATTTCCCTCTAGGTAGATTAACGTGCTCAGCCAGTTATTAACATGCTTAATTGATTAACCATTAATTAAATTTATTAGCAACTAAACATACTAGGTTAGGAAAGTAGGCAACAGAGACATAATGAAAGTAATACCAGTTGGTATTAACAACTACAGAAAAGTTGAGATATAATTATCATTTCATGGAAGCCTCTTCACATTTAACTCTTCTATCACATTCATTATCTAAGTCTTACTCATACACCCACTATTTAAGCAATTGTAATAGAACTACTAGAGATAAGGGAATTAATCAAGGAAATGCAAAGGAAATCTACCACCGCCAATCAGAGAATTAACACAGAGCAAAGAGCAAATACACAAGGAACATTCCGTAGGAAATTGTCTAAGGGATGCAACAGCAAATTCATCAAGGAATTATCACCTAAACTAACAATAAACATTATCATTATTAGCTTTTCTAACTGCAATCACAACTTAAAAGCAGGAAAAGATCACAGAGCATCAATAAAATTACACTATCCATTAACGAAACACACTCACACACTCACACACCCATACTTGTGGTGTAGGGCTTCAATGGCTAAAACACCCCTTAATCCTTACCTTAAATTTTATTGTGTGTTCGTACTTCGTCATTATTCCTCTTCTTCTTTTTAATACCTTCACAAATTAATACTAATTATCAATATTTCCTAATCTTATCTAAGCAACAACTTTCCAATCAACAGAGCAGTTCATGAGCATCCAACGATTGATCCAATAGATTGATCCCATTCATAAAATCTAGAACTAAATCCAACAGAGCAGTAGCTAAACTGATATCAACATAGCACAACCAACAGAGCACACAAACTCATAACCCAAATCTAACATATAGATGTTTTTCAGAATCAACCATCAGAGTGTAAAAATATTACATTATAGGATGCTTTTCCAAGTGACAGAATATTGACCTCTTCAACTTGAACTATCGGTTCATTCCAAAGAACACAACAAATGTCTCACATTTACATCAATCCAATTCATTATCAGAGAGAAATTACTAAAACTCTTATACTAATGATCCGACAACTTAGTAGAACAGTCAAACTCCATAAAAAACAGACACCAATACCAAATAGCCGAGGAAGAAGACTTACAAGAAGCTCTCCCGAGGGCTCAATAGCTTCTTCTCCACCCTTCAACGCACCGAAAATGACACTGCCAGAGCACCCCTCCCCTTTATCAAGTCCTCAGAAAGGGGGTCCAGCAGACACCACTCTGCCTGCCGACAGCCACTGCCCAGCTCGTACGATGTGTTCCCCATGCAGAGTCCACGCTGGAAAAGGGCACCAGTTCGGGCCGAGCCACAACCTGGGCCCAGCGGCCCACCTAGCCTGTCAGATTTGCCCAACAACCCAAGGTCGTTTCCCCCTCTGTCGAGGACTTCACCGACCGTTCTGATGCCGTTGCCGTGCCCATCCTTCCCTGCCACTTGCCAGGTTAACAGAACACAAAGAAGAAGAAGAACCTGACCAACCTACCGTCGATCGTCACTGGAAATCATGACCCGTGGACATCCCAAAGCTGCACCGTGTCACTCCTGCGACGCCCGTCATCATCCGTCCGACATTGTACGTCAGAGCCTCGCCCCCGTTGCTCGTTGCTCACCGGTCGTCGCTCGATCGCTCCATCGTGGCCCCTCTCTCTTCTTCGCCCTAGGCTTCTCAAGAAGAATGGCTTCAGCCATTCTTCTTTTCCTTTTTGATATCTTTATCCTCTTTTTCTTCTCTTGATTAAATTTCTTTTCTTTTCTTAAGTAAATCTCTTAAATCTTTATTTTTTTATTTCATTTTATTTATCCTCAATTAACCAATTTAATCTTAATACTCTCCCATTTTCATTTCATCAAATGGCCGAAGGCCAGACGAAATGAGGAAATGCTGAACTAGTTCAGTTATTTAGCAAAATCCCACTTATAATTATTCACCCAATTAATCACGTGTGTATTATAATCTGATTTAATTAGTATTTATTTTATGAAATTAGTATTTATCCTAATTACTTTAATTTTCTCAATTTCATTTCCTTAATTGATTTTCATCAATTAAACCTCCAATAAATTCTCTTAAATTATTACCGAACGGTTATGTCCTTGGTAATACCCTGAAACTATCCGATAAATCCAAATACCCCAAATTAATTTCTAATTATTCTTAATAAATTTTGATATAAAGATTGGGGGCGTTACAAGTGCTGGGGGGCGTGCTGGATGGTGCGGCGTGGGTGTTGTCGGTGTGGCATGCTGGCTGGTGGGCGCACTGTCAGGGCACTGTCTGTACCACACACGCTGGCTTCTAGGCGGCACGCACATGGGTCGGAGACGTGGGCTGCTTCATCTCTCCTTATTTTTAGCCATATTTTATTCAATCCAATGCTACCTTGGGCCTCCATTGGATTCTCATTAATTACTAACAACATCATGGCCCTTGACTTGCCATTTAATGGGTCTTTAACTTGGACTTCATTCCGTTACGAGAAATCGGGGTATTATATCCCATGAGAAAATAATTTCAAAATTTCCAAAATTCATAAATAATATATTTCTAATCCCAATAAAATTTTGGGATATTACACCTGTAGGGCCAACTCAGCATCCGATACCGACCAACTTTAAACACTATTTAAACTTGAGACACACTTGTGAAGAAATCATATCTCCTCCATGGTATCGCCGAGTTCTCAAAGTTGTCACAAAAAACTCCATTTGAATACATTGAAGACTCCCCATTGAAGTTAATACTCTCAAACACATTTAATGCATAACCCATTGAACTAGTTTCAATATATCGTCATAGAGCTTTGACCTTCCTCTTAGATCTACCTTTCATGACACCTTTTTGACGTGAAATTGAAAATGGTGACGATGTGGTGACTACATCACCTTGAACATCTGTAATGACGTATCAACTATGTGAAGATTTAGATCCCAACTTGACTTTCACCTTAGAACTTGACTTCTTCTTAGTCTTCTCAAACAATACCTTAGAAAGTGAATTCATAAATCTATCAACATTATTCTCCATTATTTTAGAACTCTACGTCACATACAAATTTGTAGACCTTAGGTGTCCCTTGTAGATGAAGAGCACCTATACTCATCTTCATAATTCCACCTACAATGTTGTACTTGTACTTTTCAAATCAAAAGTACTAAAAAAGATCAGATTCTTTTTCAAATTAGGAACATGTAACACATTACCTAGTGTCTTGATAACTCCATCAAATATTATGATTCTGACAATTGTTTAGTTTATTCTTTAAATTATTTACATTTTCGCAATGCTTTGAAATGGACGATTTCATAATGCTTCCGCATTTTGTTTACTGAGTTCTTATAACGAGTTTTATGAATTGTTAGTAGTGATCCGGTTTAGACGCACTCTAATATGTTTTTCTTTAAAAAGAAAACTTAAATTTTCACTCATTTTCAAGGAATTATGAAAATCCAGGTTGTTACAGTTGGTATCAGAGAAAATTTGTTTTGCTTTACTTCGTTTTAAAAATTGAGATCTGATACGTTTTATTGAGTAAAACAAATTTTGTAAAAGTCAAACTAAGTAAAGAAGTTTGCCTGCTAGCATGAGCCTCGATGTGGAAAATCCTTCATCGTTGCAAGTATATTTCCTAATACTCTACTAATACATGATTTCAAATTCTAATTTGATAGACGAATTGCTAGGAGATAACTTGTAGGAACTAGTGTACTAGTGGACCAGCGGAATACATAGACGTGGTAAGTATTTATTTCGTTTGTAATTGAGATTGTAGATTCGCGAGTGTACTCAATATCGTTGGATGTTATATTTTTGATTTGAGATTTTTGATTTCGATATACTAGAACTGTTTGGGATTCTTATAAAGGATTTTAGCTTTGGGGGGAGTCTAAAAACAGGGGAAGCTCTGCCCAAATTTTTGGAAATAAGTAAAAGGACAATCCCAAACGAAGTTAAATCAACTAGCTAGACAGCCTAAGCCACCTAAGTTGCAAGTGTCAATTAGACCCATTAAATAGGAAGTGTGAACGCCTTAGACGAAATCGCGGTAGAAGAATAGGATTGCACTACCAATTAGTTGTCCCCTTAGTACGACCTTGAAAAAGAACTTAGCAACTAAAGTTGGACTTTTATGGAAGGTAGTCGAAAGAGGAACCTGTTGGATTTTCGGTGAAGCTGAGTTCCTAAGTAGGTTAGAATTCCTTCAAGGGCCAGAAGGGGTGTTGAAGGGCAGTTGACTAAGAACATGTGAGGTTAGATTCCTACAAAGACATCAGATTCAAGGTCAGGTGTGGTAGTATGACAAACTTGGATTCAACGGTGGTTTTCGACATAAGTGGAGCAACATTGGACTAAGTGTCAAACTTGGAACAGTCAAATATGTTGGACTTGGATTATGCTTTCCATCTCGATTTGAACAAATCAAGGTGACCAAGAATGTGACTGCACAACTGTACTGCAAGACGGATTCAATCGGTTGAGCTACTCCTGGAACGAGTATAGCGACAAAGACGAGAGCAGAAACTGGAACAACAAAAAAAACTGAAACAGAGACGGAAACAGAGACAGAAACGAAGATGGAATTAGAGACGGAAACAGAGACGAAAACAGAGACGAAAATGGAGACGAAAATGGAAACAAAAATGAAGTTTCCGGAGTGATTTCTAGGAATGGATATGGAAACGAAAACGAGAATGGAAATGAAAACGGGAACAGGAATGGAAACTAGAACGAAAACGGAGACGAAAACGAGAATGGAAATGGGAACGGGAATGGAGACAGAAACGGGAACGGATACGAAAACAGGAGCTGAACTCGGATCGAAAGGGAGTAGAAATACAAAGAGAGAAGCAAGACAGAATGTGTCTGATTCAGCCATGGAGCGGTATAGCTCATAACTCGAGAAAGCTTGAATGGACGGATTTGATGATGGAGAGTACCTTCACGTATGCCAAAATCGTGAAGTGAGAGTGAAAGGTCGCTGGTGTTTGGACTCAAGTGACGAAGTGTAGGGGACTTGAAGGCAAGAATCGTATATGAAGTGTGAGTTCGACGTCAAATTGATGCTGAATTCACGTGGAATTGGTGGAAAATTTGATGTCAAACATCAAATTTAGGAACAAAATGCTGCATATTCAAGAGTTGAACCGCGACGGTGGTGTAATTATCGGATTTTAAGTGCTATTTGGATGTAAAGGGGTTGCCATTTTGCTCTCGACGTTGAAGAATTACTCCAATTAAGGCATTTTCTTGATGGAGTAGGTGGTATTCAGAGTTGCGTAGCGAAAGTGTGGTGAGTAAAAATGATGAATAGATCGACTTTTAGTATGAAAGACGCGAGTGGATTAGGTGAAGGGGGTAGTTATAAGTAAGAAAGGGGCAAATAGTCTAGATAAATGGAGCATTAGAACCACTAAGGAACACCACGTCATCAAATGGGGTAGCTAAGAAGAGATTCGATGCGTAGATTGTGATTATGAGAGCGCTAGTTAGAGCAAATTTCGATGATGAAATTTATATAAGGAGGGAGGAATGTAATGCCCCGAATTTTTATATCAAAATTTAATAGAGATAGTTAGAAAGCAATTTGGGACATTGGATTAATTAGATAATTATCGGGGTATTACCAAGGACGTATTCGTTAGATTATAATTTATGGGAATTAATGTAATTAAAGTAAATATTAATTCAATTAATAAAATTATAACATAAGTGACTCATTTAGATTAATATTTATAAGTTGAGGTGTATTTTTGATTAGCTGAACCAATTCTATTAAAGGACCAGCGGGATTTAAAATAATATATACATATATATAATTAAGAGAGGGGGAAAAAATCGGTTCACGCAGAACGGGTTAACACCCTTAGAATTGGTTCGCTAGGTGAACCAATTAAAGAGAGAAAAACAGAATGGCCGAAAGGCCACTCTACAAAAGAGAAATCGAGGAGAGCGAGAGAGGTGAGCTGAGGGAGATCGAGCAGGAGGCAGTACGAGGTTGGCGATGGCGAGCTCGAGCTCGGCTCGAGTTCGTTCCCGTGGAGGTGTGGGCTGCTGCATCGACGGGTGGCGTAGCACGCGGCTAGGGCACGAATCGGAGCTTCTGCCATGGCGAGTTCCAGCGATGAATTAAGGTGTGTTGGTCTAGTCTACCCCTCCTTTTCATTGCGATTGATATGTTGTTGGCTTGGTCTATTGCCCTTCTCCTTTTGACCGGGCATTGGCTGGAGGTGTGGTGTAGGGGCGGATCGACGATTTTTGCAAGCGCTGGAGCTGAAGGTTTAGGTTGGACCGGTGGAAGGCCATGGTCCAGCTTATCAGTTCTTTAATGCTGAACTGGTACCTTCTCTAGCTAAAATGGATAGCGCGTCCGGTATGGGGGACACACTCTGAAGGGTGGATAGAGACATTGTCGAGAGATTTGCTAGATAAGAGAGGCAGTGGAGTGGGGAGATAAAATATTAGAGCTTTTGTCGGGGTGTGGAAGAAACTTAATGGAGGAGATAATGTACAGCTCTCGGGTGAGGAGGAGTGGTGAGGAGATAGAGCCAAGAATCCGAGTTAGAACTCCTTGGCATTTTCTGCTGGAGGATAGAAGAGTGAGCCGAGGAAGAAGAGAAGCAGAGAAGAATGAAGTTGAAGGCAGAGCTGGGACCTCTAGGGTTGGCCCAGAGCTTCTAGGGTTGAGGTTTCTTCTATGTTATTTTGGCTTTTCTCTTCTGGTGATGCAAGGAAGGATTTCTAGATTAGTTGTTGAAAAAATCTGTAGTTGTTAAGTTACAATTTTGATTCTGAATATTGGTTTGGGGTATATAACTTTTATAATTTATTTGAGTGGTGATACGTTGGAGTATTTCAAGTGTCTTTTGTAGTTTGATTGGTAAGGTCTCTGTAATGTTATTGGTTTGGAAGCATGTTAAGTGCCTATTTCAAATGGATTGTTGGGGGTAGGAAATGTTAAACTTGTTGAGGTTACATGTAAGGACTAAGCTCACTGCCTAGTGGTTATGCTAAAATGCCTCTGTTGATGATTATGGCTAATTATATTGAAGATGTCAATTAAGTTGTAAACAATAGAAACGGTCAGGTAAGTGGGAATTAATTTGGGAGGACCTAGGATGTGGGTCGTAGAAGTAGGGTTATTAATATGTGATTTTAACGATGCGTTATTCAATGATTGTGAAGGTATCGGAAGGAAAGAAAAGGATAGCGACTAAGTGCTAACACGCAAAAGAGAGTTGACGTAAAGAAAATGGGGTATTTTGGCTGTTGAAGCCCTACACCACAAGTATGTGTGTGTGAGTTTAGTGTTAATGCTTTTATAATGTTTACTGCCAGTTGTTAGTATGTTTCACTGCTAGTTGTTAGTATGTTGTTGGCTTAAAATGCGTACTGCAAGTCGTTAAGTATGTTGCTTGCTCTAGAATGGTTTAGAATCCTTGCTGCCAGTGTTGAGTAGTTATTGAATAATGATGGTCTCTAGAGGTATCTGTTTTGCAATTTTTGAATGATCTATTTGGCTTTTAGCTTATGATTTGTGTTCTTTAATTTTTGTGACGTTTCCCATTGTTGATGTGCTCCATTCCATTGCCTGTTAAGTGGACCAAATGCCCTGTTCAATAATAGTAAGATAAATGAAAAATGGGTAATGAATGGTTAGCACGAATGCTTAGTTCGAACATGTTTAGAGAAATGATTCATTAGTAGCTAACCTTTGAGTATTTTCATTAATCAATTAATCGATTTAGCATAACTAACTACTTCACGATAATTAAATATGAGCATGTGACAAGGATAATTGTAGTCTAGCATTTTCAGCTACTAATTAACATAGTTAATTGTAATCAATTGAGCATGTCAATCAACTTAGTTAATTAACTAAGTATGTTAAATCAATTATCATGTTAACTTAGCCAGGTCTGGTATGTTTGAATGTTAATTAATATCGTTGCACGAGTATGTTAACTCATCTAAATATGTTCAAGTATGTTAATAACTAGTTGAGCATCTCAAATAATTATCAATTGAGCATGTAACTCATTTAGTTGTCCAACCTATAAACCGTTGGAATTGCCATTTGTTTATCAGCATGTTTAATAAGTACTTAACTAGCATGTTTAATTAACTCGAGTATATGATTACTTAGAATGTTGTAAGAGTATGTTAATTTATTTAATTGAAAGAGTCGATTAGAATAGTCAATAAGCGAGCATGTTCCCTAACTAGTTGCAGTAAAAGTTTAACTAGAGTGTTTAATTAACCAACTAGACATATATTATGCTAAACGAACGTTGACCATGATAATGAACTAGCATATTTAATTAAAGTAATTGACTGAGCATGTTAAATAATTAGAGTAATGAACTAAACCCGAGCATGTTTAAGTAACTTGTTTAATTGAGTCCTTAATTAACTCATGTTAATTACACGTACGTTGATTAATAGTTCAAGCATGCAATTAAATAAGTTTGTTAATTCTTTTGTGTTTAAGTGGCATGTTAATAAACTAAGATAAGTAGTTAACTTAAGAGCATGTAATTAACTAATTAGAATAAAAGCATGCTTAATTGACTAGACTAAGGATTCCCAATTTACAGGCACGTTTCCGTTGTTCATTGTTTAAAGCATGTTTTTGTTAATTGTAGTTTGAAGCATGTTTCCTTTTTTAGTTAGCTCAGTAAACAAGCATGTTTAGTTAATCAAAATTAATTGTATGCGTCATTACCTTTTCTTTACTATTCATTTACTTTCAATTGCTGTTATTTATTATATACGCTTTACATAACAGTTGCTTTAAATTATAAGTTACTTTTACTTTGAATGCGCAATTCAATTATTAGTATTGTTACGTTATATGCATCATGCATAACGTTAGGTTGAGAATGTATGGTTAAGCATCATGTTACTAGTGCCACGGGGTGGTATGCACGCATGCATGAATGAGGATAAATGACGAACATGAGTAAAACTGTAAGATAATAAAGGCCTCTGTGGTCAGGTAGCTTTGCCTGGCACAAACACAAAGAAAAGTAAAAATGGAGTTGGAGTGCGGATGCGTAGCGGTGCTAGTCTACAATCTAGCCGAAGCCCCTCCCTTACAGAGAAAGGGAGTTCTCGATTGCAAGTAAAAGATTAGGACCGATCACTATTCCATCACCAATGAAATCCATCAATCTCCAGGTCGAAGTACGAATAACAAACGAACGAATAGAAGTAAAGTAATATAATGGTAAATGGCTTAATGAAAGGATTGGTTTGGGTGGCCCCCATTCCAACAAGGACTAAAGAGTGACATTCATGTGCATTAAACCCTTTTTCCTTACTAAGCCTTCGGGATTACAGTTGCTTGTGGTGTAGATGTAGGTACCATTAAGCTATGAGGAATGCATGAAGTAAGAGTATCAAAAATAAAAGAAGAACAAACAAAAGTAAGCAGAGGTGAAGGAATTTGCACGAACGAGATTCGGAGCTAGCCAGGCTAAGGGTAAAATGAGAAATAGTTGTAATCACATTAAGTTTTATTGAATTGTATTCTATTGTTTAGTTTATTCTTTAAATTATTTATGCTTCCGCAATGCTTTGAATAGACGATTTCATAACGCTTCCGCATTTTAGTCACTGAGTTTTTATAAAGAGTTTTATGAATGGTTAGTAGCGATCCGGTTTAGACGCGCTCTGATATGTTTTGCTTTAAAAAGAAAATTTTAAATTTTCATGCATTTTCAAGGAATTACGAAAATCTGGGTCGTTACAGTTGGTATCAGAGCAAATTTATTTTGCTTTACTTCGTTTTAAAATTCGAGATCTGATAAGTTTTATTGGGTAAAACTATTTTTCTAAAAGTCAAACTAAGTAAAGAAGTCTGCATGCTAGCACGAGCTTCGACGTGGAAAATCGTTCATCGCTGTAAGTATATTTCCTTATACTCTACTAATACATGATTTCGAAGTCTAATTTGATTGATGAATTGTTAGGAGATAACTTGTAGGAACTAGTGGACTAGCTTACCAGCGGACTACATAGACGCGGTAAGTATTTCGTTTGTAATTGAGATTGTAGATTCGCGAGTGTACTCGATATCGTTGGATGTTATATTTTGAATTTGGAATTTTTGATTTTGATACACTAGAACTGTTTGGGATTCTTATACAGGATTTTAGCTTTTGGGGGAGTCTAAAAACAGGGGAGCCTCTACCCAAATTTTTTGAAAATAAGTGAAAGGACAATCCCAAACCAAGTTAAATCAACTAGCTAGAGAGCCGAAGTCGCGTAAGTAGCAAGTGTGAATTAGACCCACTAGATAGTAAGCGTGAATGCCTAAGACGAAACCGCGGTAGAAGAAGAGGATTCCACTACCAATTAGTTGTCCCCTTTGTTCGACCTTGAAAAAGAACTTAACAACTAAAGTTGGACTTTTATGAAAGGTAGTCGAAAGAGGAACCTGTTGGATTTTCGGTGAAGCTGAGTTCCTACGTAGGTAAGAATTCCTTCAAGGGCCAGAAGGGGTGTCGAAGGGCAGTTGACTAAGAATGTGTTAGGTTAGATTCCTACAAAGACGTGAGATTCAAGGTCCGGTGTGGTAGTATGACCAACTTGGATTCGACGGTGCTTTCCGACATAAGTGGAGCAACATTGGACTAAGTGTCAAACTAGGAAAAGTTAAATATGTTGGACTTGGATTTTGCTTTCCATCTCGATTTGAACCAATCAAGGCGACCAAGAACGTGACTGAACAATTGTACGGCAAGAGCAGATTCAATCAATTGAGCTTCTCTTGGAACGAGTACAGCGAGAAAGACAAGAGCAGATACTGGAACTGCAACAGAAATAGAAACGGAGAAGAAAACAGAGACAGAAACGGAGACGAAAACAAAGACAGAAACTGAAACAGAAACAAAAATAGAGATGGAAACGGAAACAGAAATGGAGATGGAAATAGAAATAGAAACGAAGTTTCCAGAGTGATTTCTGGGAATGGATACAGAAATAAAAAAGGGAACGAAAATAGAAACGGGAGTAGGAATGGAAACGGGAATGAAAACGGAGACGGAAACGAGAACAAAAACGGGAATGAGAACGGAGATAGAAACTGGAATGGATATGGAAACGTGAGTTGAACCCGGATCGAAAACGAGTACATATACAAAAATAGAAGCAAGACGGAACGCGTTTGGTTCAACCATGGAGCGGTGTAGCTCATAACTCGGGAAAGCTTGAATGGACGGATTTGATGATGGAGAGTACCTTCAAGTATGCCAAAGTCGTCACGTGAGAGTGAAAGGTCGCAAGTGTTTGGACTCAAGTGATGAAGTGTAGGGGACTTGAATGGCAGAATCCTGTGGGAAGTGTGAGTTTGACGTCAAATTGATGTCGAATTCACGTGGAATTGGTAGAAAATTTGATGTGGAATATCAAATTTGGGAGAAAAATGATGTGGATTCAAGAGTTGAACGGCAACGGTGGTGTAATTATCAGATTTTAAGTGTTGTTTGGACGTAAAGGGGTTGCCATTTTGCTCTTGACGTTGAGGAATGACTCTAATTAACGCGTTTTCTTCATGGAGCAGGTGGTATTTAGAGTTGTACAGTGAAAGTGTGGTGAATAAACACGATGAATCGATCGACTTTTAGTACGAAAGACGCAAGTGGATTAGGAGAAGCGGGTAGTTATAAGTAAGAAAGGGGCAAATAGTCTAGATAAATGGAGCATTAGGACCACTAAGGGACACTACGTCATCAACTGGGGTAGCTAAGAAGAGATTCGATGCGTAGATTGTTATTGTGAGAGCGCTAGTTAGAGCAAATTTGAAGGACGAAATTTATATAAGGAGGGAGGAATGTAATACCCCGAATTTTTATATCAAAATTTAATAAAGATAGTCGGAAAGTAATTTGGGACATTGGATTAATTAGATAATTATCAGGGTATTACCAAGGACATATTCGTTAGATTATAATTTATGGGAATTAATGTAATTAAAATAAAAATGAATTCAATTAATTAAATTATAACATAAGTGATTCAGTGTGATTAATATTTATAAGTGGAGGTGTATTTTTGATTAGCTGAACCAATTCTGTTAAGGGACCGACTGGTTTTGAAAAATATATATATATATATATAAATATAATTTAGGGAGGGGGAAAAAACTAGTTCACGGAGAACCGGTTCACACCCTTAAAATTGGTTCGCTGGGCGAATGAATTAAAGAGATAAAAACAGAATGGCCGAAAGGCCATTCTGTGAAGGAGAAACCGAGGAGAGCGAGAGAGGTGAGATGAGGGAGATCGAGTGGGAGGGGGTGCTTGGTTGGTGATAGCGAGATGGAGCAAGGCTCGATTTCGTTCCAGTGGAGGTGCAGGCTGCTGCAGCGACGGGTGGCGCGGCTCACCACTAGGGGCCGAATCGAAGCTTCTACTAAGGCAAGTTCTGGTGACTAATTAAGGTGCATTTGGTCTAGTCTTCTCCTCCTTTGCATTGCTATTGATTTGTTGTTAGCTGGGTCGATTGCCCTTCTCCTTTTGATCTGGCGTTGGCTAGAGGTGTGGTGCAGGTGCAGATCGACGATTTTCTCAGGGGCTTGAGCAGACGGTTCGGGGTAGACTGGCCGAAGGCCATCGTCCACCCTATTGGTTTTTCTATGTGGAACCGGTAACTTCTTTAGCTGAAATGGACAGCATGTCCGGCGTGGGGGACACACTCTAAAGGCTGGATAGAGACATTGTCGAGAGATTTGCTAGATAAGAGAAGTAGTGGAGTGGGGACATAAAATAGCAGAGCTTCTGTCGGGGAGTGGAAGAAATTGAATGCAGGAGATAGTGTAGAGCCCTCGGGTGGGGAGGAGTGGTGAGGAGACAGAGCCAAGAATCGAAGTTGGAACTGGTTGGCGTTTTTTGCTGCAGGCCGAAAAAAGTGAGCCGAGGAAGAAGAGAAGCAGAGAAGAATGAAGCTGAAGGCAAAGCTAGGATCTCTAGAGTTCGCCCAGAGCTTCTAGGGGTGAGCTTCCTTCTCTGTTATTTTGGTTATTTTGGCTTCTGTCTTCTGGTGATGCAAGGAAGGATTTCTAGATTAGTTGTTGAAATAATCTATAGTTGTTAAGTTACAATTTTGATTCTGAATATTGGTTTGGGGTATATAACTATTAGAATTTATTTGAGTGGTGATACGTTGGAGTACGTAAAGTATGCTCTTTAGTTTCATTGGTAAGGTCTCTGTAATGTTATTGGTCTAGAAGCATGTTAAGTGCCTATTTCAAATGGATTGTTGGGGTAGGAAACGTTAAACTTGTTGAGGTTACATTTAAGGACTAGCCTCACGGCCTAGTGGTTATGCTAAATGCCTCTGTTGCTGATTATGGCTAATTATATTGAAGATGTCAATTAAGTTGTAAACAATAGAAACGGTTAAGTAAGTGGGAATTAATTTTGGAGGACCTAGGATGTGGGTCGTAGAAGTAGGGTTATTAATATGTGATTTTAACGATGAGTTATTCAATGATCGTGAAGGTATCAGAAGGAAAGAGAAGGATAGTGACTAAGTGCCAACGCGCAATAAAGAATTGAGGTAAGGAAAATGGGGTGTTTTGGCCATTGAGACCCGACACCACAAGTATGGGTCTGTGAGTTTAGTGTTAATGCTCTTATAATGTTTACTGCCAGTTGTTAGTATGTTCACTGCTAGTTGTTAGTATGTTGTTGCCTTAAAATGCTTACTGCA
Organism: Begonia loranthoides; assembly: GCA_022433065.1. Lineage (NCBI taxonomy): Eukaryota > Viridiplantae > Streptophyta > Magnoliopsida > Cucurbitales > Begoniaceae > Begonia > Begonia loranthoides. The sequence goes on from CM039473.1 coordinate 18,844,130, forward strand.
AGTTGTTAAGTAAGTTGCTTGCTCTAGAATGCTTAAGAATGCTTACTACTAGTATTGAGTAGTTATTGAATGATGATGGTCTCTTGAGGTATCTTTATTGCAATTTTCAATGATCTCTTTGGTTGTTAGCTTGTGATTTGTGTTCTTTAAATTCTATGACGTTTCCCTTTGTTGATGTGCTCTATTCCATTGTCTGTCAAGTGTTGCAAATGCCTTGTTTAATAATAATAAGATAAATGAAAAAGGTGTAATGAATGGTTAGCACGAATGCTTAGTTCGAACATGTTTCGAGAAATGATTCATTAGTAGCTAACCCTTGAGTATTTTCATTAATCAATTAATCGATTTAGCATAACTAACTACTTCACGATAATTAAATATGAGCATGTGACTTGGATAATTGTAGTCTAGCATGTTCAAGCATTAATTAACATAGTTAATTGTAATCAATTGAGCATGTCAATCAAGTTAGGTAATTAGCTAAGTATGTTAAATCAATTATCATGTTAACTTAGCCAGGTCTGGTATGTTTGAATGTTAATTAATATCGTTGCACGAGTATGTTAACTCATCTAAGTATGTTCAAGTATGTTAATAACTAGTTGAGCATGTTAAATAATAATCAATTAAGCATGTAACTCATTTAGTAGTCCAACATGTAGACCGTTGGAATTGCCATTTGTTTGTTAGCATGTTTATTAAGTACTTAACTAGCATGTTTTATTAAATCGAGTATATGATTACTTAGAATGTTGTAAGAGTATGTTAATTTACTTAATTGAAATATTCGATTAGAATAGTCAATATGCGACTATGAAAACTAACTAGTTGGAGTAAAAGTTTAACTAGAGTGTTTAATTAACCAACTAGACATATCTTATGCTAAACAAACCTTGAGCATGATAATGAACTAGCATATTTAATTAAAGTAATTGACTGAGCATGTTAAATAATTAGAGTATTGAACTAAACCCGAGCATGTTTAAGTAACTAGTTTAACTGTGTCATTATTTAACTCATGTTAATTACACGTACGTTGATTAATAGTTCAAGCATGCAATTAACTAAGTTTGTTCATTCTTCTGTGTTTAAGTGGCAAGTTAATAAACTAAGATAAGTAGTTCACTTAAGATCATGTAATTAACTAATTTGAATAAAAGCATGTTTATTTGACAAGACTAAGGATTCCCAATTTACAGGCACGTTTCTGTTGTTCATTGTTTAAAGCATGTTTGCATTAATTGTTGTTTAAAGCATGTTTTCATTAATTGTTGTTTAAACCATGTCTCCTTGTTTAGTTAGCTTAGTTAACAAGCATGTTTAGTTAATCGAAATTCATTGTATGCTTCATTACCTTTTCTTTACTATTCATTTACTTTCTATTGCCGTTATTTATTATATGCATTTTCCATTACAGTTGCTTTAAATTATAAGTTGCTTTTACGTTGAATGCGCACTTCAATTATTAGTAATGTTACGTTATATGCATCATGCATCACGTTAGGTAGAGTATGTATGGTCATGCAACATGTTACTAGAATTAATACGCAGTGCCACGGGGTGGTACGCACGCATGCATGAGTGAGGATAAATGACGAAAATGAGTAAAACTGTAAGATAATAAAGGCTTCTATGGTCCTGTAGCTTAGCCCGGCACATACACAAAGAAAAGTAAAAAGGGAGTTGGAGGGCGGATGGGTAGCGATGTAGTCTACAATCTAGCAAAGGAAATCCTTCAATCTCCAGCTAAAAGTACAAGTAACGAACGAACGAATAGAAGTAAAGTAATAAAATGGTAAATGGCTTAATGAAAGGATTGGTTTGGGTGGCCCCAATTCCAACAAGGACTAAAGAGTGGCATTCATGTGCATTAAACCCTTTTTCCTTACTTAGCCTTCAGCTTATAGTTGCTTGTGGTGTAGATGTAGGTACCATCAAGCTATGAGGAATGCATGAACTAAGTGTAGTGAAAAGAAAAGAAGAACAAACAATAGTAAGCTGAGGTGAAGGAATTTGCACGAATGAGATTCAGAGTTGGCCAGGCTAAGGGTAAAATGAGAAACAGTTGTAATCACATTAAGTTTTATTGAATTGTATTCCATTGTTTTGTTTATTCTTTAAATTATTTATGCTTCCGCAGTGCTTTGAAATAGATGATTTCATAATGCTTCCGCATTTTATTCACTGAGTTTTTATAACAAGTTTACGAATGGTTAGTAGGGATCCAATTTAGACGCACTTTTATACGTTTTGCTTTAGAAAGAAAATTTTTAATTTTTGCGTATTTTATGGAATTATGAAAATCCGGGTTGTTACAGAATCTGAATAAAACGACTTTGGAATTTGATCCTTCGTTCTCAGATAATGACAGGGATGGAAATTCAAAATTGTCTGAAGATAAAGATAAGTTCTTTGGTGAAGTCGCCTCTCGAGTTAACGAAGCTGGAAACGGGAGAAAAAACTGGAAGTTTGGAAGCTGGAAGTCCTCTTTGAATCATGGTAGTTTTCTCCCGATGGAAAGATCTAAACAGAATGATGCAGAAAATAACAAGCTTGTCCAATACTACGGCTATGTCTTTCGACTTCAACGGATACTTCGTGATAAGTAGCACTCCAACTCAAATCTTTGAAAGTTGGCTACCACCTTGACTGCATAATTCTTCTTTGACGGAACGAAGAAGGAAAGAAGTAGTAGTAAGAGAAATCACCCACAACTTACAAGTTGATGATCTCAATTTTTGTACACACAAACTAATCGGATAATACTCACCGAGAAGAATGCAGTGGACTGGAGAAACTCCAAGGATTAACAAACGTTCAATTTTTCTATTCAAAATTCTTCACCCCATACAAAAGCACTTAAAGAAGCTCAAATACTCAACTGGTTAAGGTTAAGCCTTAATGACCTAATTACATAATTGACCTTAAAGATAAATAACACACACAAATGAAAGTCAACAAAAACAAACAAAGCAAGCAACAGTTAAAATATTAAAAATTAAAGTATTTAAATTGAATTAAAATAAAATGAAATAAAAATGATGCGGATCCGTGGTGCATCAGAGAAGAAGAAGGAGATATCTTCGATTCTCTGCTCTCGGGTGTGCTCAAGTAACAGGATGTTCTTTCATGCTTTATGGATTATGTTGTGTTAACATGGATACTGTTTCATTAGAAGAAGAAGAAGAAGGAAGAAGGAGAAGGAGAGTCTAATGCAGGGGAGAAAAACCAAGAGAAAAGGGGGAGTTGATAGAAGTCAAGTATTCTCTGTTCACTAGGCTTTTCTATAGGCAATGGCTTCCTTCTTGGATTTATGGATTTATCATTATGGTTCAAAGTAGATGATAAAAGGCTTATGCATATTGTGCACTGCTGTTGATGGTGGTTCGGTTATTGGTATTGGCCATTGTTGATGTAGTTGTTCTCTGTTGATGATTGTTGTTGAATAACTGCTGCCGTGTGGAATGTTCTGGGATTGAGTGGTTGAGTTAATTACCTTCTAAAGTTAGAAGGTGGATCTGTTAAGTGATTGTTGATGAATTATGCTCTGTTATTTGGATAGTACTTCCTATGGTTACTGCTTGGGTTGTGCGTGTGTATTGTTGAGGAGTTTGTTCTCTGTTTGTTACAATTTGATGGATAGAAGGATATTATGAAGGATAGTTCATTGTTAAGCAATATTGTTATCCTATAATGGAGCATATGGATGGTTGTGAGTGAATGGTTATTAATGATTTCTTATTATTGATTTTGAAGGTATTGGAAAGGAAGATGGGTAAATTGCTGAAACACTTTACGCACTACGAGGTAAGTTGATATTGCTTGTGTTTCGGTCTTTGGGGCCCTACATCTCAAGAGTTAGGATTGTATGCTGCTTGTATTTACTAGATGCAATAGGTTGTGATATAACTGTTGATTGAGAATGTTTTGCTACTTGATATTGTATTTATTAGAATTAAATTCTTTTAATGATGTATTTATTAGATTCAGGTTCTTTACTTTAAGAATTCAGATATTGATCATGCTTCAAGGATTATACTGAGGATATAGGATTGTATGCATTCATAAGCATTCATGCATCATGGTTTTCAAAATGTTATGAAAATGATTTTAAGTACGGTTTTTGAAAAGGAAACGAAAATGAAATGTGAAGAAATGTAAATAGACATTTTAGTGGACTAGTAGGTAAAGCCCAGCACAGAAACAAAAGTAACGTAAATAGACATTTTTGTGGACCGGTAGGTAAATCCCAACATAGAAACAAAAGAAACGTAATGGTAAAGTAAAACAGAAAAGAAAACAGAAAACTGCATACGTGTTTCAAAAGCTGCATAGCATGTGCATGTTTTATTTTATATCGCTTACTGAGCCTTAGGCACATAATTTAAGTGTTATGATGTAGGTACATGCGAGAATAGGTTAAGGAGCAGTTGATGAAGGATTTGCACGCTTGGACCTTGTGGCTGGCAAGGCTAAAGGATTTAAGAGAAATGGTTTGTAAAGAGTATTTTGTAAAGTATTTAAAGGGTAAAGGAAAAGAATTTATTTATCGTATTTTCAACTGTTTTGTTTGACTAAGGAAAAGTCTTCCGCTATTTTATAAAAGATTTTTTTTTCAATTACACATTTTAAGAAAGTAAAACTAGGTTGTTATGAACGGGAAGCCCTTTCTATGAGTCTCGAAGAAGCAAATTTCACCTTGCCCTTATTTTAAAAATCATGACTTAAAAAAAATTTCAAGCTCTTCTTCCCAATCTAGGTAATCTTTGGCCCATTCCGAACCATTAAAACTAGGAATAGAAGCCAAAAACTTATTTTGTTCCTCACTCTAAGTCATATTACAACTACAACCTCTTGTCATCATACTAGGAGTTCAAGTTCACCAATTACAGAATATAAAAATGGGAAGAAAGCTCTGATACCAAATGATGCACCAAGGGGTACAATCGGATCAACAATGGATGTTGGTGGTTATCGGCTTGCACAAAACAAAACACAAATTTTCCAATAGTGTAACTTTCTATCTAGAACTCCAATCAGCATGAATTTTTTAATGCAAACAATGTTACCAGTTTAAAATGTCTCCTAAAAAAATCACATGAAAAAATCCCACGGAAATAGAAATGAACTTCTCGGTAAGGCACCAATGAACACAAAACAAAGCTCTAAATTGTCGGCAACATAACTTTCTCTCAAAAACATCAAACAATGCCAAATTTGAAAGACAGTCAATAATACCAGTCTAAAATAGCCCCCTTAAAAATCATGCCCAAATTCACAAAGTATCGGAAGTTATACAAATGAGAAGAACATGCCCGAAAAGGTGCAAAAAAAAATTGTTTTGTACAAAAAATGAGAAACTCACAACTTCCTTGTCTCTGGTCCAAATGACACCAAATTTGACACAAACAATCCTTGGAAAATGAATAAACAATTCTTCAAATTCCAGAATCCAATTCTTTCAGGAAGGAAAATCACATTCGAAACTTACAAGCTGGTCCAAGGGGTGCTATGTTTGCAACCCTTGACTTCAATGGGTCCTTTGTTGAGAAGAACCACTCCACCTTACTTCATGACAATTCTTCCAATCTTCCGCTCTAGATATCAACTCTAGAGAGAGCTGATGGGAAGGTTAGCAACTAAAATGCTCGATCAACATCTGAATATGAACATAAGCAAGCAATAATCATATGCTTGATCAACAGCCCATAGACATCACATCATATCATCATCAAAACATTTCCTCGATCATCAACCAATGGAAGTCATGTCCTCAAATAATATCATAACATGAATAGTAAACAACAAACACTCGACATGTATCACATCCTTGAACAATAACCAGTAGGCATCATGTAATAACATCATAATTCTACCTTACCCTAGCACTTTGTGATGCACACCACAGGTCAAGCACAAATAGGATCACTTACTTAAATCTTTAATGAAGGTCTTACCATTCCTAACACTTCCCATATGCTGACATTCCTTTAAATAAATAAAGAGTTACCTAAAAAGAATAATCTAAACATTACTCACTGTCAAACGTAACTTCAGAAATCAAACAGTTGAGAACCTACATTGAGAATCTAGAAGGAAGGTTTCACCTGAGAGCTTGAGAGAATGACACTCTCATCCATGAGGTTCTGGGGTGATTAGGGTTTCAACCCAAACCCTAATATTTAAATACCATAAACTTATAATACCCCAAATTCTTATTATATTAAGCCTAGGATAATGCTGGTAAAGGTGGGTGATGATTAGAGTTGTATTTATTCATAATAGTATTGGTATAGTTATTTGTGGTTTATTAATTTTGGAAGTGTGAATTTTCTATATTCTAGTAGGTTTAGAAGGGGAGTGGTTGATCAGCAGTTGAATTGATTGACCATTGATTATGCAGTTTAAAAAAATGGGTCTCTCTATTTGTGTAGTTGTCGATAAGGAATGGTGGTGGTAAGTTGGCTTCATTATATATTCAAAATGAAGGAGTGTAAAATTTTTGCAAAGTGTAAAATTTTTGAATTGTGGTTCATCAGCTGAAGGAAGATGATCGACTAGTTTTTATGGAGAAAATAAATTATCTTGTCGCAAGCTATTTTGTGGTTGATCAATTAGAGAAGGTGATTAACTAGTAATGCCAAAGGTCCCCTGAAATTTTATGTGATGTTGTGTGATGATTATAGGAGGTTAAGGTTTGACAATCTAGGCTTGACAAGCATGCCTACCCCTCCAACTTGGTGCTGGAGATGAGTGTGGCTTTGAGATTTATGGCCGGTGAAAGTGAAAGTGTTCTAAAGAAGGAATTTCTCAGGAGACTCTCAAGTTTTCTATCCCTCTTTCTCTTGGATTATGCATGTATTCATGGTTTTCTATTATGGTCTTCTTATGAATTTTATGTGAAGTTGTGATAGTTATGTTCGAGGAAGAAACTAAAATATGAAGGAGATAGTGTAATCAAGTAAATGGAATGTTTGAAGCATGTTATCTATATTCTTTGAATTTTTATATTAAAACAAATAGATATGTTCATCTGGACACCTTAAGGAGAAAATAGGCATTTGAATTATTTGATTTGGTTAGGAATTGTGAAAGTTATGAAGAATCTAAAAAATTAGATGGAAACCATAGTATGCATGTTTGAAGGAGTGCATTTCTAATGTGGGTTGTTGATGAAAATTTATTGATTTTGATGGTATTGAGAAGGAGTATCTTAAGGATACATTACACTAAGATCACAAGGTATGAGATATTGTGTGTTCTTGGCCATTTGGCCTACATCACAAGAATTTAGGAAGTTGATGATGTTTTGGGTATATAAGGGGATAATATTATGTTATGGTGTGATTAATTCTATGCTCACATGTTATTAGTTATAGGAAATGTATATGAGGTTAATATGGATTGATCAAAAGACTAAAATATTGTTTGTTAATGATATGATAAATAAAGAAATGTAACATATTGTTTTGACTTGAATCGTTTATATGAGATGGTGCATTGTCTTGTTCATATGCCTTCTCATGCATCATATTTTATAAAAGATACAAAACTGTTTCATGGATATGTTTTCAAATGAAATAGACAATGTATGTAAATAGATGCCAAGTAAAATAGTTTCTTGAGATGGCTGCCAGCCCCGTGTGGGTCAATAGTGTTGGCATAATATTAGGTTATTTGTTTTGATGAGGACAATATTATTTGAATAATTAAGTTGTTTATTTTGTAATTGTTGAATTTAGTAAATACGTTATTTATATTCATTGGAAATACCCTTAATACGGGTGTTAATGTTTACTAACGTGTTTTCCTAAGCCCATGTAGGTTCTATGATTATCATTGGAACTTAGAAGAATGAAAAAGAGAAAAACACGGAGTATTGTCGACTTTGAAGAAGTGGTGGTCGACCAAATTTCTAGAAAAATGAAGAAGGCGGTCGACCAAATTTGAAATGATCAACTGGTCTTAAAAACGGAACGCTTGGTGATCTTGCATTCGAGGAAGTGGTCAATGGGATCAACCACAAAGTGGGTAACTGTTCAAAAAGCAGTAGACCAGTGAAGAAATGGTCGACCACAAAATAGGACTGATTTGAGACACATTCTACTATGCCTAAAAGTGGTCGACTGTAGACAAAATGGTCGACTGCCCAACTGCAATTCACAATGGTAACATTCCAACGATTGGGAGGCGGTCGACCTAAATGGAGGTTTTCGATCGGCTTAGCAAAATTTATAAATAGAGGACACTCCGAAGCTCAATTCAACAAGTGGGAATCATACCGAAATGTTTCCAAATTTCATACTCATATTCTCACCAACGAAATGAGTGCCTAGAGCTAAGTCTCTAATCCCTAAACTTGAGATTGTTTATTTTAGAGTTAGGTTCTACCTTGTATTTTAATTTTCATATTTGTTATCCTACAAACAAATGGTGATGCCCCACAATAGTCAAAGTCTAAATTGACGCCCATAAAGATCAATCCAGATGGTGACGCCTTGAGAAGAGTCTATAAAGGTTTGATTGATATTTGTGGAGTCAATCATCACTAATTGGGGAGGTTAGGTGATTTAAGGATCTCCAAGTCAGGAACTTGGAACGTGGAAGTAGGTAGTGTTGTCAAACCGCGTGAACAAAGCTTGTTTGCACTTTCTATCCCTTAAACTCCTTATTGCTTTTGATTGTATGTTTATAATTGATAAATCACTTAGGGTTTAGAGATAATTAATATCGCAAAAAAAAATTAGAACGCCTAATTCACCTCCCTCTATAGGCGTGCATACAGTCCAACAATTGGTATCAGAGCGGGGTTATTAAAACTTTTTGTGTGATATAATGTATACATGCAAAAATTAGTTTAATTAGTTTAAATTTTATTTTAAATTGCATATAGTGAGTTAATTTTTCTTTTGAAATTTTTTTTGATAAATTTGATTGAACTTTTTGATTGTATAAATTATTAAGGATTTCAATTTGGAAGCGTAGGATGAAAATTTTTGTTCAATCTGTTGATTATGATTTATGGCTTATCATTGAAAATGGGATAAATATTCCTAGATTGTCTTGTGAATTCAATGATATTAATAAAAATAATTTGTGCTTAAATGCTAAAGCCATGAACTTTTTATATTATGCTTTGAGTAGAAATAAATTTGATAAAGTTCAAGCATGTATAAATGCATATGATATTTGGAAATCCCTTGAGCTTATACATGTAGATACAAATCATTTTGATTTTGAAGAAAGCACATCCTCTAAAGAAGAGGATATGGCGAACATATGCTTCATGGCCAAAGAAATGAGTTAAATGTTTCTTCTAGTGATTTAGAAGAAAATTTTCAAAAAAATGAATTGCTTGATGCCTTCAATGAATTGTATGAATAATAGGGTTAGTTGATTCTCGATTAGTTAATAGATTACCTAAACATGCTTGATTTGTTAATTAAACATGCTCATACAATTGTTATATTAATTATAGACATATAGTTTGATTATAAAAAAGAATTTATAGAATAATATATGCATAGACCATAGAATGAAAGTAAACATCAATTAATTAATGAAAAAAATAACATTTGAGAGGACTCTTAGCTCATTCGTACTTCTGAGTTCCTCATTCTACTCACATCTTTCAAACAATAAACGTTCACGGCATTGGCCTTTATCAAATAAAACTTTTACAGTAAAAGAAATGAACTAATAACACAATAACAGAGAACCAAAAAACAAAACCATCAACAAGGAAACTCAATACAAGAAATAATAACAATAGTTCATCCAAGGAAACTAACACTACTCTGGCACAGATTATCATTAAAGAAATAACAGCAGCAAATCACCTCATTAACTAACAGAGCATCAGTAAGACTATCAATAACAAGGAAATAACTCACGCACACCCACTTATGGTGCAGGGCCTCCAGCCTTCACGGTAGCCAGCAGCAACGCAGCTCACAGAGCTTATCCTCACAAAACATCAATCACGTAACACTCTTCCCTCAATAGCTAACCCACACACACCCAGAAAATTTCCTCTCACTCACTAGAACTCTTAGCTCACACACACTCTTGCAAGCAGAGCTGTCACACAGGGGAGGGAGAGCTCATCCCAGGAAGAGAGAAAAATGCATAATGAAATGGAGAGATAAGGCTATTACTTGGAGAGGATGGGATAGCACAGCTGGTAGGTTGGGAGGAGTGGATTACTCCTGGCATGGGGAAGGCAGCTAAAGCATAGGGAGGTCTACTTCATTGTTTAGTGAGGGGGAGGGGTCAATTCTTGTCGTCAATTAATGACTAGACGACAAGAAACAAGATTTTAAATCCCTAAATTATCGCTAAACTGGGTAATTTTGGACTAGTGTGGACGCATTGGTCTCGTCCACATTCATCCGCAAGAAGAAAATCTTATAAGCTAAAACGAGTCTTCGGACTGGAAAAGGCGTCCCCATCCTCTTCGTACCATCCGCAGACGATGTTCGGTTGTAATATGGCATCCATATGTGTCCGAAAGTGTCCCAAAATCTGATAGAGGCAAATCAGATGAGGCTACACAAATTCTGCAATCGTTCGAAGCTGTCCAGGATTTGGACAGATTCAAATCGGACGTGGCTAGTCCACGTCTGCACTTGTCCGAAAGTCCGTGACACAATGCAGTCAGGACACAAAATCACGTCTTGAGTCATCCCAACCCATTTCTTGTGTGTGCAATGTGTTTGCGGATGATACAACCCATCTAGAGTGTCGTTTGCAAGCGTCTGGAAAGGCCCTTGACAACATTTCCTCACATTTTATCAATTAGCTCCTACCCCATAACACTTTTACCTTAAATATGCATCATAAAATAACAGGTATCAATACGCAATGTAATATCCTAATCACCCCTTTGTCTAATTACATTATGTAAGCAGGGAAAACATTATTGAAATACCTCTAGACTTAACACTGTAGAACATCCTAGGTAATACCCCGATAATTGTCCGACTGAAAAAGTTGGGGTGTTACATACCTCCCTCCATATGCAATACCCGACTTTTTATATCAAAATTTTATAAGGATAATTGGAAAATAATTGGGAATATTCAAATTTATTGGATAATTGTCAGGGTATTACCAAAGACATAATAGAAAATTATTATCATCAAGTGATATTTGAAAAAAATCAAGAATTTGAAATTGAGTTGAGAATAATTTAATTAAGTGAAAGGTCTGAGATTGGGTGAGGCGCGGCGATGGAGCTCGAACTCAGGCTTGGAGGCGGTGTCCAGCGTTGTTGGCAGCTCGTTGGGCATTAGGAAGACAATGGTTTGGGAGGCAACTTCCCTGGTCGATTTGGTGCGAGGCTCGAGTCGATGGTTTTGGGCATCAGGTTGCAGGGAGTGGTGATGCTCTGTCTATTCCTAGAGAATCTCGGTGACGATTAATGGCGTTGGTGACAATGAATGGTGATGGTGACGAAATTGCGAGGTGTCGAGTGGCAGGGGAAATGGCGGTTCACGCTGGACTGGCTGAAAGCCATGGTCCAGCTTGTGGTTTGGTTTCCTTCCCTGGTTCTGGCTCCAGGTTAAATTTATAGCGTGTCGGGCATGGGGAGCACTATGAGAAATTTGTAGAGCCACTGTCGGGCATGCTCTCTGCCCTCTGGGAGTTGGCAGAGAGTGCCCCCTCCTTGGTGTGTTGAAAGGCAGAAGAGAAGGAGGAAGGCAGAAGACTCACAGTGGAAGTGGAACAGTTGGAGGTGGTGTTCAGGTGATCTGGGTGAATTGAGTAGAGAAGAAGGAACTCCCTGGAGGGGAGGACAGAGCTGTGAATATGGAGTAATGGTAGTGTCAGCTGGTAAGGTTCCCTTCCCCGATGTTTGGGTCTCTGTTTATGGATTTATTATTTCTGTTAAGGCTTAGGATTGGACTTTCAAGGTAATATGGATGAATAATGCTTTTGTTGAGTTCTGCATCTTGGGTTTTATTTGGATAATAACTGGATATTGCTTTGTTGTATGTTGGTTGTGGAAAATATAATAATGAAGAGTGGATAGTGCTATTGTTGATTTTGATACCACATGTTAACTATTGATGAGCAGGTTATGAACATCTTATTTATTATGGAATTAATTGTAGATTTAAATGAATTGTTTGTTATGGTTAAGGGTAAAAGTTTGGATTTATCCCTTGTTGATGTTCCACTTGTGGTTGGCTACAGCTTCTAGAAAATGAACATCTGATGGTTTGATTGGTGCGCTTGACAATGAATTATGTCTCTATTGTTGGTTGAGTTGAAATTAATAATTATATGTCCTTGTAGTAGACGTTATACTAGGACTTTTTTTGAAGCTTGGTGACCATGAGGTAATAATTGATTTCCGCGAGAAGTGTGAGTTTAAAGTTCTGTAAATCAGGGCTTCTCCTTTATTGGGTATAGCGTTAATGAAAATAAGTTTATGAAAAACTTTAGGTGATTAGGTTTGAACTAATGATGTCAATGTTTTGAAGATAATGAATTATAGAAATGAGACTGAATGGTGATTATTAATGATAGATGTTTTGACTATGAAGGTGTTGAAAAGGGAAGAAGGATAACTATTAAATGCCTACTGCAATAAATATTTGAGGTAAGGAATTTGGGTGTGTCTTTGCCATTTGGAGGCCCTACACTACAAGTAGAGTGCGTGAGTTTATATTAGTGTCCCTAAAACATTTACTGCAGAGTGTTGATTTGTTGGTTGCTAAGTGATGATTTCTTGAATGAGTTATTGTGATTATTCCTTGTTATGCTTTGTAATTCCCTTGTTGTTAGTACTATGACTAAATGCTTCCCTTCATTTATAATATAGATTTATTAGCACTTTGTAGCATATTGATAGCTCTAGATTATTTCCTTAATTGATTGTTGGATGTTCTCCTTACAGGTGTTGTTTCTCCTTTGTGTGGTAGTTCCTGCCATTTTATATATGCTGCTGTAATTTCCTCTATATGATTCCTTAATTGCATATGAGTTACCCAATTGATAGTGACGATAGTGATGAATGTTGAATGTGGAAGCGGTAAATGATTACATGAAGTCTAGAAATGAGCTAAGAGTTTTAATCTTGATAATGGATGTTTACTTACTGTCTCGTTATTAACTATAATGTTATTATTCCTTCATTTTTTTATGTTGCTAGTACTTCTTTAATTTAGCATGTTTAACTAGTGGGCATTAATTAACATGTTTAATCAATTATTTGCTAGTTACTTAATTAGTGTAATTAACTAGACATTCAGCATGTTAATTTTCTAGGGTAATTAACTAATTAGTCGAGCATGTAAACTATTTGGCTCAGTATGTTTTGATTATAAGACTTTGCCATAATGCATGTCAATTAACTAATTAATCAACTAGTCGTAAAGGAACTAATCAAGTATGTTAATAACTAGTTGAGCATGTTATTCTATCAGGAGAAATCAACTAGTTTGAGAATCATAGCATGTTTAACTTAGCTTGCATGTTTAATTATCCGTATGTTAATTAACTTAAGTAATTAAGTAGCTTTGAGCATGTAATTAACTAAATATATTAATTCTTCTGTTGTTTAAATCAATTAGTGGCATGTTAATCAACTAAGGTAATTAGTTAACTTGAGCATGTTAGATAACTAAACTAACATTTATTAATTGTACGTAAGCATGTTAAGGAACTTAGACAATAATGGTAGCATGTGAATTAAATTATGATAATATCTCCATGAGCATGTAAATTGACTAATAAATATCATGTTTGATTAGCGAGACTCGAGCATGTTAACTTGAGCGTGTAAATCGATTAGGAAATCAATTAGGCTAAAGGACTAGAATAATTATCTTATCTTCTTGAGCACGCAAATTAATTTATTCAACTAACTAAAATGATAATTCTACTTGAGCATGTAATGAACTAGGTTAGTATTAATAGGTTATTCTTCCTTCTTAATATACTGTTTATTTCTCTTTACCGTAATTTCCTTTAATATAGTTATAATATCTATCATTGCAATTTTCTTTACCCTGCTTTACTTTAATTGAAATTAATAGAGATGCTTCACTTTATGAGAAAAGAATGGAGAAGATGAAAGAAGAATGAACAAAGTAGGAACGGACTAAAAATTTCAGTGACTATGCGAATGGATGTTTTTATACTTCCTTGCTATTGTCTTCTTGGTATTGCTTATAATCCTGCTTATAATGACTTGTTCTCAGCATGCTATCATATACAAAACCCGAGTACGATCATTTAACTAGAAGAAAAGCATGTAATTAACCCTTGAGTATGTAATTAACTAGAGTGAATTAATTAGTAAGTACCTAGACTCAAACATGACTAGTCAAGCATGTTCAATTAACTAACTATGTATATTAATCCATTGAAAGCATGCTTAATGAATTATAGTAAAAGGCATGTTTAAATCATGTAGAGTAATAATTGTAATCCTTTCTTGAGCATGTAATTAATTAGGATAATAACTAGACTATTAATTATAGCTTGTTTAATTAGTTAGAATAAAAGCATGCTTAATCAACTAGAATAAGAGTTACCAATTTACAAGCATGTTTCCATTATTTGTTGTTTAAAGCATGTTTTCATGTTTAGTTTAGCTTAATCTAATGAGCATGTTTAGTTAATTGTGATTCATCGCACGTTTACTTTATTGTCTCTTATTGCTTATCGCTTTCAATTGAATATCATAATTTGTTCCCTGTTATGGTTTGTTGTATGCTTTCAATTATTGTTGTTCCTTATATATGGAATTTCAATTATACCTACTTTCATTTCAATGCGTAATTCTATTATTTTTAATGTTATGATATAATGCATCATGCATCATGTTAGGTTGAGAATGTATGGTCATGCATCACGTTAATAGAAACCAATAGGGAGTGCCGCCAAGGGTGGTACTCACTCATGCATGAGTGAGGAAAAATGTTAAGGAATAAAGAAGTAGAAAACGTTCAGGATGGGTGGGACACGTCTATCACTGGAATAAAGCCTGGAGGGTAGGATACGCCCGAAGGGAAAAAGACGCTCAGGATGGCTGGGATACGCCTATCACTGAGAAAGAGCCTCGAGGGTGAGATACGCCTGAAGGGAAAAGAAAATGCAAGGGAGTTGGGGTGGGTAGTTCGGATCTAGCCTAGCAGCTATGATACCCCCTCACTTGGTTAGGAAAGGGACTAGTGTGCACACAGGAGGTTAGAAGCCAATCAAATTAAGCCATCCCAAAGGAAAACCTCCAATCTCTAGGTCAATGTATGAGTAACGAATGAACGGACAAACTTAATGAAAGGTTGGATTGGGTGGCCCCCATTCCAAAAGAACTAAAGAGAGTCATAAGCATAATTGTATTAACCCTTTTTCCTTACTAGGCCATTAGGCTCACGTATTACTTCTGGTGTAGGTACAAATAATGAATAGATAATAAACGGATAATAAACAGAGAACGGAGTAGGGATTAAGGATATGCATTAGCGAGATTGTAGCTGGCCAAGCTAGAGCGAGAAGGGGGCTTGATTGTAATGAAAGTGTATTTAATTCTTCAGTTTTCATTTCTATTAAGTGTATTTAATTATTTAGTTCTTTCATTAAGTTTCTTTATTAATGATTTACGCTTCCGCAACATTTTAAACAAATGAGTTTGTAATGCTTTTGCACTTTATTAATTGGATTTTTTATAACGAGTTTAACGCAAGGTCTAGTAGCGGTCCAGTTTAGGGTCACACTCTGATTTGTTTTAAAAGAGATTTGAACGGTTTTTAAAAAGTTCAAATTTTTATGCACATTAAAGGATTTATGAAAAACCGGGTCGTTACACCTTATATAAATTTCGTCCTCAAAATTTGCCCTAGCGTAACTCTCTCACCAACACTAACCTACCCATCAAATCTCTTCTTAGCTACCCCATTTGATGACATAGTTCCCCCTAATGGTCCGAATACTTCATTTTATATAGACTATCTACTCCCTCTTAACAATAATCTGTCCCAACTATAGCTCCTTGATCAACTTGACTTCACCCAAACTCGTCTCTTGTACCAAAAAGTCGATCCAACCCTCATTCTCACTCACCACACTTTTGCTGCACAGCTCTGATTAGCTCAATTCCAAGGAAAGAAATGCCTTAATCAAAGCCATTCTTCAACATCGAGATCAAAATGGCAACTCTCTTATATCCAATTGTCACTTTAATCTAATAAATACTCAACCGTTGCAGCTCAACTCCTGAATTCGTAGCATTTTTCTCCCAAATTTGACAACCCACATAAAATTTTTCTACAAAAACTGAGTGATTCAATGCCAAGGAAGAGTCCCCACGACCTTCACACCGCCAAAGACTCACAACTCGATGTCGAATCCGCCTTTCCTATATGGTTCTACCCCTCAGATCCTTCTCACTCAGTGACTTAAGACCTAGTACTTATACTTTTCTCTCACACCTACGACTTTGGCATACTCGGACGTACTCTCCACCATCAAATCCATCCATCCAAGCTTTCCTGAGTTATGTACTACTCTGTTCCATGGCTGAGATGGATGCATTCTGTCTTACTTCGCGTTTTGTATATGTACTCATTTCTGATCGAGTTTAGTTTTTTATTCCCGTTGCTGTCTCCGTTCCCGTTCTCGTTTCCATTTTTGTTCCCATATCCATTTCCAAAATTTATTTCTGGAAACTTAGTTTCTGTTTTCATCTCCATTCCCATTCTCATTACCGTTTCTGTTCACGTTCGCGTTTTCGTTTCCATTCCAATTCTGATCCCGCCTCTATTTCGGTACTCATTCCAGGAGACGCTCAACTGATTGAACCCGCTCTTGCCGTAAGTTGTGTAGTCATGTTCTTGGTTACCTTGATTTGTTTTGAACCAAGATGGAGAACATAATTCAAGCCCGACATAAGTCCTAATACCCATTCCTCTCAGATCCCTACTCTGTCTCACTTCCCTTTTTTGTGCCTATACTTGTTTCCGTTTCTGTTTCTGTATCCGTGATGGTACGCGTTTCTATATCCATTTTCATATCCATTTTTGTATTTGTTTCTGTATCCATTTTTGTATCCGTATCTGTATCCGTTTCAATTTTAGGACACTCATTTCCGTTTTTGTTTCCGTTTCGATTTCTGTTTTGGTTTTCGTTTCGATTTCTGTGCTCATACCGTTTCCGTATCCATTTACATTTCCATTTCGGTCTCCATTTCTATACTCGTTTCTAGAGAAGCTCAACTGATTGCCGAGACCCTACAACACTCTCTCTATTTGTTCCCACCCAAGGGTCAAGATCGAGCGGGAAATTTCTTGGGTAGTCAACTTCTACTTTCTTATTTCGGCTTATTTCTTAACAATTTTTCTTCCCTTTCCCGTAACTAATCTAGACAACATCGTTTAACCTATCTACTTGGTCTATCCCGTCGTTACCTAGGCGACTTTGGTTAACTATCTAGTTGATCTAAGTTTGCTTGGGATTCTTTTCACTTATTTTCCAAAATTTGGGCAAAGTCTCCCATGTTTTTACACT
This sequence comes from Begonia loranthoides, assembly GCA_022433065.1. Taxonomy (NCBI): domain Eukaryota; kingdom Viridiplantae; phylum Streptophyta; class Magnoliopsida; order Cucurbitales; family Begoniaceae; genus Begonia; species Begonia loranthoides. Next base: position 18,861,647 of record CM039473.1, read on the forward strand.
CCCCCAAAACTATAAATCCCGTATAAAAATCTCAAATAGTTCCAGAATATTCACTTATATCATCGAAAAATCCAAAAATCTAAATCCAATATATCGGAATGACCGTGAATTTACAATCCCAATACAAACAAAATAACTGTCATCACTAAATCAACTAGTCCCTATAGGTCATCTCCTAGCAATTCATCTATCGAATTAGAATAAGAAATCGTGTATTAGTAAAGTATTAGGAAGTATACTAACAGTGATGAAAGATTTTACACGTTGAGGCTTGTGCTGGCAAGAAGGCTACATTACTAGTTTGACTTTTACAAAAATCGTTTTACTCCGAAAAATGTATCAGTGCTTAGTTTTAAAATGCAGTAAAGTAAAACAAAATCACTCTGATACCAACTATAACGACAGTGTTTTTTTGTAAATCCTTAAAATGCGAGAAATTTAAAACTTTTATGAGACTCCTTTGAAATCCCTTTTAAAACAATTAAACTCGTATTGAAATTCAACTACATACAGTGCAGAAGAGTTATAAAAATCATTTATTTAAAACATTACGGCATCGTTTAAGGAAGAAATACTAAACAATTAAATACTGCGTTCAAGAAATGAAAACTGAATAGTTAAATACAATGAATTAAAACTGTTTCTCTTTTCTTCCTTTAGCTTGGCTAGCAACGAGTCTCGTGCGTTCAAATCCCTCATCCCTGCGTTATTCTTATCTGTTCTTTATCCGTCCGTCATTTGTACCTACACAAAAAGTAATACTTGAGCCTAATGGCCTAGTAAGGAAAAAGGTTTAATCCAATTATATTTAGGACTCTTTTAAGTTCTTTTGGAATGGGAGCCACCCAAACCAATTCTTTCATTACGTTCGTTCTTTCATTCGATCTTTACTCGTACTTTGAGCTGGAGATTGGAGAATTACATGGCGATAGGGTAGATCTTTGTCGACTTCAACCACCTGGAGTAGACAGTCTCACAGTCTCGACTAGGAAAAGGTAACGTTCTCTTTTAAATCCTATCTACCTCACTGATCTGTATTTACCCTACAATCCCTCTACTCCATTTTTCTTCTTTTTCATCATTTTCTTCGTTTTCTTAACATTTTACCTCACATAATGCATGTGAGTACCACCACCAAGGTGGCACTCCCTATGGGTTCTCTATTAACATTATGCATGACCATACATTCCCATCCTAACATGGTGCATGATGCATTATAACATAACATTATAAGAAATTGAAGTGCGCATCAAAGAAAGTAACTGAATATCAGGAATTGAAAGCGCATAAAATGAATAATAATAATTGAAAGCACACAACAGATAACAATTATAATTAAAAGTACATAACAAAAAACAAGTATGATATTGAATTTAAACAGTGAAAGAACAATAAACTAAATATGCTCAGGAAATAACTACATTTATCATGCTAGTTAGATATCCTAATTAACTAACATGGTCAAGTCGAGTTATCATTATTAATCTAGTTGGTTATTCTGATTAATTTACATGCTCAAGAATGAATTATATTTATTTACCTGATTTGTTATCCTAATTACTTAGCATACTCTGAAGATACCATTATTATCCTAATTTGTAAATTTGCATGCTCAAGGATTAATTATATTTATTATTCTAATTAGATATCTTAGTTAAATTTCTAGTCCATTTACATGCTTCCTACATTTATTATTGTAGGTGATTATTCTAATTTATTATCCTAGGTAAATTACATGCTCAAGAAGGATTTCATTTACTGTTCTAGTTACATATCTTAGCTAGTTTACATAATCCAGAAATAATTACGTTTATTATTCTAGTCAGGTGCCCCAAATGATTTATCTACTCAGGTTTATAGTTTACGACGAACACAAAGGACAGAATGAGCACAAGAAGACAAACACAAGAAGAAAATAACATCAGAAGGAAAGGTAAACATCATAATTGAAAATCTCAATTCATTCATACTTGGTTCCTTACACACATTTACGTCTAGTTGTTTACTCTAATTGATTTAAGTTTGATTAAGATAATAATTGTGATACTAACTAATTACTCTATAGCTTACTCTAGTTAATTACTTATTCTAGTTAAGTTAATTACCATGCTATATTATTCTAAGTTAATAATATGCTTCCATTATTCTAATAAATCAAATACTCAAGTAATATACAATTAAGTTATCTACCATTATTATCTAAATTAATTAACATGGTTGAGTGTAGTTAATTATTCTAGTTAGTTAATTGTTCTAATAAATTGACATGCATCAACAAACGATCAATTCAATTAAGTCAATAAATCGTGCTCAACTAAATAGTTTACATGCTCAGTTAACATGCTCAAATTGGTTATTTAACGACTAGTTATTAGTTAAGCATACTAACATTATTCTAGTTGCTTAACATATTCGGTTAGTTGATTCTCGATTAGTTAACAGATTAACTAAACATGTTTGATTGGTTAATTAAACATGCTCATACAATTGTTAACTTAATTAAAGACATATAGTCAGATTATAACCATAGAATGAAAGTAAACATCAAGTAATTAATGAAAAACATAACATTTGAGAGGACTCTTAGCTCATTCATACTTCTCAGTCCCTCATTCTACTCACATCTTTCACACAATAAACATTAACGGCATTGGCTCTTATCAAATAAAACTTTTACAGTAAAAGAAATGAACTAACAACACAATAACAGAGAACCAAACAACATAACCATTAACAAGGAAACCCAATACAAGAAATAATAACAATAGTTCATCCTGGGAAACTAACACTACTCTAGCACAGATTATCATTGAAGAAATAACAGCAGCAGATCACCTTATCAACTAACAGAGCATCAGTAAGACTATCAACAATAAGGAAATAACTCATGCACACCCACTTGTGGTGCAGGGCCTCCACAGTCCAAGACACCCATAATTCCTTACTTAAATGGAAGACACTAAAAATAGTGACAGCTCTTTTAGCTCCAGCTTTCACGGCAACAAGCAGTAACGCAGCTCACAGATCTTCTCCTCACAAAACATCAATCACGTAACACTCTTCCCTCAATAGCTGACCCACACACACCCAGAAAATTTCCTCTCACTCACTGGAACTCTCAGCTCACACACACTCACGCAGATAGATCTCCCACGCAGGGGAGGGAGAGCTCATCCCAGGAATAGAGACAAATGCATAGTGAAATGGAGAGTGGAGGCTATTACCTGGAGAGGAGGGGACAACGTAGCCGAAGGGTAGGGTGGAGGGGTTGGCTCCTGGCATGGGGAATACAGCTACGGTATAGGGAGGGAGACTTCGTCATCCAAGGAGGGGGAGGGGTTGATTCTTGTCATCAATTAATGACTAGACGACAAGAAACCATATTTTAAATCCCTAAATTATCGATGAACTAGGTTATTTCGGACGAGTGAGAACGTATTGGTCTCGTTCACAAGAACAAAATATCGCAGGCTAAAATGTGGCTTCATACGGGAAAAGGCATCCTCATCCTGTCCTTATCATCCGCAAAAGATGTTTGGAAGTATTATGGCATCTGCATATAGCATCCGCATATAGCGTCCCTATGCGTCCGAAAGTGTCCCAAAATTGGACAAAGGCAAATCAGACGAGGCTACTCCACATCGGTAGTCATCCGAAACTTTCTAGGATTTGGACATATCGAATGCGACTAGTCCACGTCCGTACTCGTCCAGACTCATCCGAAAGTCTGCGACACAGTGCAGTCAGGACACTGAATCACATCTTGAGTTGTCCCAACCCATTCCTCATGTGTGCAATGCGTTTGCAGATGAGTCAACTCGTACGCAGTGTCGTTCGCAGGCGTCCAGAAATGCCCTAGATGGAATTTCCTCACTTAGCTCCTACCATATAACACCTTTCCCTTAAATACGTGTCATAAAATAACACGTATCAATACACAATGTAATATCCTAATCATCCCTTCATCTAATTACATTGCATAAATGGGAAAAACGTTATGGAAATACCTTTAGACTTAACGCTCTAGAACGTCCTCGATAATACCCCGATAATTGTCCAACTAAAAAGGTCGAGGTGTTACAATACCTCTAGTGCCTAGATGGGTAAGTGGAACTAAAGGAAAATGGAAATAAATGCAATGAGATGTTTTGAGGTATGGGTTCTTGAGTTGGCTGCCTGTATGGATCAAGTGGTGCCACTATCTCTTATACGGTGATATCTTCAATTGTTGAATGGTTAAGTGAGAGTAAAGTTAAAGGTAAAGGTAATGGTAAGGTTAAAGGAAAGAAATTGATATGGAAACTGCATATGTTTTCGAAGATTGCATAGCTTAAGCATAACATATTTTACATCTGATACTGAGCATTAGGCTCATAGTTATTGTCATGTGATGTAGGTGAGGATCCTATCCATTGATGACGGTATGGGAAGGATGCAGTTGATGGGGTATTGCTATGTTGGGCTGTTGGCGAACTGACCGGTGGGTTATGGCTCAATGTAGCATGTTTTGATATATCATATTTTGATACTTGTGTCAATATTTTAGTGATAGATTTTAATTAATACTTGTGACTGTTTCTATACCTATGTAAACTAAAATTTATAAGTATTGCTAAGAATTTAGTATGGACTTAGAATCTGATGAATGTTTAATTATATGGATGCAAAACATGTTTTCAAATCAAGGAAAAAGTCTTCCGTTACGCACTCTAATGAAAGGATTTGATTAAAAAGAAAAGTTTTAAACTAAACGCATTTCATAAAGAAAATGTGCTTTAAATTGGTGCATTTTAAGAAAAGGAAAACGAGTTGCTACAAAGATGGTATCAGAGCATAACTGGGTTAAAGTTGTTTCTATATACTACCAACAATGCAAAACTCAATGCAGATATGCTTCCTCAACTATAAGTATTAGTTATGTTCAGTTACATAATATTATTTTATACTATAGAATTAACTTGTAGGGAAATATATTGGTGAGGAGAAGAAGAGGGCATGCACATAATGATAATGGTGAAAGGAATAGGGCTGCTGACCGAGGAAATGTTTATAATTAGATTGAACGAGATGAAGTAATAGGCCATTTGTTTGACATTGTGGACTGTTAGTTTCACTATTTGTAATGCTTTGTGGAAAGGGAGGAACATGGAAATCATTGTCCAATTGTGGCACATGAGGAAGCCGGATGGGCGAAGTTTAGGTGATTGAAGCCACCAAGTTTTGATGGAAGTGTGTTAATGCCATCAAAGGCTGAAGAGTGGGTTAGATCCCTTGAGTATATGTTTGAGTATAGGAAGATATATGAATCTGAAATGTTTCATGCACCACCTATCTTTTGGTCCAAGACGCTAGGTTTTTGTGGGATACAATAAAGGCAACTCTGGATATAAAGGAAATGAATTGGAAATAGTTTAAAGACAATTTCTATGACAAGTATTTCAACCAGATAGTTAGAACTTAGAAGGTCGTCAAATTTGTACGTCTACGCCACACAGCCTTAGTCGCTGAATATATAAGGAAGTTTGAGGCTCTTTCCTAATTTTCAATTCATTTAGTGGCTACCAATGATCTTAAGGTATATCAGTTCGTTCAAGGATTAAAAGTTGAAATATATCGAGGTATAAAAATACATGGTACGGAAGATGTGTCATACTCTAAGATAGTGTCTAAAGCCTTGGAAATAGAAGAAGCCAAAATTCAAGTCATTGATCAAATAGAAGCAACTCAGAAATTTATGAAGAATAATCAGACTCAATATCAAAGGGATGGGCAAGTAATTGAAAAAGGAGTAAAAAGGACATTCAACAAAGATGACAATATAAACGTATACAGAATGAGCTAGATACCACTTTGGTTGGAGCCACTCAAGTTGATTCATGTCCTAAATGTCATAAGAATAATTTTGGTGAGTGTAAGGCAAGTACAGGGCAATGTTTTAAGCGTGGTAAGAAAGGACATTTAGTTAAGAACTGTCTAATGTAAGTAAGGGAACAAGGAAAAGTAACACCAAGGGTATTTTCACTTTATGGAGATCAAGACGATGGGCCGTCTACATCCACAAAAGATATAGCATATTTTAATTGATTCTAGAATTGCACCTATATTTGTTTGATTTTGTATCTTGTTTTGGTTTGATACTCACTGTATGATATTATTGGTTTGAATAGTTAAGAAGAAATGTAGTGTGAGGATATCTTTTGGGAAGTGTATAGAATATGTATGGAGTCAAATTTTGAGGACAAAATTTATTTAACGGGGAAGGATTGTAATACCCCAAATTCTTGTTATGTTAAGCCTAGGATAATGCTGGTAAAGGTGGGTGATGATTAGAGTTATATTGAATGATAATAGTATTGGTATAGTCTTTTGTGGTTAATTGGTTTTTGAAGTGTGAATTTTCTATATTCTAGTAGGTTTAAAAGGGGACTGGTCAATTAGCAGGTGAATTGATCGACCACTGATTGTGCAATTTGAAGAAATGGCACTCTTTGTTTGTGTAATGGTCATCAGGAATGCTAGTGGTCAGTCGGCTACATTACAGATTCAAAATGAGGGAGTGTTGTGGTCGATTGGTGAACAACAGACATCTTTCTAGAGTGTAAAATTTTTGAATTGCAGTCAATTAACTAAAGGAAGATGATGGACCGGTTTTTGTAGAGAAAATACTTAATCTTGTCTCAGGCTGTTTTGCGGTCGATCATTTGGAGAAGGTTATCGACCTGTAATGCCAAAGGTCACTTGAAAGTTTATGTGATGTTGTGTGCTAATTGGAGGAGGTTAAGGTTGGACAATCTAGGCTTGACATGCATGCTTACACCTCCAGCTTGATGCTGGAGATGAGCTGGAGGTGAGTGTGGCTTTGAGATTTAAGGCTTGTGAAAGTGAAAGTCTTCTAAAGAAGGAATTTCTCTTGAGACTCTCAAGTTTTCTCTCCATCTTTCTCTCTAATTATCAAGGTATTTAAGGTTTTCTTTTATGGACTTCTTATGCATTTTATGTGAAGTTATGTTAGAGGAAGAAGATAAAAGTTGAAGGAGATAGTAAAATAAAGTAGTTGGAATGTTTGAAGCATGTTGTCTATCTTCTTGGAATTTTTATGTTAAACCAAATGGATATGTTAATCTAGACACCTTAAGGAGAAATTAGGCAATCGAATTTCTGGGTTTGGTTAAGAATTGTGAAAGTTATGAAGGATCTAAAAAATTTGGTGGAAACTCTAGTATGCATGTTTGAAGAAGTGGATTTCTAACATAGGTTGTTGATGAAAATTTATTGATTTTGAACATATTGAGAAGAAGTATCTTAGGCTGCATTACACTAAGATCACAAGGTATGAGATATTGTGTGTTCTTGGCCATTTGGCCTACTTCACAAGAGTTTAGGAAATTGATGATGTTTTATGTTCACATGTTATTAGTTACAGGAAATGTATATGAGGTTTATATGGATTGATCAAAAGACTAAAATGTTGTTTGTTAATGAAAAGATAAACAAAGAAATGTAACATGTTAATATGACTTGAATTATTTATATGAAATGGTGCATTGTCTTGTTCATATGCATTCTCATGCTTCATATTTTATAAAAGATACGAAAATGTTTCATGCATATGTTTTAAAATAAAATGGACATTGTATGTCAATAAATGTAGATAGACACCAAGAGGTATGAGTTCTTGAGATGGCTGCCCCATGTGGGTCAATAGGTGCCACTCTACTTTACACGGTGATACCTCTAGCGCTTGGATGGGTAAGTGGAACTAAAGGGAAACAAAAATAAACTTAAATCGACGTTGTGAGGTATGGATTCTTGAGTTGGCTGCCCGTATGGGTCAAGAGTTGTCACTCTCTCTTATATAATGATATCTCCAACGCCTGAATGGTTAAGTGAAAGTTAAGTTAAATGTAAAGGTAATGGTAAAGTAAAGGAAACAAATTGATATGGAAACTATGTATGATTTCTAAGATTGCATAGAATAAGCATAACATATTTCATATCTCATACTGAGCATTAGATTCATAGTTATTGTCTTGTGATGTAGGTGATGATCCAATCCATTGATGAGGGTATGCAAAGGATACAGCTGATGGGTGATATGTTCCAAAACTCCAAGTGAACAAACAATCGAATCTTATAATCGACTATATGCTAAACCCAAACACAAGATTTAAAACAATTATAACTTCAATTGCATACAAGCTTTGGAGCTCAAATTTTTAGAGCAGCTAGTAGTCACACTATATTAAATCAACAGAAAAATTCAGCTTGAAAGGCGTCATTGAAATGAAGTTATGAGTAAGGTAATCTGGAGCTCGGAAATGGAAAATTCACAGAAAAACAGCTCTGAACCTATCTTAGCAAAACAGTCATATCTTAAAAATTAAGAGTCCAAATCAAACGAAATTGTAACGACAAGGATTTTTGTCACTTTTTAAAATTTTCTTTTTAAAACCAAACGTATCAAAGTGCATCTAACCGGATCGCCACTGACTCTTTCCTTAAACTCATTATGAAAAACCCTTTGATAAATTGTGCGGAAGCATAAATAATAAAATAAAACCATTTATTTAAAATCTTGCGGAAGCGTAAAGAAATCGTTCATGAAGGAAATACTAAACAATTTAAACACTACGTTCAACAAATAAAACTTGACAATTAAACATCGTTGATTTACAACCGTTTACTCATCTCTTTCTTTGCCTGGCCAGCCCCGAGTCTCTTGCGTGCAAAATCATCCATCCCTGCTTCATTATGTGTTTATCCTCTGCTTATTATCTGTTCGTCGTTTGTACCTACACAACAATTAAGGATGTGAGCTTTCGCTCAGTAAGGAAATGGGGGAAAAAAATTATGCATTTCTCTCTTTAATTCTTCTTGGAATGGGGGCCACCCAAACGAATTCTTTACATTACGTTCATTCTTCCTTCGTTATTCACTCGTACATCGAGCTGGAGATTGGAGGGTTCTTAGGGGATGGAATAGTGGATTGGACCTAACCCTTTACTTGCAACTAGGACCCATTCCCGTCGAGGTTGGGGCTTTGCCTAACTGCGGACTAGTTCTGCTACCCATCCGCCCTCTAACTCTCTTTTTCGTCCCCTCTCCGGCGTATCCCGCCTTCAAGGGTCCCGCCCATCCTCACTCATGCATGTGGGTACCACCCCGAGGGGATACCCCTACTTGGTTTCTATTAACGTGAATACAACCTAGCACTTTCAAATTTAATAACACATATATGGAATGTAAATGACAACGCTTTAAAGGATCCGAAACAAACAATGATTAAAACAAATAATAGCACATGCTTATATAACGAAGGTAATGACAGCGCATAACCATGAATGGAAACTAAACATGTTATTAACATCCAATAAAATAAGAATAGAGCATGCTTTTAAACAGTAAACCTGATAGTGGAAACGGACAATTACTCATGCACTTAAAAAAAAAATCATGCAGTAGAGAGCGATTCCTAATCATATGTTCGATCGACTATTAAAATAGCAGTGTTATACAATTACATAGTATTGTGGCCATGCTTTTGGACAACTAAAAATGACAACGAGCATTATCAAATTCAGTAGCGGAGCATACTTTCGATCGACTATTGACAACGGTGAACAATGAATTGAATGAGCAGTTAAACATGCTTCTAAATCAAAGGTAAACAATAACATTTCTAAGGGCGAGGTGGAATAATGGACATGCTTCTAAATCAAAGGTAAACAATAACATTTCTAATGGCGAGATGGAATAATGGAAATGCTTCTAAATCAAAGGTAAAAAATTACATTTCTAATGGTGAGGTGGAATAATGGACATGCTTCTAACTCATTATTACAGCAGCGAGACATATCGAAACAAAGCAGTGAACATATACCTTTTATCAACTAAATCAAAACAACGATAATAGATACTAAACATGCTTACATTTGGCTAAAATAGCAGTAAATTAAAATAGTTCACATACTTTTTAATCCGCTACGGTAGTGGGAAATACTATAATTCAGGCGTTAAATCATTTAATAAATCAGTGATGATATGCAGTGAAGCTAACAATGAATCATGCTTGTAAATTTAAAGTGAAACTAATAACGAATCATGCTTCAATACTAATAAGGGCATAACTAGCAACGAATCATGCTTCGGTAATAGTAAAGGCAAAACTAACAAAGAATCATGTTTTGTACATTCTAAATATAGCAGCAACTTATAACATCTAATCATGCTTTTCGACTGACCTCACTAAAGACCTACTCATGCTTTTAATGACCAAACGAACCAGCAGAAAATATAAGCATTTGACTATAATTTTAATCAAGCATATTTTTAATCGACTATGACGGTGACGTATTGAACATCTAAGCATGCATTCACCAGAGCGAAACGGTGGCAAGTCAGAATATTTATCATGTAAAACATAGCAGAAATTACAGATCAAATAAGGGCAGTAAACGAATTTCATGGCGATGATACACAGCATCAATTATCAACAATAAAACGTGCTTCTCAACGACTATACACAGCAGAAATTATTAGCAACTAACACGGCAACTAACATGCTTTCAACAAAACTCTATAATAACGATGATCGACATGTATAGCTAAAACGTGCTTCTAGTCGGCAAGGATGACAACAAGAAACAATAACAACAAAAATAGTGAAGACGAAACAACTATAGTTATGCCTTTTGAACATCTACCACAATAATGATCATTATACTAAGTGAGATGTCGATCATAGAATAAATGGTCTATACAAGTTACTAAATGGAACACTACTCATAAACAGATTCACCACTAACATCAACAATAGAACATCATCCCTTAAAACATCTTCTTGTACTTCATTCAAGCTCGCTTAGTATTTATTCTTATTTTTCTACGTATTCCAGTGAAAGCACATTAAAGAAATATCAACTACTAGAGATTCGCAAATAATTAATGCCACAACAGGGGAACCATTATCTTCGGCCGTCAACCACTATCAAAATGCATTTCAAGGAAACAATAATCACTCACACACATTTACTTGGGTGTAGGGCTTCCTTAAGCCAAGACAACACATTCTTACCTTCACTGACGTTTCCTTCACCAGAATAGCAGCTCCCTCACCTGGACTACTCTTCATGCAAGAACTCCACCAGAGAAAAGAGAAAATACCCAGGAGGAATTAGCTTGGAGGTAAATAGGCAGGAGGAAGACTCACAAGGAGACCATCTGTACGTCCAGCAGGGGTGGTAATGGACAAATCTCTGTTGGTCGGCTAGAGACGTGTGATTTTGTGTCAAGAGACTGACACCATGATTTTATTGGTTGACGTCGCTCTCCATCTGATTTTAAATCAGTTTTGTCATGCACAGGGAGAATTCAGACAAGAGGATACGTCTGAATTTTGTTTGTACTGTCCGAATTCAGAATTTGGACGCAGAAAAGACGTCCGAGATGTCGTCCGCGTCGTTCGAATTCTTCCAGAATTCGGACAGATTCAAACGTACAACGTCTGCTTCGTCCTAGATGTCGTCTGTGTAGCCCGAATTCATCCATAATTCAGACAGATTCAAATGCACAACGTCCGCTGCGTCCAAAATCATTCGGAGTCGTTCGTAAAGACCAAAATCCCATTTCCTTCACATTTCCAACTAGAATTTGGTCCTAATTAATTTCCATGAAATCACAAGTCACCACTTAACGTATATGGAGATGAGTTGTATTATGAAATTTTATCTCCAAAGTTTGATTACATCGCGTATATGGGAAAATATTAACAAATTTACCCTTAGACTTAACGATCTGGAATGTCCTTGGTAATACCCCGTTAATTTATCCAACTTAAAATATCGGGGTGTTACAGAAATCACTCACCATTTCACAAGTCAAATCATAAAGAAAATTATAGCAGTGATCTTTACAGAAATCAGAAGAAAATCATGTAACAAGTCGAATCGCGGATCTAGGGTTATCGGCCAAAAATAGATTTGCGATAACAAAAGGGGTAACAATGTATTGCTTCAATTTACTTCTCCAAATCACCACATAAAGCCCCAAGCTTCACAATTACAGAACAATAACAAATTGGGGGTGAATTTACATAAGCACCTTTTTGGAGAATCAATTGAACTAAGTGCACTAAGTTGGTCCGCGTTCTCCCACTCAGCAGAGAGAGGCGACTTGTTCGGATGTTTTGGAGAACACCACTCCAACCTAGCTTTTGCCATGGTCTTCTACCTCCACGGCACAAGGAAAACCTCGAAATGAAGTTGCTGGAAGAGGTAGTATGAGTCCTCTTCCCCTAGGCCACGCAAGAACAAAGGAGACAACTATGATGATGGAGGTGAAGCCGTGAAGCAAAACCAAACCACCAAAAAGGGGTAGAGAGAAAACTCTCACAAAGATTCAATAATCAGATTTTTTTGTTTCAAAAGTGCTTCCAAGGTTCCCTTAGAGTACCCTAAATAACACTCTAAGGTTAAAATAAAGGAAATTACAACTTTGCCCTTGAAACTTAAAATTTTGGGCATGAGGGCTCGGTTTACATGCAAACTGAGCACCTCCATTCCTACATCAACAAAAACAAATTAAACTCTGGAAAACTAAATCCTAACCAGTCATCCAGCAATCCCAAATATTTAAATCATAAGTTTAATATGAAACTTTTATAAAATACTCTTAAACGACCTTGGTGTCTTCGGCCTATTCAAGCTCTTCCAAGCAGAGATAATTTGGCTTACGCCGATTAAGATTTGCATGGCTCCACTTGAGAACAAAGTACAGAACTTCCTTGTCTACGTGCGTTGGCTCCTCCATAAGCCCATTAATTTATGATTCCCTAAAAAATAAGAACTCATTAGATAAAGAGTGAACCTCGTGGCTCAAGGTCCCTTGGTGGGATTTTCGGGGCACATCATCCTCCGCGGGAGATTGAGGATTTAACCTCAAATCCATGGCTTAATCCACTCTTCCTTTTTAATTCTTCAAGAATCCTTACACCCTTGTTTGGAAGCTTGAAGATGAATCCAATTTCATTTCGTACTGTGTTTTTGTTTCCATCAACCCAAATGAAACACCTGAAGCACATAATTGTTCAAGGCAGAAACTAGGACTTGGCAGCAGTTGGTGCAATTTTGACAGCTATAAAAATGAGCCAATTAGTGGAATTTAGGCTTGAATTTTGGACAGTCCATCACCATATACGTTAAAAACAAACCGTCCAAATTTCAAGGTCAAATTCCAAAAGAGTAAAAACTTATGATAGAAACCTTGAAACCTGTTCGGGTTGGCTAGGCAGATTTCTTAGAATGGTAGTTTTCAGAGGGAACTTATAATAATCATATCTTGGGCAATTCAATGACTTTTTGCACGAATTTTGGGCAGCACAAACCTTCATATATGAGAAAACTCTCCTCCAACATTCAGAATTAAACTCATACCGACATAGAAGTTACACTGAAAGAACCGCACTGACCAAAATGGAGCAAGATAAATTACAATTTTGGATACTATCTTGAAAATGATGCACAATCATCAATTCGCGTCCAATTAAGCTCAAATTTCACAAACGCTGCATCAATCCAATAAAGAACAAAATCCCAAATTTCCAAAGCAGAATTCGCAATAAATTTAATAGAAATTGCAGCAAAATACCAGCAGGTTCATCTTTCTACAATTCGAGAATAAATTTATGTATGTTCTCTTGGGATAACTCTTTCATAAATTCACCAACATATCGTCCACCCAGTTCAAATGGGAAATAATTGTTGACACAATGAGTTAACTCATTCATATTAGAGTGTCCATATAAAACAATAATAAGAAAGTCATCAATGATCATATCAAGATAGTCTATCCCACAATCCAAGTTAGCAACTTTATCACCAAATCGTACATCATGGGAAAAGAAATCAACACCAGCCACTTTGTCAATATTTTTCATCCCCTTGGGTTGAATAGACTCATCATTAGCAAAACTTTTGATCCATCCTATTTTTAAAAGCCAAGTAATCAATTTGTTTAGTGGTGCATACCTCGGGCACCTAGTTTTGCCTAGATTGCTTGTTTCTCTGATATCATAAACTAGCAAATAAAGAATTGATTGAGGTAATGCCCCTAAGCCCCAATCTTCATCCATATGCATGTAAGCATAGTTGATAGATCTCATTTCATTTGTGAACGAATAAAATACTTTGTCCATGCCCCAATAAAAATCATAACAAGTTAGCTCCCCTTGATTTTTCTCTTCTCGGCATTCAATAGTGAGATGTCTTTCGATTGTTAGGAAAAACATTTCATGTCCACAAAGAGTTAGCTTCTTAAAATCACTTCCTCTTTCAACGGTTGCTGCAAAGATCTCAACTACATGCTCCGCTAGGCTTGCTTCTTCCATTTACATAAGACATTTTGGTTAGGCAAAGTAGAGGGTTGTTTATCTTCTAAGAGCGTTTCCTCCAAGTCCAAGAGTATTTCCCCTTGAGGAGGAGCTTCTTCCTCATCCACTTTTAACCTTGGTAGCCCCTCATCAACATAACTCCCATAAAGCTAAGATGAAATACTCAAAGACTCGTTAGAAATACATGGAATAAGCAACTATTGGAAACCGGTATTAACTTCATCTAGCTCAATTTCATTTCTAAGACTTCTTCCCATGGGCTTCATGTTTGAAGAATTTTACAAAGCTGATCTTGCATCTCTATCTTATGTTCCTTCTTGGCCCCATTAGTTGTGGCAAAAAAACTATCTCCATTTTCTACATCATCATCTTGAAGGATTTGATCTTTCGAAAAATCTTCTACATCCCCTTGAGTTTCCATCACGAATAATGGAACTTCGGGAGCATAAACAAGCTCTACTTACAAGTTTCTTCTGCATTAGTGGATGCTATGGAGTCAATTTGGCTTCTCTCATCAACAAAGCAATCCTTTAGTATAGTACTCTTTTGATTTAGGGATAGGTAGTTTTACAAGCTTCATATCATTCTTACCATGAGATCGGTTTCTCCCTCACCCTTATCATACAAGTTTTTATTTCGGCCCCTTGACTCGATGGATATGTTGAATTTTTCCTTTTGTTTAGGAGTCCTAGGGCCCTTCACGTACCCAAACACAAGATTTAAAACAATTATAACTTCAATTGCATACGAGATTTGGAGCTCCAATTTTCAGAGCAACTAGTAGTCACACTATCTTAAATCAATCGTAAAATTCAGCTTGAAAGGCATCATTCAAATGAAGTTATGAGTAAGGTAATATGGAACTTGGAAATGGAAAATTCGCATAAAAACAGCTCTGCACCTATCTTAGCAAAACGGTAATATCTTAAAAATTATGAGTCCAAATCAAACGAAATCACTCACCATGTCACAAGGAAAGGAAGCCCAATAATCACAGAGAAAATTATAGCCATGATCTTCTGAGAAATCAGAAGAAAATTATTAACAAGTCGAATCACAGATCTAGGGTTAGCTGCCAAAAACAGATTTGTGATAACAAAAAGGGTAACAATATACTGCTTCAATTTACTTCTCCAAATCACCAAATAAAGCCCCAAGCTTCACAATTAAGAACAATAACAAATTGGGGGTGAATTTCCATAAGCACCTTTTTGGAGAATTAGTGGAACTAAGGGCACTAAGTTGGTCCACGATCTCCCACTGGGCAGAGAGAGGCGACTTGTTCGGATGTTTTGGAGAACACCACTCCACGCCACAAGGACAACCTCGAAATGAAGTTACCGGAAGAGGTATTATGAGTCCTTTGCTCCTAGGCCCCGCAAGAACAAAGGAGATGACTATGATGATGGAGGTGAAGTCATGAAGCAAAACCAAACCACAAAAAAGGGGTAGAGAGAAAACTCTTACAAAGATTCAAGAAAAAAAAAATTTTTTGTTTCAAAAGTGCTTCCAAGGTTCCCTTAGAGTGCCCTAAATAACACTGTAAGGTTACAATAAAGGAAAATACAACTTTGCCCTTGAAACTTCAAAATTTGGGCATGAGGGCTCGGTTTACATGCAAACCGAGCACCTCCATTCCTACGTCAACAAAAACAATTTAAATACCTCAAAACTAAATCCTAGCTAGTCATCCAGCAATCCCAAACATTTAAAATCATATGTTTAACATGAAACTTCAATAAAATACTCTTAAACGACCTTGGTTTCTTCAGCCTATGTAAGCTCTTCGAAGCTGAGATAATTTGGCTTAAGCCGATTAAGATTTGCATGGCTCCACTTGAGAATGAAGTACAGAACTTCCTTGTCTTTGTCCGTTGCCTCCTCCATAAGCCCATTAATTTATTATTCCCTGCAAAATAGGAACTCATTACATAAAGAGTGAACCTCGTGGCTCAAGGTCCCTTGGTGGGGTTTTCGGGGCACATCAATGGGGGTATTGCTATGTTGAGCATTTTGTGCTGTTGGCGAACTGACTGGTGGTTTATGGCTCAATATAGCATGTTTTGGTATATCATATTTTGATACTTGTGTAAATATTTTAGTGATAGATTCTACTTAAAACTTGTGACTGTTTCTATACCTATGTAAACTTTGGTTTATAAGTACGACAAAGAATTTAGTATGATCTTGGAATCTGATGAATGTTTTATAATATAGATATGGAACATGTTTTGAAATCAATGATAAAGTCTTCCGCTACACACCCTAATGAAAGGATTTTATTAAAAAGAAAAATTTTAAATTATACGCATTTCATAAAGAAAATGTGCATTAAATTGTTACATTTGAATAAAACTAAAATGTGTCGCTTCAAAACCAGAGAGCTTTGCCGGAGAAAATCCCATAAAACCGTATTTACATTCTATTTTTTCCTAAACAGTCTATGGATCAAATAGTAACTCACAAGAATTTGGAAAAACTAACTTAATTTAAACTTGACAGAGCTATAGCAAACACACAAACAACCATTGGGGACATCTGCAATAACCTGTTCGACCAATAGCCAACTGCCACATCGGCCCTAATACTTATATTTGCGGTCGCCAAAGCAACCGTGGAAACAAACACTTGCACAAAAGCCAACGCTTCTATAGAAGCTCCTATCTGCTGGTTAGGCCAATAATTGACGTCTGCCAATTGTACTAATCTATTGTGAAAACCCCTTCCATGGACACTAACTCTCCTGCGAACACCAACATCTTCGCGAATGCATTAAATCCAATGACGACTTTTCACTTCATCCAAAGTCGGCCACAGACACAAACGTATCCGCCTAGGCAAATGCTTTAGCTTTAATACTATTAACAGAGACTTCCTAATCCAAATGGCATCATTCGAACACCTAATTTTGCTACTGCAGAAATACCCGCAAAAACACTTTAAAACATAAAATGACGACGTTCCTATTTACTTAACTAATCTGACAACATATTTCCCTTCTGTAGAAAAATCGTTTCCTAATCCAATGCTTCACACTTCTTCCACTAAACAAAATCCAATGATCGAACACACTTTCGCGAAAGAATCTTTCTTAAATCTAATGGTCCATGTTCCTTTCACTAAATCGATCCAACGGTCCAACGACGTCCCACATCAAACACTCCCGCAGAGCATTTTTCTCCATCCAGATTTATCTCAACTGCTCCTAAACACCATCCAACGGTTCTTATTTCATTCGATCCTTGCACACAATATTTTCTTAATTCTAAAACAAAAAATATTAAATCAACACTTAAATCTTTGCTTAACAGTGGATTATTACACATTATTTCTTTACTAATTCTAATACACTCGACTTTCCTAAATCCTCAATATTTCTTTTTTTATTTTATTATTTCTAAAATAAAATCCTTTATTTTAACTCTCTTAATTTCAATTCTTATTTAATAATTTTGATATTTTAAATCCTTCATTAAAATTCTCCGATTCACAATAATTAATCTATTTAAATTCTCAATTGTTACATTACATAATTAAAACTATTCGTACGAAAAATTTGGGTGTTAGACCCCAACTCAGATTCTCAAAGTGAGAATGATTCCTAACTAGATTAGAATGCATAATAAAATATATTCTAAAGGTGACAGACAAAAAAGGGGTTATAGATGACTTAATAAATTAATTGCTTAAAGGTTTTCATTTGAGTGAGAGTTACCCAACTTGAGATATGAGAATACAAAGAATAATTTTTTTTTTTTTGGAAAAGAATGAAAAAAATAAAATCATGGTCTAATTGATATGATAATCTATAGATTTATTTTACATTAATTAGAATTCTTTGCATATACATAACTTCAAATTCTCTCGAGCCGTACAAGGAGAAAACTTCTTATACGGTTCTTTAGGTAGGGTAGGGGTGAGTGGTATTGATAATCTACATCTATCCAATAAGCCATTTATTGAATCATTGCAATTGAAGTTCAATATTGAAGAGAGGGAAGAGATCTTCGTAAAGTAAACTTTTATGATCCGATAAAGAATCAAACCTATTTAAATGTTCCTGCAATTCTATATTTGTTGCAAAAGGTGATCAACCTAATAAAGTGTCTATCTCACACTTTATTTATATTATTTATATATAGTATAGGTTACATTATTTTTACAATATCTACAGTCGTAGTCTAATCCAAACATCTTGGGAGAGCTACTCTATGCCTCTATCCTCATACCTTGCCTTTGATACCTTTAATACTGATCATCCTCTTATCATGAAAAAGAAAATAACAATAGAGTGAGCTTTTATAAAGTTCACCTAGTAAATCCTTACACTAAAGATTTACCTAAACAAGCAAGAATAACATAAGTTAAATATAAAACTCATCCTCAATGTGCCTCATGGAATGTGAACGTAGAAACCAACCATTATATCATACCTATATGAAATGCAAAAGACGTCTACCATATAATGTGAATGATAATCATGTATACTGTGCGCTAATGTAAATGCTCATCTACATCTAGCCCAATTACCCATTTTTCAAATCATTGCATTTGATGTTCAATCCCAAAGAGAGGAAAAAGATCTTGGTAAAGTGGGTTTTTATGATCCGATAAAGAATCAAACCTATTTAAATGTTCCTGTAATTCTATATTTTCTTGAAAAAGGCGCTCAACCCAATAAAGTGCCTACCTCACACTTTATTTATGTTACTTATTTCTAATATAGGTTACATTATTTTTGCAATATCTACTATTGAAGACTAACCCCAAGATCTTGGGAGAGCTATTCTATGCCTCTATCCTCATACCTTGCCTTAGATACCTTTAATATTGGTCATCCTTTGATCATGAAAATAAAATGACAATAAAGTAAGCTTTTATAAAGTCCAGCAAGTAAATCCTTACACTAAATATTTAACTAAATATGCGCAAATCATAAGTCAAATATAAAACTCATCCCCAATGTGCGTCATGAAATGTGAATGCAAACACCAACCATTATGTTATACCTATGTGCAATGCACATCAAATGAATTTCACACATGAAGAAAAGTATATGTAGCTTGATCGCATTGAAAGAATTAGTTTTGAATTTGATAACTATGGGATGCAAGTATGATAAGGAAGATTTATGGTTCATTCTTCTAATACCCAAAATTTTAACGTCTAGTTTGAATGTGTTGGGTGGTAATGTGCTAGAATAAGGAATTATGGAGTAAATTTGGTTGTGATATGAGATGGATTATGGAGGGACTTGATTTAGGTGGTTATGAACATTAAATGGTTGGGAGTGGTCAATCTCTTGAAGGAATCAATCGACCAAAATTGTGCAAATGAAGAATGAAAGCTTTCCATATGTTTGTTGTCGATCAGGAGTTGGAGTGGTAGTTCGGCTTAAGTATAGAGTCGAAATGAGGATTATTTGCGGATAATTAGTGAACGAACAGTTTTTTAAGCAGATTTGTGAAATTTGAGTTCAGCAATTGATCATAAGGGTTCATCGGTCGATCATGGTCATTACAGATTGTAAAATGTTGGATTTGCGGTCGATTGGCTTTGAGTTCGTGATCGATTTGTTTTTTGAGAAAATATACATAATTTTTTATTAGGTTGTTTTGCGGTTGATCTTGGGAAGAGGTTGATTGACCGGTAAGTTAGAAGGTCACCATAAATAAGCTGTGGTATTACATTTTTATTGGATAAAGGAGTTGATTACTCATCATTTCTTGGCTGAGTGTGAGCCATCTCCTGCTTAGGTTGGCTTAAGCTTATTGATATAAGGAGGGAAGCTTGGGGAAAGGGAAAAGGAAGAACTGTGTGAGAAATAAGAGAGAGAGAGAGAGAGAGAGAGAGAGAGAGAGAGAGAGAGAGAGAGAAAAGTTAGAGAGAGGAAGTGAGTTCTGTGAGAATAGACTTAAGAAAAAGAGGAAGCTGCCCAGAAGAAGAAGAAGAAGAGAATGATTGGAGGAAGGAGAAGGCTTCATCTTGGAAAGGAAACCTTGGTGCTCTTGACTTCTTCAAGGAATAGAGGTAAGAAATGAATGATTGTGTTTTCCTTTTGCGGGCTACATCACAAGAGCTAGGGTTTGATTATTGTTTCATCATTGTTCTTGATAGATTAAGTTGAATTGCTTATATTGTTGATTGAAGGATTGATGTTATTGTTGTAATTGATAGAAATTAAGTCATTGATATGTTGATGTTGAGAATTTATTAATAATCATGGAATTGTATGCATCATTGTTTTTAAAAAATATTAATAAATGGATTTCTCATGCATAAGTGTTTATGTAAGTAAATGCTAAATGATAAAGATAATGAAAAGATAAGTTGGAGTTTGTTAGTTTGTTCTCGATTGATGTCGAGACATATCAGCCAAGGGTTGGTGAGGCCATTGATGCATTGATGCACATGGCCGCTAGTGAGTTTCGAATGATGTATGAATAGATTGTTGTGCATTGATGTGTACAATCGCTAGCAAAAGTTTCAGTTGATGCAGGAGCTGCTTATACCGGAGGTGATGGGTCGTTGTACATTGATGTGCACAACAACTCATAGGCAGTTCGATTGATGTTGAGCCTTTTATCAAGAGATGTTATGCATTGATGTGAATAACGGTTAATGAGTTTTCGATTGATGTCAGGACAAAGAGCATTAATGTGCACAGAAAATATAAAAAGGAAATTATATGAAAACTTTTTTTATGTAAAATGTATTGCATGAATAATTTCCTGCTAAGTATTAGGCTTATAGTTATTGTCTTGTGATGTAGGTAAGTATGATACAATAAAAGGAGGGGTTGATGGAATATTTACACATTGCGGACCTTGTGGCTAGTTAGGCTAAACGGAAAGAGAAAATGAAATGTAAAGGGTTTTGAATTTATCACATGCTTTGTAAAGCTTAATGAGTGAATGAAAAAAAATTTTACTTATGGCATTTCCCGCACTTATTTCCAATTGTTTTCAATTAAGAAAAATCTTCAGCTATGCTATGTTTTGAAAAAAAATGTACTTTAAATTTTGACATTTTAAAGTATATGAAAAACAAAGTCCTCACAATTCTACTTTGCTTTTTGTCTGCTTCATATGGTGCTTTCAGAGATATGATTTTATATAGTAGATAAATTATAACTAGAGAAGAAGTTTATGGTGTTTTATTATCCAAGGAGAAGATGGACCAAATTGTTTTTAGATCCGAGTGTTGAGGTGAGAGACTCATCATTGAGGGAAGAATAGGAGATTCAAACAACAATGGCTATGATAATGTTTAGAGTTTGAAAGGCAATGGAATACAATTCAACAAAACTTAATGTGATTACAACTATTTCTCAATTTACCCTTAGCCTGGCCAGCTCTGAATCTCGTTCGTGCAAATTCCTTTAACCTCTGCTTACTATTGTTTGTCCTTCTTTTCTTTTCGGTACTCTTAGTTCATGCATTTCTCATAGCTTAATGGTACCTACATCTACACCACAAGTAACTGTAAGCCCGAAGGCTTAGTAAGGAAAAAGGGTTTCACGCACATGAATGCCACTCTTTAGTCCTTGTTGGAATGGGGGCCACCCAAATAAATCCTTTCATTAAACCATTTACCATTTTATTACTTTACTTCTATTTGTTCGTTCGTTACTCGTACTTCGAGCTGGAGATTGAAGGATTTCCTTGGTGATGAAATAATAATCGGTCCTAACCCTTTACTTGCAACCTAAAATTCCCGTTACTGCTAAGGGAGGTGCTTCGGCTAGATTGCAGACTAGCACCGCTACCTATCCGCCCTCCAACTCCCTTTTTACTTTTCTTTGTGTCTTTGTCAGGCTAAGCTACCGAACCATAGAGGCCTTAATTATCTTACAGTCTTACTCATTTTTGTCATTTTATCCTCACTCATGCAGGCATGCGTACAACCTTGTGGCACTACCGATTAATACTAGTAACATGATGCATGACCATATATTCTCAACCTAATGTGATGCATGATTCATATAACGTAACATTACTAATAATTGAAGTGCACATTCAAAGTAAACGCAACTTATAATTTAAAGCAACTGTAATGAAAAGCGCATATAATAAAAAACAGCAGTTGAAAGTAAATGAAAAGTAAAGAAAAGGTAAAGAAGTGTACAATGAATTTCTATTAACTAAACATGCTTGTTAACTGAGCTAACTAAACAAGGAGACATGCTTTAAACAACAATTAACGAAAACATGCTTTAAACAATGAACAATGGAAACGTGCCTGTAAATTGGGAATCCTTCATCTAGTCAATTAAGCATGCTTTTATTCTAATTAGTTAATTACATGCTCTTAAGTTAAGTACTTATCTTAGTTTATTAACATGCCACTTAAACACAGAAGAATTAAAAAACTTAGTTAATTGCATGCTTGAACTATTAATCAACGTATGTGTAATTAACATGAGTTAATTAAGGACTCAATTAAACTAGTTACTTAAACATGCTCGGGTTTACTTCATTACTCTAATTATTTAACATGCTCATTCAATTACTTTAATTAAATATGCAATTTTGTTTAGCACAATATATGTCTTGTTGGTTAATGAAACATTCTAGTTAAACTTTTACTGCAACTAGTTAGGGAACATGCTTGCATATTGACTATTCTAATCGATTATTTCAATTAAGTAAATTAACATACTCTTACAACATTCTAAGTAATCATATAGTTGAGTTAATTAAACATGCTAACGAACAAATGGCAATTCTAATGGTTTACAGGTTGGACTAGTAAATAAGTTACATGCTCAATTGATTATTATTTAACATGCTCAACTAGTTATTAACATACTTGAACACACTTAAATGAGTTAACATACTCGTGCAATGATATTAATTAACATTCAAACATACTGCACCTGGCTAAGTTAACATGATAAATTATTTAACATACTTAGCTAATTAACTAACTTGATTGACATGCTCAATTGATTACAATTGACTATGTTAATTAGTAGCTGAACATGCTAGGCTACAATTATCCTAGTCACATGCTCATATTTAATTATCGTGAAGTAGTTAGTTATGCTAAATCGATTAATTGTAATGAAAATACTCAAGGGTTAGCTACTAATGAATCATTTCTCTAAACATGTTCGAACTAAACATTCGTGATAACCATTCATTACCCCTTTTTCATTTATCCTATTATTATTAAACAAGACATTTCTACCACTTAACGGACATTGGAATAGAGCACATCAACAAAGTTAAACGTCACAAAAAATAAAGAAAACAAATCACAAGCTAACAACCAAAGAGATCATTGAAAAATTGCAACAAAGATACCTCAGGAGACCATCATCATACAATAACTACTCAACACTAGCAGTAAGCACTCTAGAGCAAGCAACGTACTTAACAACTTGCAGTAAGCATTTTAAGGCAACAACATACTAACAACTAGCAGTGAACACACTAACAACTGGCAGTAAACATTATAAGAGCATTAACACTAAACTCACACACCCATACTTGTGGTGTAGGACCTCAATGGCCAAAACATCTTATTTTTCTTACCTCAATTCTTTATTGTACGTTATCACTTAGTGGCTATCCTTTTCTTTCCTTCTGATACCTTCACAATCATTGAATAACTCATCATTAAAATCACATATTAATAACCCTACTTCTACGACCCACATCCTAAGTCCTCCCAAATTAATTCCCACTTAACTATTTCTATTGTTTACAACTTAATTGAAATCTTCAATATAATTAGCCATAATCACCAACAGAGGCATTTAGCATAACCACTAGTCAGTGATGCTAGTCCTTACATGTAACCTCAACAAGTTTAACATTTCCTACCCCCAACAATCCATTTGAAATAGGCACTTAACATGCTTCTAGACCAATAACATTACAAAGACCTTACCAATCAAACTACAAAGCATACTTGAAGTACTCCAACGTATCACCACTCAAATAAATTCTAAAAGTTATATACCCCAAACCAATATTCAGAATCAAAATTGTAACTTAACAACTATAGATTATTTCAACAACTAATCTAGAAATCCTTCCTTGCATCACCTGAAGATAGAAGCAAAAATAACCAAAATAACAGAGAAGGAAGCTCACCCCTAGAAGCTCTCAGCCAACCCCATAGGTCCCAGCTCTGCCTTCAACTTCATTCTTCTCTGCTTCTCTTCTTCCTCAGCTCACTCTTCTCGGCCTCTAGCAGAAAACGCCAAGGAGTTCCTACTCTGATTCTTGGCTCTGTCTCCTCTCCTCTCCTCCTCACCCGAGAGCTCTACATTAACTCCTACATTCAGTTTCTCCCACTCCCCGACAGAAGCTCTCTTATTTTATCTCCACACTCCACTGACTCTCTTATCTAGCAAATCTCCCGACAACGTCTCTGTCCAGCCTTTAGACTGTGTCCCCCATGCTGGACACGCTGTCCATTTCAGCTAGAGAAGGTACCGGTTCAGCATTGAAGAATTGACAGGCTAGACCATGGCCTTCGGCCGGTCCATTCTTAACTGCTTGCTCCAGCCCTTGTGAAAATTGTCGATCCGCCCCTGCACCACCCCTCCAGCCAATGTCTGATCAAAAGGAGAAGGGTAATAGACCCAGCCAACAACAGATCAATAGCAACGCAAAAGGAGGGGAAGACTAGACCAAACGCACCTTAATTCGTCGCCGGAACTCGCCATGGGCGAAGCTCCAATTCGTGCCCTAGCTGCGAGCTGCTCCATCCGTCGCTACAGCAGCCCGCACCTCCACTGGAACGAACTAAAGCCGAGATCGTGTCCCCTCCTGTTCGATCTCCCTCAGCTCACCTCTCTTTCTCTCCTCAGTTTCTCCTACACATAATGGCCTTTCAGCCATTCTGTTTTTCTCTCTTTAATTGGTTTGCCTAGCGAACCAATTTTAAGGGTATGAACCAGTTTTGTGTGAACTGATTTTTTCCCCCTCCTCTAATTATATTTATATATATATTTATTAATTAATTATTTTATTTTATTTTAAATCCAGCCGATCCCTTAACAGAATTGGTTCAGCTAATCGAAAATACACCTCCACTTATAAATATTAATCCCAATGAATCACTTATGCTATAATTTAATCAATTGAATTAATATTTATTTTAATATCATTAATTCCCATAAATTATAATCTAACGAATACGTCATTGGTAATACCCTGATAATTATCTAATTAATCTAATGTCCCAAATTACTTTCCGACTATCTTTATTAAATTTCGATATAAAAATTCGGGGTATTACAGATTCCTACTTCGCCATTTTGTTGTTCTCGACGCTCTGCTACAATCGGGATGTCCAGCCTTGCAAAGAGAGACATCCATTCTTTTTAGTGCAGTGTCAATTTATGTTAAGGGACTTTCGGTATAGCCAAGGTACGTCTATCCTCCCAACGGTGAATGCTCCTGTTAATCATTCGTCAACTCTTTTGCCTTGAAGGACATCCAGTGTTCTGAAAGGGGCATCCATTGTGCATTCAATTTTAATGTTTTCAAGTCTTGCACGTTTAAGGGACATCCGTTCCTTTAAAAGGGACGTTCGTTCCTTTAAAAGGGACGTCTGTCTTGCCCTTTCTTTTAACACAGTCTTCTATTTCCTATTTCACACGTCCGTTTCTCTAAAAGGGACATTTGTTCATCCCTTGTTTACAATGCCCATCTGTCCTTCGCTCAAACGATGACACTTCAACACAAGGGATATCCGTTATCCCTCAAGGGACGTTTGTTGCACCTAGTTTTGAGCGTCCACTCTCTTCTAAGTGTGTCCATCCTTCCTCCCAACACCTGAACTTTCCTTACCTTCACTCCAACCTCTGAGTGAGCTTTCACTAGTGCCTCAATTTATCCTCAATGCTTCCGTGGGTGCATCATTTGGTATCAGAGCCAAAATTTGTCAATGCCAAAATCGAAAGAGTCGATTGTGCCAGGTTCCTTTGTTCCTATTTTTATACTCTGTTAATTGGTGAAATTTATCTTACATTATGATAACCATAGGCCAAACTTATTCGAAGAGTTACCTTATTGAAGAAGAAAATGAGTTATTGGCATCTATCCCAAGTTTTAACGCTTCAGACTTTGCCGACGTCTATTTGGATTGGGAAGGTGAGGTTGACAAAATTTTTCTACGCTGTTATCTCTCAAAAAGGAGCATGATAAAAATTATTTCTTCAAAGCTTAGAGGAAGAGCTTTAAGATGGTGGGACAAAATAATTGCAAACCAAAAAGAAGACGGCAAAGAAGACATCAAAACGTGGAAAGTGATGAAGAAACTTCTTAGAAAAAAATATGCTTTGAAATCTACCAAGACTGTCTCACTGCCACCAATTTTAAAGTTTAGTTAAAATGTTCTTCAATTATTGGACAACATGAGTGATAATTTAGCGATGATACAATAGCTTAAATGTTCTTCTACATTGCAAACCGAGAATCATATTGAGGTTGTAGAAGTTCCCAAAGGGACATAGGAGAATATCCTAGAAGAGGTCATATTACCTGAAGAAGGACCACTATTACCTTTTGATTTCTAGAGCATGAAAGCAGATTTTTCTGAAGAGGAATTCTCTGAGTCAGAATATCTCATTGATGATAATATAACCTTGGAACTTATTATGAAAGAAAGGGAATTGAATGCCCAACTTGTCAATCTACTGGGTGATCTGCTAAGTCGTAAAAATTTAGAGTTGGAGCCATTTGTTAAAGAGAAACAGATACAGAGAAGTCATCCCTCATGTTGATTGCAAGGCTACTACCCCTACTGCCCCACAAAGATAAAATTCCTTAGAAACAATCCTTTCATGACCAATAAGAAAGGTATATTCCATCAATTTCCTTAACTGATTGGGTTTTTAAAATTGGATGGGTCAAAGATGTTGTTGTTATTGAATCTGTTATGCCACTGCTGGATGGTAATGTTGTGGCTACTATTGTTGATCACTCTTTTTATAATGGAATTTTTATTGGGGTTGACAATCTTAGCTTGGCTTGTGGTATAATTAAAGGAATGTTGCTAACCTAAGAAAATCACGACTCTGTGCTTCTTAGTCATATTAGTGATGATAGATTTGAGTCCAGCTTGAGAAAAATTCTATAGTTTGTGGATAAAGATGCTAACTTGGACTGTGGAAAAGTTGACTTTGATTTGATGGTGAAAGACTTTTTATTTACTAGTTATTATGGGTAGTCTAAGATGAAAGTCATTATGCTTGATGCCAATCCAAATTTTCCATTTGTTCATGGAGGAAGAGCATCAACAGAAGATAGAGATAGAAGACTCCCAGGTTATGAGGGCAAATCCTTTTCGACATTGAGAGTATGATGAACCATGGATCCGCATCATTTTTATTTCTTTTTATTTTAATTTAATTTAAACACTTTAATTTGTAATAGTTTAATTGTTGCTTGGTTTGTTTGTTTTTGTTGTCTTTCGTTTGTGTGTGTTGTTTATCTTTAAGATCAATTATGTAATTAGGTCATTAGGGCTTAACCCTACATACTTTAGTATTTAAGCTTCTTTAAGGGATTTTGTATGGGGTGAAGAATTTTGAATAGAAAAACTGAATGTTTGTTTATCCTTGGAGTTTCTCCAGTCCGCCGCATTCTTCTCGATGAGTAATATCCAATTAGTTTATGTGTACAAAAATTGATATCATCAACTTGTAAGTTGTGGGTGATTTATCTTATTGCTACTACTTTCCTTCTTTGTTTCGTCGAAGAAGAATTATCTAGTAAAGGTGGTAGACAACTTTCAAAGATTCGAGTTGGAGTTCTACTTCTCATGAAGCAGCTGTTGAAGTCGAAAGACACAACCGTAGTGTCTTCTCAGACAAGCTTGTTATTTTCTGCATCATTCAGTTCAGCTCTTTCGATCTGGAGAAAACTGTCGCGATTCATAGAGGACTTCCAGCTTCCAAGCTTCCACCTTTTTCTCCCCTTTCCAGCTTCGTTGACTTGAGAGGCAACTTCACCAAAGAACCTGTCTTTATCTTCAGAAAATTTTGAATTTCCATCCCGTCATTATCTGAGAGCAAAGGTTCAAATTCCAGAGCCGTTTCATTAAGATTCCTTGTTCGCCATTTTGTCACTCTCGGTGCTCTGCTACATTTTGGACGTCCAGCCTTGCAAAGAGAGACATCTATTCTTTTAAGTACAATGTCAATTTCTATTAAGGGACGTCCGTTCCCGCAAAGAGACGTCTGTCCTCCCAGTAGCATCCACTCTTGTTAATTGTTCGTCAACTCTTTTGCCTTGAAGGATGTCTTATCTTCTAAAAGGGACGTCCGTCGTGTCTTCAATTTTAACGACGTCAAATCTTGCATTGTTAAGAGACATCCATTCCCTTTAAAAGGGACATCCGTCTTGCCCTTTCTTTAAACACTGTATTCTATTTCCTATTTCGGACGTCCGTTCCTCTAAAAGGGACGTTCGTTCTTCCCCTATTTACAACGCCCACCTCTCTTTCACTCAAACGATGATGCTTCAACTTAAGGGATGTCTGTTATCCCTCAAGGGATGTCCGATGCCCCAAATTTTTAGTGTCCACTCTCTTCTAAGGTCGTCCGTCTTTCCTCCCAATGCCCGAGCCTTCCTTGCCTTCACTTCAACCTCCGAGTGAGCTTCCAACAATGCCTTAGTTTATCCTCAACGCTTCCGTGGGTGCATCATTCATTGTTATTTCCTTTGTCTAGAACTCTTTCCCACTTCTTCCTTGTCTCTTCTTTGCTTTTCCATTAGGCCTTATTCTTTCTTCTTCTCGAGAGCTTTCCTTTTCTTCCTCTATCTATCTTTCTATTTTTAATTCGCTCCTACAAGGTGTTTTATTACCTATTAATACACAACCTTCTAAAATGATTTCATATGTCACAAACCAATTCCCATTACAACACATATAAAATGAACAAGCTGAATCCATAATTCAATCATTGTTTGACTTTGAGTTTTCCTCTGACACAGCTGGAAGATCTCCATTACCATGGTCTTCTTCTTCTGCAATAGTAACTTCACGGGTTATCATCAACTTTTTCCCTTCTCAGTAGCTCTCTTAATTTCCTTTAGTAACTTTTAGCACTGTGATTTAATATACCCCTTCTTCTGAAAAAATTAACAAGTTCTACCATGGTTTCTTGACTTTGATTTCTAGAGGCTCTATGTCTTTCCTTGTTCTTTTTCTTCTATTTTCTACTTCTTCCCTCACTTAGATTCTCTTAGACTTTCTCAAAGAGAACTTTCTCTCTTCTATTCTTCCAATGTTTCTCTCACGAAACTCAGTTTTCTCTTGCAAGCTCTCTCTATCTCTTTTCTTAATAAAAGCTTTCCCTATACGTTTCATTCATCCCCGTAAATCTCACCTAACTCCCACATTATTTTTCCATCTGTAAAGGAAGCAAACGTGGAGGGATCACATAAACACATCTGCCTCGAGATTCACAATTATTGGAAATCATGTGGAACCGGTTGATTGACGATTGATCGGTAATCAAGAATTCAATCAGCCATTACAACATAAAAATGCAATTCACCATGAGGTCGGTCAATCATATGATCGATTGCCCAACAATTCTCCGTATCAATCAACGATCGACCTGTCCCATGGCATTTTGCATGCCATTTCTTCTAAACGCCACTATGAATTTCACTGTCGACCTTGGTGATGCACCGCAATGCTCAGTTTCTAGATCCCATGCCAAGGAGATCATACTACCCAGGCTTTTTATATCAAAATTAAAAAAGGATAATTGGAAGGTAATTGGGGATATTCAGATTTATTGGATAATTATTGGGGTATTTCGAGTTTTCGGACACCTATAGACGATGGCAGACGGGAAGAGTTTGAATTTTTCCAAATTATGGGACTTTTCGGACAAACACAGACAAAGGCATTAATGCCTTCCTTCGTCCGAAATCGCAATTTTGAAGGAGAATAATGAATTGAACTGGTTGGTTTGGCTGAGTTCGGATTTTAATATGTGGCCCGGTTCTTAAGTAAAAAGTAGAAAAAGAAAGTAAGGTTAATTAGAATTAAGATGAATTAATATAATTATATTTTATTTTTTTAATATAAAGAAAATGGGATTAAATGAAAAGAAGGAAAAATAGAGAAGAGGGAAAACATAGTTAAGGTGATGGAATTAATTATCAAATGATTAAATGAATTTAATAATTGGAATAAAGTAAATTAAGGGGGAGTAATGAGATGGTTGAACCTGTTTAGCAAAACCGGTTCAGGGTGTGGTTTGATGAAGCCGAAAGAATGGCCTTCAGCCATTCTACGAAAGAAAGAGAAGGGATAAAGAACGAGAGAGACCCGAGAAGAGAAGGAGACAGGAGAGCGATGATGAAGACGTGTGAGAGGCGAGGGTGCTCGAGTGACTCAGGTTCATCTCAATTGGCATGAGCGTGCGACGGTGGAGCATCGGGTCCCTGCTTCGGCTCTGCGAAGAATCGGGCTTCATGGAAGGGCTTAGTGCGAAGCTCGGGTTGGTGATTTGTCGTCCGATAGTGATGTTCTGCAGCGTCTTATCGATTTTTGGTGGCCAAAAATCGAGCAAGATGGGGTTCGATTGGTAGGGGAACTAGTGATCTGTTCCATGGTTAGGTCCGAACCATTCTCTTCTTCTGGTTCTGCTCTGATGGAAGCGACATCGTGGAAGACAACATGCACATGCGTGGAATTGTAATGATGTCTAGTTATGGCTTAAGGCATGCAATGCCTCTTTGGAGGAATTGAAATGCCGAGAAGGTGGAGAGAAGTGCATAATGTGCTAGAAGGGGGAGTGATGGCTGAGTGTGGAGAAAGAGCTCTCGGGTGAGCTTTTGTTGGAAGAAGAGAATAGAAGATGGGAGAAGGAGTTGAATGGCTCTCTGGAGAGGTTGAGCAGAGGTCTTCCCTGCTTGCTGGTGAGTTTTCACCTCTCAGATGTTTTGGTCAATTGGTTCTATTTTGGGTGTTAAGTCTAACATTAATGTTGGGTAGTGTTTTGTAATGCTTTAGTTCATTTTGAGATGTTTAGTTGTTATAGAGCTTCTGTTGGGGATTGATTGTACGTTGTGTTTAAGTTCTAATATTGCCCTGTTACTATAAGATTAAGCCTTACCATTGGTATTTTGTAGTAAAGTGTATTCTGTTGGAATTCATTACTAAGTTGTGGAATACTATTCGATTTTGTTAAAGTAGAAATGTTATGTGCATTATTGGATTAAAATTTGGATCGATATTGTGTTGCTCGGATTAATAGTTTGAAATGTTTAATAGAGGAATATGTGCTTCTGTTGGGTGATTGTGTTGGATGGAATAATCTGTTTATTTTGGAATGCTTTTTGGTGGTTGTGTAGTCGTTGGTTCTGTGATGGATAGCCAAATATATATGCTTTGTTGCTTGGGTTATATTCTGTGAGGTTGAATAGTGAATATAGCACTTTGTTGGTTATTTTCCACAAGCATGAATGTATATGTTGGAACTAGTCTTGTTGCAGCTTTATGCTCTGTTGGTTGTTGTTTTGGATTATGGGTTGGATTTGTTCTATAGCAATATGTGCTGCTTTGATAAAGTGAAGTATATGCGTTTGATTTATGTCACTTGAATCAGTGGTTATGATTGGAAGTATGCTCCTTGTGGTTGGGTAGTTATTGTTCTGTTAATTTCATAAATGCTTAGTAAAGAAAATGTTGAATTGTTTTGTTAATAACTGATGCTTATGGACTAAAGAAAATGGATGAGAGATGGAATTGCTATGGTCAGTGCTCTGTTTTTTTGGATTGAGTCATTCATTAGATAAATGCAGTAATTGGATTAATTTATTGGGATATGATAGATTTCGTTTTAGATAGTAATGAATTCCTAGAATTTCTATGTAATTAAGGATAGGAAAAGAATGAGTTATGATTATTAATGAATAAATGTTTTAATTATGAAGATATTTAAAAGGAAAAGATTGATAAAGATTAAGTATGAATACGAGATAATGCCTCAAGGTAAGAAATTGAGTAGAGTCGTTGGCCAGTGGAGGCCCTACACCATGAGCCGTGTCTTCATTTTAATTGTTTGTTTACGTTTTCATCTTATTGCTTTAATTATTATGCCTATGTTAATCGCACGTTATTGGTTTAGTTTCGAGCATGTTTAGGATATTAGAATATGATTATTATTTTGTTTAAATTGCCAAGCATGTCTGTGCTGTTATCGCTTTCCTTAAATTTCCAAGCATGTCTACGTTGTAATCCCTTTGAACTGCAAAGCATGCTATTGTTTCTTCTAGACTATCAAGCATGTTATTTATATTCGCTGTTTGAATTCGTTGCTATAATTGCTCTCTTTATTCGTTTTAATTACTGTTATTCATTTATATGCGTTGTTTACATTTCGTTATGTTATACTGTATCAACATGCCACATGATAATAGAAACAAGTAGGAAATGCCACAATTGGGGTTGGTACTCATATGCATTATGTGAGGAAAAGAATGAATGAAAAGAAAAGAAAAGAAAATGGGGAGTTAGGGGACGGATGGGTAGTGCGGATCTAATCAAGTAGACTGGATAGGTCCCCTCCCTGGTCAGGAATGAGACCAACTACCATAGGTGGTTAGTATCCGATAGGCAACTCCCCCTCCACAGGGTTCCCCTAATCTCTCGCTTGACATACAACTAAAAAACGAAAAAATGAAATGTAAAGAAAAGATTGGTTTGAGACGGACTCACTCCAAAAAAAATAAAGAGAGGCTTAAGCATACTGCATATCTCATTTCTTACTGGGCCTCGGGCTCACAGTTGCTAATGATGTAGGTATACACACGAACAAATGATGAACAGATTATGGAGCAGTTGATGAAGGATTTGCATGGGCGGTACTTGTGGTTGGTTAGGCCAAGGAAAGTAAAAGAGAAAAGTAATATGAAATTAACACGTAACTCATTGTTTATTATTCCTTAAATGAATTTCTTATGCTTCCACTATGTTTTGAGAAAAGATTTTACAACTATGGTTTTCCTCCACTGTTTCGAACGATTTTCATAACGAGTCTAAAGAAATGGTTTTTTATTGTCCGGCTTTTTTGGAAAGAATTCTGATTTAATTAATAATGTTTTAATAAAGATTTTAGTTGTTTTATAAAAGTTTTAAATTTAACCCCTTTTAACTCCTTATTTTTGTAGGTCAAGATGCACTTGAGGGGCTTGATGACGAGTCAAGCCATGAAGCTAAAACAATGACAAAGCATCTCCTCTCATGCCATGTCTTTGTACCCAATCGACCATCTAGTAGACCCGAGGATCACAATGAGAAGTCTGTGGCTTAAAGTGGATCTCTAGCTAAAGCTATGTTGCTCCAACGATGTGACATGTTTATTTATTTTATGGTTTGCTGGATTAATGATTTTTGGATAGATTTTAGTGAGAACTATTGTTGTTAAAATTTTGGTGTTTTGTTGTGCTCAGCTAGGGTGTTAACCGAGCACTCATGTGGGTTTTAGTGTCTTAAGTACATTTTTGTAATTTTTGTTTTAGGGCAGTTCTTAAAGAAGTATTTAAGCTTCCTTAAGGCTATCCTAAGGGACTAATTGAGTTTCAAAAAAATTGCAGTTGCAATTTGTCTGAAGGTTTCCCTCTCAAACTCGGCTTCCTCTCCTAGGGTTCATACTCGAAAACTTGGAACCAAAAGTGCCTCACTCTTTTCTTTCCTTGGTCTTAGAGTGAGGTTCTTAGCTAAGTTCTCTATCAGCACTTCAGAGGTGATATCCAATGTGGGAGCTTAGAGGACCATCATGAAAACAAGGTGGAGTGGTTCCTTGGACAAGGAATCCATAGAAGTCAAGAGTAGCTGATTATCCATTTCTTGGACCAGCTTGTAGGTTAAATTTTATTCATAATTTTGTGTTGTGATTTGATCGCTAGAATTTCGGGATTTCGTTGGTTACTGGATTAGACATGAGTGTACAAATTTTAGTGATTTTTCAACTCGAATCGTAGCTTTTGTGCATCTTTCAATTTTGTGTCTGAAACTGTCTCCATTTTGCACCTTTTTGCAAACCACATTGCCGTTAGCTTAACTTCTACATTTTAGCAAGTTTAATTGTGATTTTTTTATGAACCTTTTAATTATATTATTTGAACTTCCTCTCCAAGCTTTACATTATTTGGATATCGGGAG
Source organism: Begonia loranthoides (assembly GCA_022433065.1). Lineage (NCBI taxonomy): Eukaryota > Viridiplantae > Streptophyta > Magnoliopsida > Cucurbitales > Begoniaceae > Begonia > Begonia loranthoides. The sequence goes on from CM039473.1 coordinate 18,896,184, forward strand.
TGAAAGTTATTGAGGATTCATTTTTGGGTATCGAAACTGTTTTCTTGGTGCCTTTTCTGGTAGATTATTGCCATAAGCATAACTTCCTTATTTTACTAATTTGGGCCATGATTTTTTGATGAGCCATCCTACTCTTTTTATTGTCTCTTCCCGTCTAATTTGGCATCAATTGGATATTGGGAACAAAAGTTATAAGGGAAACAATTCAGGTGCATAGTTTTGGATTAACGGTTAACCCCTTTCATCCATTGTTGATTCTTGGCACCCCTTGGTGCGTCAGTTGGTATCAGAGCACAAGTGACTATTTCTTTCTTGATATTTTCTTGTTGTTTGTGTTGCTCTTCTATTGCTAAGATGATTCCAAGAGGTGTAGCATATTCAACACAAAACCTAGAAGCAAAGAGGCAAGCATCCATGCAACAATCGCCGATGAGACGTGAGTCTATTCATCAATGCCGGTTTGATGTGATAAAAACTTTGATGCAAGACATAGCTCAAAAGCTATGCAATACCAGCATCTTAAGACTCTTCAAACACCAAGTCCACGGGGAGAAGTGGAAGAGATTATTGAAGAAGTTGTTAGAGATGAAACTGAGTTAGATGAAGTTAATGTCGGTTATCAAGAGTTGTTTTATCCATGTATTTCTAACGATTCTTTGTTTTCTTTATCTTTTTTTGAAGGATTGTCTATTGACGAGGAGTTACCAAAGTTAAAGGTAGATGAGGAAGAAGCTCCTCCTCAAGGGGAGACACTCTTAGCCTTAAAGGCAACACACCTCATGGAGGATGGAAAGCCCTCCACTTTACTTAACCGAAGTCTTTTGTGTTAAATGGAAGAAACATACATGGTGGAGCATGGAGATGAGCTCTTTGTAGAAACCTTTGAAGAGAAGAAGAGAAGAAAGACAAAAGATACTCTACTTATGTTCTAGAATGTCATCCTTATGTAATCAAGCACAAGAAAAAAAAGATGACATTATTGACTGGTACACTAAAACCAAGGTACTCCCTCTTGACCGAGTTGAATGCTAAGATTTTTGGATTTCTAGAGCTCATGCCAAGGAGATCACTAACCCTTTTGGGAGGATGATGCACCACAGGGCCCGGTTTCTAGAGCTCAGGCCAAGGAGATCACTAACCCTTTTTCACTCCTTCTTTTTGCATGTCAAGATGGACTTGAGGGGCTTGATGATGAGTCAAGTCATGAAGCTAAAACAACAACAAAGCATCTCCTCACTTGACATGTCCTTATACCTAATCGGCCATCTAGTAGAACCGAGAATCACATAGAGGAGGCTGTGGCTTAAAGTGGATCTCGAGCTAAAGACATGTTGCTCCAACGATGTGACGTGTTTGTTTATTTTATGTATTGCTAGATTAATAGTTTTTGGATACATTTTAGTTAGAATTATTGTTGTTAAAACTTTGGTGTTTTAACAATTATTCACAATTATTATTATTCTTAGTCTAAGCTCAATTCTGGGTATTACACTGTTGGTGGCGAAGGTTAAATTTTGAGAGAAGATAAGGCGGAGAAGAAGCTATAAATTGCTGGAGTATGATGAAGTGGCTCATGAGAAGAAAGTATGCTCCAAAATTATTTCAGTCGGGTATGTCTTCACCACCATTTTCTAATGTTGAGAAGTAATCTTCCAAGTTATACATCAATCAGCCTATTCCTAGAGAGTCAAGTACCACCGAGCCTCAACTTATGCCAAAGAAGAAGTGTGGTAGAGTCACTCCCACCCAAAGTCATCAAGCTCAAGTCTTTGACCTTCAAGCTTCATTGAAAAAATTTCACAGTTACTTGATAGTATGATGATAAAAATAGAGTTTACCTACTCATCTCCTATACAAGAACCCAGTCAAGTTGAATTAGTTGAAGAACCCGTGCAGTAAGCTTTTACCTAAAAGTAAAGTCTGCAAGAATGTCTTAAAGAAAGTAATGTTGAATTAATGGCAGCAAGTCTTAAAGAAGAGAAATCGGACTCCACATGATAGTTCAACTTTCCAATTGGATTCTAAATTGGGAGAAATAAAGACTGAGTTTTTTGATGCTCCTATTACACTAACTCATGAAGAAGAAGAAGAAGAATGTTCCTTGAATTTGAGGTCAAATCCTCTTCAACCTCGGGAGGATGATGTACCATGGGATTCATTCACTCACATTCAAGCATGGAGATTTCCTAACAATATTTCTACAGTTCATTTTATAGGTCATCATGGAGGAAAGTGCAACAATGATATGCAATGCATCCAACCAACTTCCAAATATCAAATGAATTTATTAAAGATCAAACATAGGTGGAAGATCAAGTATAACGGAACTTCCCAAATTTGTCATTAGTCTGACCTCTTTGAACTCGTTGTCATTTTTGGCAATCATAACAACCTCTTATCAAACTGTAAGCTTCAAAGCATTTGTAGCTGATTTATCAAGGTTTCCAGAATGTGGTTTTTTTGTTAAATTTAAAGTTTTGTTGCTACGTCAAATGCTCTTTTAATAGAGAGCCAGAATACACCCTAGGACAAAGCGTGCCTTTTACAATACCGTGGCTACTCAAGAGGACAGCTAAATATGTGGCAAGTGAAGGAGTTTGAAGACATTTTATTCCTTTAGTGGATGATATGAATGCTTGTGGTTCATTTTTTGGATTGAGTTATTGTTATTGGGATAATAGTTTTGTGGAGTGTTCTCAGCTCGGTGTGCTAGCCGATTACCTTTTTTTATGTATTTTATTTTTAAGGTCAATTTTGTAATTTTCACATTAGGGCAACTTTGAGAGGTTTATAAGCCTCTTTTAAGTTTTGTCTAAACCTAATTTTTTTTTATTATCTTTTAGCTGAACCTTGTCTCTTCTGTGTGGAGTTATCTCTTGCACTCGGGCTCCAATTCTTAAGGCAACCCGAGAATTTATTTGTGCCAAAAACTAAATCCACTTCTTCTTGTATTTTCTTCGAGTGGATTTTAGTTGTTGACCTTCTTATTAGCTCTCTCTAGAGTTGATATCCAGAGTGGAAGATTGGAAGAATTGTCATGAAGCAAGGTGGAGTGGTTCTTTTTAACAAAGGACCCATTGAAGTCAAGGGTTGCAAACATAGCACCCCTTAGACCAGCTTCTAAGTTTCGATTGTGATTTTCTTTGCTAAATGAATTTGATTATGGAATTCGCAAAATTGTTTATTCATTTGCCAAGGATTATGTGTATCAATTTGGGTGTCATTTGGACTAGAGATTCGGAAGTTGTGAGTTTCCCTTTTTGTACGAAACTTTTTTTTTTTGCTCCTTTTTGGGTAGGTTCTTCCAATTTGTATAACTTTTTCTATTTTGCGAATTGGAGAGTGATTTTTTTTAGGGATTATTTTAAACTAGTATTATTGACTGCCTTCCAAATTTGGGCTTTATTGGAGTTCTGGAGAGAAAGTTACATTGCTGACAATTTAGAGTTCTGTTTTTTTGTTCATTGGTACCTTTCCGAGAAGTTCATTTCTATTTTGCATAATTTCCATTTCCTTGGGAGTTTTGTCATGATTTTTGGAGGACAAATTTTAAATTGGTAATATTGGTTGCATTCCAAAATTTGTGCTGATTGGATTCTAGATAGAAAGTTACACTATTGACAAATCTGTTTTTTGTTTTGTGCAAGGCGACAACCACCAACCTCCATTGTTGATCCAATTGCACCCCTTGGTGCATCAAATTGTCATCATGTTTTACGTGTATGTTTCATGCATTCCTGAAAATGTTGTCTCTGAGAAGGATAAGAAAGTATGAAAGATAGACTAAATAAATGTAAATGGTCGTTATGGGTGAGATTCAAGTTAGTCGTCCCGCATGAGGTTGACCTAATGGTGTCACTCTCTCCCCTAGACTGAATTATCCATAATGATTGGCCTGTAAATTGAAAGAAAAATAATGTTGACTGAAAAGACACTATTTTTACATGCTAAATCTCAAAGTCATTTTTTAAGTTATTTATCTCTTACTAAGTGTTAAGCTCATAGGTGAACTTTGTGATGTTGGTAATGGTAGAATTATAGAGTAACATGAGGATATAAACAATTGATAGTGCGGTTGAAGAAGAATTCTTATTGGCAAAGATAAAGTGTTGTCGAAACGAAGTTGACCTATGGATGATGATTGAAAGAGAGGAGGATTTTAATAATAAGTCATAAAACTTTTCATTCAAAGTTATATTTATTATTGTTAGGATTGAAATAAAAACATTTTATAAATGATTATGTATATTTAAATGATAAGTTTTACTACGTTTGACTTTAAATGAGTTTTCGTTCAGACTTCTGCTGCATGGTAATGAAAAGGTACGAAAATATATTTAATTAATATTGAGTTTTACCATGCTTAGATTTTAAAAGAAAATTATTTTAAAGAGTTGCATTGTGTATGGTTTAAAGACATGATTTTATGTATGATGTATTTTTTAAAAACCAATTAACACTACAGGGTGTTACATGGGGTTTGGGGACCAGACCTGGACAACCATAGCTTCTTCTGCAATGGCAACTTCACTAGAAGTTTGTGGTTATTTTCCCTTCTCATCAACTCTCTTAATTTTATTATATAATTTGTGACACTCAAATTGAATAGCCCCTTCTTCTGACAAAAATAGTAGGTCTTATAATCGTTCCTTCAATTTGATTTTCCTTTTGAACGCTAAATATTATCATTGTCATTAATATTCGAATATTGTGTTCTACCCCGAATAACGAGTTCCTTTGCTTGAGACTTAGTTCCATCAACAATCTGCATCATATTCTTGTTTAAAAACAAAAACATCATAAACTTATTGCAGAGTTAAAATTTCTTGACTTTATAAAATTGTATCTTTGAAAGTACCATAAGAAGCTAGCGACCACCACAATAGATTCAACCACAAATATTCTTCATAATACTTCCATTCGATAGTTTCAAAATCTGAAAATATTTCCTTGAATGTGGTCAAGTTTTCTTCAATATAAGTACCTTCCCTGTAAAAGTGGGCATACTTTGGTTTGGAGGAGAAACAAGACTGAACAGCAGGTCCATGGTTCCAAAAAGTTGGAGCCAAATTCGGACCTATGGGGTTACGAAAGCAAACCTGCTTGAACCATGAATTCACAGTTCGGTTCCATATTAAAAATTTATAAAAGTATAATAAAAAATATAAGCAGCACTAAATCTGAAAATTTGAATAACTTTCCAAGAAGATGAAATATAAGAGAGTTCAATGAACAATACCAAGTTTAGAATTAAAACATAAACTAATATCATTTCTAATAAGCTAGCAAAGTTTTTCTTCTACTACTAACAACTATCATATTCAACCATATTAATCTTGTTCTTCATCAATTAATTCTAAGTTATCAACTTCAAACATAATCATCTTATCTTCAATCTTCACTTCTTTTGCCACCAAGATTCAACAAAGTCTACAAGATGTAAATAGTGAACATAGTAAATATAATTGTTGAAAATATTTAAAAATAAGTCAATAAAAAAAATAGTTGATATAACAACATTCAACACACCTTTAACAATAGTCATAGATCAATAATGATCATGACATAGTTATCTTGTCCTTCGTTGTTGATAGATTCTAGAACATACAAATGTTAAACAAAGCGAAAATAACTTTTGAATTGAATATCGGTAAAAAAGAGAATTTAATGAAAACAATAAAATACAATATGTACCTTTTTCAATAGTTTCTAAGTCATCCATGTTATCTTAATAGGAATTATACTTAATTGTTTTGATAAGGAATTTGACTAATTGAATAATTAACTGTAAATTGTGTATGATTTGATGATGTAGTTGTATATTTGAATATATTCAAGTTGAATATGTACATTGTATTGATTATGAATATACATGTTTGGTTATATATACTTGCTCTCATTAGAAATTCTCTCAAAAGTGTGTATTTGCATGTTCTAATGTGCCTTGACAAGTCCTTAAAGTTAATGTTGAAGTAATTAAAACTTACACATTCCAAATCAAGGAGAAGATGACAAACAGTCTACTTGCCCAAGCTACTAAGTCATCCATAAAAACAACCAAGAGAAGCCAATATTTGAAACTTTGTTAAAGAGGTGAACCTAGTCATGAAGAGGTTGACTGGTGAGTACACTTACCAAAGCAGAGGGTTGTTTGGAAATACTCTCGAGAGCAACTAACTTCAAAGATCTGTTAAAGAGGTCAACTAGGCCTTGCAGACGTCGACTGGTGTGGTGGACAAGATAGAATTGAGGTTGTGAGGAAAAAATTTCAAGAGCAACAAACTTTTGAAGATGTACAGAAGAGGTCGATCAGGCCTTACATATGTCGACTAGAGCGGTGGACCACACAAACTTGAGGTCATCTAGAAAACCTCCTAAGAGCATTTAGTTTTTGAAATGTAGTGAAGAGGTAGACTCGGGAGAATGTGTGGTCGACCGAGTGATAGACCTAAAGTAACTGGTGATCAACCTGATTTGTTCAAAAATCACACAATGATCATAAGGGATTGACCGATTTGTATATGTGGTTGACTGGGGCTCTGAGGTTTTGAAGGTATCTATAAATAAAAGCAACCTCTACTTTGCAAACTACCAAATGTGATATCTACGATGACATGCTGCCAATTTTATTTAAGATTTTTTAGCCTTCAACTTAAGCCAGAAACCTAACCTCTCTTACTTCTCAACTTGAAACTTACATTTGTGAGAATTAGGTCATTTGTATTTAACCTTTCAAACCTCATATGTTGTTGTGGAATGATTAAAGGATGACGCTTGAGAAGAGTTGTTGCAAGGCTTGATTGAAACTCGAAACTTCAATAGGTCATAACGAAAATGGTTAGATTTGATAGAGTCTTCAAGGAGGTGCCTTGGAGCATGGTAGTAGGCAAGATTAGCGAATTGTCTTAACAAATCATTTGCATTTTCTCTCCCTTTTCTCTTTATGTTATGGGATTGTTACTACTTTAGTTTAAATTTATCTAATTTAGAGAGAATATTCACATAGTGATAGCAAACAAAATGATTAACTTAATCATGCGAAAAAGTTTAAATAACCTAATTCCCCTCTCCTCCAGGTTATAATCGATTAAAAAATTGGTATCAGAGTATGACTTCATACTTTTCTATGATTAAATTTCATAGAAATTGGTATTTGAAATTTTTACATATGGCTTCAAATATTAGCGGTTTACTTGTTGAAGGACAATTGATTTCTAGACCTACATTCTGTGATGGCAATGACTATGTTTATTAGAAGTGAAGGATGAAATTTTATATTTAATCATTACACTATTGCAATGACCAAAATTCCTTTTGGATAAATTTATAAATATTCATGTAAGTCATGCGATGCAATAAATATCTATAAGTCGATTTATTGGTAACATATGTTATTTTGGGATTTTTCAGAAATGTTAAAGTTGAAAATGTTAGGTGGACCACCAATAGTAAATAAATTGAGTGAATAAGTGTTGGTTTTCTGATTAATGGAAAGGTAAGGAAAAATGTGAATTTAATTAGCCGTAAGGGATAGAAGGGATGACGAGTTATCAGCCATTTGATGGAAGAAAGGTCGACCATTAGATAGGAAATGGTGGAAGGTAAGGGATACTCCCACTAAAAGGGAAGATTTTGCTCAGTAGCGACGTTGGCCATTAGATTAAAAACATGGGAGCGCGGATGAACATCAGCTGCCAGATGAAGATTAGCAGAGCAGATAAAATGTTGGCCGTTAGATGGTAAGCATTGACAAGACTAGGATAGTCATATCAGAATACAAAAAAGGAAAGAGTCCTTTCAAGAGGGAGATTGACCATCGAATTGGATGAAAGGACAAGCAGAAACCATTAGATGAAGAAAATATTCTCTCGCGGTACAAGAAAGATTCCCTTGTGCATAAATTAGAGGCCACATTGAGGGTGTTAAATGTTGTAGTTGAAGTAAAGGAAATGTGGAAAAATGTAAGTGATGGGAGTTAGACATAAAAAAACGAGGACGTTTGCACTAAAGCAACCGACAAAACAATAGGAGTTGTAGAAGGCCAGACGTTTGTAGATGGAAATGTGTCCAGAGTGATGACTTGGGGGATGGAGAATCACCTATTTAATCATAAGGAAAGAAAATATTTGGTGAGAATATTCTCAGCTAATGCAAATTTGGTTGTCGTGGAAACATAGGCTTCCGCAACAAAGAATTGTGATTTTTATACAACTTCTAGACAATGAGCGAACTCTGCAATTGATGCAACCCTATCACTAAGAGGCTAATGAAGGACTCTTAGCCATGTTTTAGCCATGGCAAGATCAACAACAATAGGACAAATGGTTTGAATTGGAATGGTTGCAAGATGTGTATGGCTATGAGATGTGAGAACTAACTCCTCGGATGAGGAGGATTTATTTACAAATAGCTAAGGATGGATATGGGTGTGATGTTCATGGAGAAATAATGGACCTAGACTTTAAAGAGTGTCAAATGTTGACTTTTATTGTTGACTGTCCATTTGATGGAAATATTTCAAGAGTTCATAAAATTATATGTTAAGCCTCTCGAATTGTAAAATACCCTGTACCAAAGCTTAAGTGAATGAGCTATGTGTTTTGTAGAAAATTTCTTAAGGGAAAGTTTAAGTAAATAAACATATTATTTTGAGGAGGGATTATTTAAGGGAAGAATGAATGGGACATCAGCCGCTAGATGAGGTCAATGGGAAGTTAAGATCAAGGATGGGGAAGGAAGAGAGACACAAAAAGAGGAGAGGTAAAGACCATGCAATGCGTGTGCCCTTCAAAAGTAACGTGGGAGAAAGGAGTGCCATTGGATCAGAAGGGCGCACAAGGCAATAACCATTAGATCAAGGAAATAGAAGCTTCTGTGGGAGAGAAAGATTATGTTGTGGGAGAAAGGAAGACTATCGGATGGAGGAGCATGATAAAATGTGGACGGTTAGATGTTAGAAATGATGCTTCCACGGCATGGAGAGATTCCTTGCAAGAGGAGCCACTATCAAATGGATGAAGCTAAACGTCGTCATTTGGATATAAGTGCATGGTGAACATTGAAAAATTGTAGAAATGTAGGGATCCGCGGTAGCAAACACATCTGCAACTAATTTTGGAAACGCGAAAAATGATGTCGTTCGATTCACTGAAAATGCACGGACGAAGCTGGACATGGTTGTTTGGATATAAGCAAGTGAAGATTAATGAAGAATTAGGGAAGCGTATCTGTCCGTAGATGTCAACATAGCCACGTAATGTATGAAACACAGTTTTAAGTCATGAATTAAAGAAGGAAAACTTCCCTTTCTGGCAGCTTAAGCGTCTGTGGTTAGCAACACTTCCAATAGACTATTAGATGGCATCATCTAAAACTATAATGATGTTGCCTTGCCTTAAACCGTTGGTATAAAAAGTGGAGCATTTATGAAAGCCACACTATTTTATTGAAGTGTGGGTTATGAGAAGATTGTCCAAAGCTCCAATAAAGAGGCTGAGCTTTCATGAGAGGAGATGAGCTACGAGAGAGATGCTTCACCATAGCTAAATAGCTTCTTCCATTTTATGGAGCTCGAGGTAAGTAATGTTTGCTTGTATATGGCCTCACGGCCTACAATGCATGGTGCTAGGAAAGCTCGGTCAGTTTACCTACTATTTTGAGTACTGTGTTATTTACTCCTTTGGATGATGACCTTTGAGGACTTGATGATTTACTTACTATTTAATGTCTATTTGTCTAAGTATATGTTGCTTACTACTTTTACTGAAGGATTTTTGAGGATATGTGGTTTGTTGATGTGTTATCGTTACGCTTACTGAACTGAGGATATATGATGTCTTGCTTTCTGTGTATATTGCATGCTTACTGAACTGAGGGTATGATCCTATGCTCATTGAGTTTACTTTACGCTTATTGAGCTGAGGATGTTATTTTTCTATGATGTATAGAGATAAATGTTATGCAAAGTTTCAGTTTTCATGTTGTAGTTTTAGCAACTGTTAGTAAACTATTGATTTACTGTTTATGTTTATTGAATGATGAAGTTTGAGGATTTGTTATAGTTGTAAGATGGTTCTATATATGACAATAAATGCACTTGAGGATCTTTTGTTGATGTTTGTTTAACTATTGCACACTACGGTCAATGGATAAGGATATGATCGACTAAACTTTTGTATCATGTTCATGCAAGAGTCTGCATTTAAGAAAGATAAAAATGATGATAAAATGTATGTAAATGGGTAACGAGGAAAGGTTGTCCCACAGGAGAGGACCGATGAGGCATTTACCCGTTAGCTTGCTACGATGAGGTTAAAGTTGGCTAGCACGGAGGGTTGCTAGGTCGTCATGTCCTAAATGGCAAGGCAGCTAACAGAGGACTCCCAAAAGGGTGACGTCTATCTCCCACATGAGAGGAGACCTCCCATAGAGAGGAGGGTCGTGGTGTGTGCCCACCATCGTGCCTACTCATGCCCAAAAGATAAAAAACAAAAAAGAAGTGAAAGAAAAGAAAAGAGAGAAAAGAGAAAGAAAAGAAAAGAAAGAAAAACCATTGTCACGACATGTTATGTTCACAGTTTCATGCATTATTTGCTAAGTTTTAGACTTATAAATTAACGAAAAAATTAAAGAAAGTGATACGGACAACACACAAGTTGAGGAAGCTCCCCATGATGAAGACTTGGTGGTTGTTGGATGTGTTTCCATGGCTCACAATTGAGAGTGACAACCAAGTTTTGAAATGGTTTTATGTCAAAATCTATTTGTAATTGGATTCTTTATGTTAAGTAGAGGATTTTATTTATATATTGTAAGGGACTTTTAAACTTGGATTTTGTAACGATTATGTTGATTTGATAAAAAAATCTTCTGCTATAATGATTTTAGAAATGCATGGTTTAATAGATGATTTGGAATATGCTTTTATTTCAAATGATTATAAGTGACAGGTTTTTATGTTCATGTTTAAAAAAATATTAATTTACTATAAAATAAGTTTACTGAAAGGGGTGTTACAACTGTGACTTGTTGTTCATTGTAGAGAATGGTTGTCCACGAGGACTTCTTCCATGTGTTGATGTTAAGGAAATGAATTCATGACCCCTCTCAAGTCATGATGCAAGAGGATATTGAAGTCCAACCAACATTGAGTTACAAGGAAATGCTAGTTGCGGATTTTTGACTTTAAGGTGAAGGAACTTCAACATAAACGAATTATGTTGGTAAAAGTGTTATGGTAAAATGAAGGGTATATTTTAATGAAAATATAGAATGGATATTTTATTTTATTAAGTATGTTTTTTATTAGAACAGTGGAAGTGTTGGTAACAACTGATACTTAGATTAGGAAAGACATGTGGGCACACATAAGTGTTACTTGTAGAATGAGGTATATCCAAGGACATGTTAGTGATCGCAGAAGTGTTTGTATCCACTGCGGATGTGTTGGCATCTGTAAATTCTAGGCTTAGGAAGGACATGTATCCACACAGTGGTGTTTATGGAATGAGGTGTATCCATATAAGTCTTTGTATATGCATCAGAAAGATTTGTGGATTTAGCAAATTTTAACTAGCGGACAAGGTGAGTGGATATCTGCAGCGGAAGCATTGGAGTCCGCAGTAGAAGCATTGGTGTTTACAGATGAGGAGGAATCTACAGATGCGGGGGGGAATCCACATAATGAGATTTTTTCACAGAAAGACATGTTAATTTGGTTATTATTGGCGGACAAGGTGAGCAGATATTCGTGGTAGAAGCATTGGTGATTGCGAATGAAGTGGAATCCATGAAATGAGGTTTTTTTTTGTGTAAAGACATGTGAATGTGGCAGATTGTTATGAATGGACAAGGTTAGTGGATATTCGCAATAGAAGCATTAGCGTTCGCAGATGATGTGGAATCCACAGAATGAGGTTTGTCCACAAAAAGTAGTGTTAACATGGTAGATGGTGATTGGTGGATGATGTGAGCGAGGAAGATATCTGCTACAGAAGCGAACACATTTGCAGAGAAAGTGAACACGTCCATGGCAAAAAGCACACTTAACCACAACAAAAGTACTCTAATTGGTAGCAACTATACAAGATAGTTCAAGATGCATTTGTCCATGGATTTTTTGAATTGTGAAAATTTTTTTTAAATTGCGAGTATATTTTTCAATTGTTGATTATAAAAATGAAGGTTGGAACAAAACCTTTTCATTCACGCATTAGGAGCCGTGAAGTCTTGTATTTTTCTCTCCAATTCTGTGGAGGAAAACAAAACGTGCTTTTAAGAAAGTGGACAAGAAGTTGACCTGAAGCAATGAATAACCATTCTAAGTGATTCAAACTATGTTAAGACCCTAGGGTTAGTGATGTTTGCATGCATTGGCCTTTGGTCTACAACACAAAGTGCTAGGGTATTTTTACTTGTCTTTCTGTTTGTTTGTAGAGACGTTGATCGATTATGTCATACTGTAATATTAGACGTTGATCGAAGATGTGTTACTGTTTTGATTGTTACCTTGATTTCTATGATTAAATATACATGATGATAGAATATCGTAATGACTTTGAAGAAGAAAGGTTTTTTTTTTTTGCATACGAGAGTAGACTAGACTGATATTAACATATTACAATTCATACGACCTAGTAACATGCATTACATGTATCATTAAAACGTATTTATTTTAAGAACAGAAAATGATTTTCATGCATATGTTTACATGTAAGAAAGATCGAAGATGAAACAAACTATATGTAAGAGGCTTTGGCAATTCCCTAACATACATATCACCAATGACATGCAAAGATGTAAAAACTGTAATAGTTTGCCCAATCATCTAATGTAGAAGGTCCATCAACTCCAAATTCAACTAAATAATTACTATCATTTTCCTTTAACTTTTCAAAAGCCTTTTTGTACTTTTCAAACATTTCTAACATCAAATAGGACGAGTTCCATCATGTAGGCACATCAAGGCACACATGACTTTTACATGTGACTTTAAGACTATCAACACAAATCTTAAATTGGTGTAACCTTGTAGTGGAAGACCCAATATACTTAACAACCTTTTGTACTTTACTAATTGACAATTGAGCTTTCAAACTATCTAAAACAATTAAATTCAAAATATAGGTAAAACATCAAACATGCATGCATTTATCATTCAATATCAACCCTTTCCAATTTTGTATAGATTTTCTCAAATATAAAATGGTCACATCATTCGAAAATGCATTATCAATGGTAATACTGGTAACTTTTTCAATCCCCCATTCAAGTAGACATTTTTCAACCTCCCTTACCAGTTGTTTCTCCTCATTAATTTTTATTCAAGCAAAATATTAGAATCTTTCTATGAAATTTCTAGTCATCATCAATAAAATGTGCAATCAACACCTTACATTTAAAATTTTGTATTGATGTCTAAGTATGGGTATTTAAACACACTCTTTGACACAGCATAGAAAAATATTCTTTCAAATGAAGTTTCTCTTTTTCATATATATTCAAAATATCTTTGCAACAGTTGTTCAAGAAGAATAACAAATTTTGGTTGCAAAAATTGACAATATATTTTGCAACCACCCCCTTCAACTATTTTCATAGGCAATTTGTCAATATTATCATTCTTACAAGTTGCTCCTAGCCAACTAAAACAATAAATGACTAGACTCCATGTAACATCCCAGTTTTTCTTACAATTTAAAACGTATGATTTTGAAGACTTTTTCTTTTTAAATTACAGCGGAAGACTTTTCATTTGAAAACTAGCTTAAAAGAGAAGTGCATAAATAAACTTCTTTTTGCTAAACTACTTATTACATAAAAACTTGTCATAATTTAAAGCTCTATAACTTTAAAACGTTTACAACAACAAAAGACTTGTAATTACAAAGCGGAAGGAATTGAAACACAATCGAAAAAGCTTCTTAATAAAACAATTTCTATAATTAAGGTTCATTTTCTTTAAAAACATTATTACTAATCATTACGTTCTCTCTTTAATCTTTTAGCCTAACCAGCTGCCAACCCCGCACTGTAAAAATGCCTCATCAACTGCTGCTATCCTCCATACTATGCATATTCACATCATAGGACTTAACTATGAGCCTAATTGTAATGACCCGATTTTTTTTTTTTTGTAATCCCTTAAAAATGCGTTAAAATTTGAAACTTTTATCAAACCACTAATCTTAAACTAGACTTAAATTTAGAATTTACATCCATTGGATAAGCAAATTTTGAATTAACATTTCCATTCAACTTTAATGGACAACAAAATGATTTGTGTCCAACATAATTGCATGAATTACAAATAGATGAACTAACAAATAGATTAGAGTAATTCTTTTTCTTTGCAAAGGGTTCATAGCCAATTCTAGCTTTATCGAATGTAATCCTTTGCAAATTCAGGAGCATATTTAAATTTTTGCTCCCATTAGTGAATTTGAGTATAATCGAATTTCAATTCACTAATTTCATTTTAATGTGATTTGATAAAATCATCATTCCACAATTTCAAATCACACAACTCATGTTCATGACATTTAATAGTAGCAATCAAATCACAATTTTTAACATTCAATTAGTCAATTTCTTTTTATATGATTTAATAGTAGATTTCAATCTATCATTTATCAAATTAAAATTACTACTATTATGCTCAAGAGATTTAAAGGAAGCATTAGAAACATCAATCATGCTTTTCAATTCAAAAATTTGATCCTAAAAAGATTTATCCAAACTAGCATGCTTTTTTATCAATTGGCTATGCTCCTTTCAACACTTTATATTTATCTTTAAGCTCATTCAAACTATCTAGCAATTCATTTACTAAATCACCATCTTCATCACTATTAGAATCGGAATTGCTATAGTAGTTTGTTACCTAAATTTCATCTTCATTCGCCATGTAGCAAGAGATGGCCTCATTCTCCTCTTTTTTGGAGGATGAGCTTTCTTTGCATTTATCCTATCAATTTGTGCCTACATGTGTTAGTTCAAGAGATTNGCGGATGTGTCTGGGGTCGTCCGTATTCGTTTGCGCCTCGTCCACAAGACCACATAAAAAGATTGGGACGATGGACCTTGTCCTTGCCCATCCAGATGCGCAACTCTGGAGTATTTCAGATGCAATGGCTTGTCCGCATGTGTTCGTACGCACACAGACCAGATTGGGACGCTTTTCCTTCATTCGCAGCTCATCCCCACTTTACTCCAAAATAAACCCTAAACTATATTAAGTCATAAAATGATATGTCATACTACATTGACTCAAATAAACATGTTACCACATTAATAATACCCATTTTGAGGGTATTTACAATAAACATGTATATAAATATGATTATAAAACAATAAGAATAATATCAAAAAAATATAAAATATAATACAAAATATAACTTATTGATTTATTAAATTAACCAATATTTTAGTCATCATCAAAATACAACTTAACCTAACAAAAAGGCTAACAATGTGTTTCCCATAGTCGTGTCTACTCTTCCTAATGTAAGAGTCGGTCAAAGTTTACCACTCTCCTCTATACGAAAGAAAGAAAAGAAAAAGAAAAGAAAGACAAAAAAGATTGAAAATGAAAATACATGTTTTTACAAAAAATTGCATTTCATGCCCATGATTTATTTATGTTAAGCATCTCTTAATAAGCATAAGTCTCATAGTTGAATCTTAGTGATGAAGGTGAGGATGACATTAATGATACACTTGATGATGGAAACAAATAAAATTACGGTTGATGAAGAATTCTCATGAGCGGAGCTAAGGTATTGTTGAAATGAAATTGACTCGTGGGTGAGAATTAGTAGAAAATGGACTTAAAATGAAATTTTTTTAATTTTAATTGCCATTTCTTAAATTGTCTAGATTTAAATTAAAAATATTTTGGGAATATTTATATTTTTGTTAGGATTCATTTCGTTTGAATTTTAAATAACATTTCCATTAACACTTATGTTGTATTATTTTGAATGTAAGTTAAATGAAAAAGAAAAGCTGCTATTGACGAAGGAAACAAGAATGCTAAATTCATTTCCATCCCCACGCTTCAAATTTTGTTTCCTCAACATTTAGGGAGGATTTGGCTAGGAAGGCTGCTACTACACTAGTTGCTTTCATATTATAGCCAGGTCAGATCCAAAATAAGTCTTCCTCACCACTTGATTGTGCTTAGTCTCCTATTGATGTGCCCCAAGGCCCTATCAGACAGAGTCGGGCCAAGAAACTCATTGCTTTCCTAACTAGCTTCTATTTTGCAGGAAATACCAAGATGTGGGATTCATTGAAAGATGTAGCCCAAGACGATAAAGAAGTTCCTTTTCATTTGATCGCTTGGGACGGTGTTCCACCAACCTAAGCCAGATTCCCCATTTGCCTTGAAGTGTGGTGGCATGAAGACTTCAAATATTATTTAAGGTCTTGTTTTGATTTAGTAGAATTAGTTCTCTGAACAACAATTTTAGTTGGTTTGTTTTTATTTTGTTTTGTTGTGAGATTTTAGAGAGGTGTGCGGTTTGCATGAAAACCGTACCTTCATGTCGAATTTTCATCATTAAGGGCATTTTGGTCTTTCGAACTATTTTGTAATCCTTAGGTTAAATTCCCTCCCTTGGAAGATTGGAGGGTAGTTTTGAATTGAAGACAATTTTAGTGTTTTGGAAAACACCTAGCCGCGGCCTCCCCCTCCCTTAGTGCCGATTTCATCCATCACCCAAGCAAGGCCCCTCTTGAAGTTTCTCAACCTTGCATCCTTGGGATATTGTTTCTTCCAATCCTTATCTTTCGAGGTAAGATTGTGGTGTGGAGACAAGAGAACTTTCCAACCTTGGAGAGTGTTGGTTTTCGGCCATCCACAAAGTCGCCCCTCTCACTAGGAGGTCCGCGGACTCCATTGAAGCTACTCACGATTCTTGAAGGTTTTCTTTGTTATTTCTTCAGTACTTGGATGCCCTAACATTCTGGTGATTGAGTATTTATTCGTTGTTTTGGAAATCTTTGTGGATTATTGATTTGGAGGAAGATCTTGTTGGATTAGTATTGTATCATTGAATCAGTTTTATTGCTGGAATGATTTTAGCGCTGATTAGGGCTTCTGTTTGAGGTATTTACGCCGTTCTTTTCTGATTGACGTCTTCTGGAGATATATTTGAGATTGAGTCAGGGAGCTACCCTCCAAAAATGAGCTTCATTCGATGTATGCAATTCAAGTTATTCAGTTTTGAATCTGCACTGATAAATCTTTCCTGCTGGAAACAGATTTTTGGTTGTTATGGAAATTGATAGATCTCCTAATCCAGAGTGCTTTTTCGTCTGGATTTTTAATACAATTCTCTTGAATATATTAAGTCTATGTTCTCCAAAATACAACTCTAGTTCACGTATATATTTGGAGCTTGATTCATTTTATTGTTGCTGGTTCGAGTACTGATAATTCTCCGGGACAGATTTCTTTAAGGCTCTCCATTTGTTTCTTGGAGCCTATCACTTATGGATATAATATTTTGTCAAAAATTAATTCAACAAGAAGTGCTAATGGGTGTTGAAATTGAGAATGAGCTTAAGTACAAGGCACACAGGATTGTTGGTCTCGTTAACCCTTTCTCAGTAGGTAGCTGGAGTTGCACAACTACTATTGTTATTGCATTTGAAGAAAACTTTATTATCCATGAAATTGCAAAGTATATCTCGGTAAGAAAAGAGTTTAGGATGGCTAACGATGAGAATAAAGTACTGTTTTTGAGAAACGGAGCAGCCCAACATTTGACTATTACTCAGATATATTGTAATACCCCACCTTTTTATATAGGAAATTAATAAGGATAATTGAAAAGTAATTGCGGGTAATTGGATTAATTGGATAATTATCGGGGTATTACTAAGGATGTATTCATTAGATTATAATTTATAAGGATGTATTGAATGATAATTAGGATTAATTAGAAAAAAAGTATTATATTAGATAATTAAATTAATAATGGAAAAAGGTGTATTGGGAGAATTCGGATGCACGCAGACGAGGCTCCAAGTCCAAATTTGTCCTTCGGAGATTTCAGACGAGTGCGGACGAGTAACATTGGAATCTGTCCAAATTTTGGATAGTTTCGGATGCACATAGATGATGGTGAGGACGCTTTCCCTCGTCTGAAAACACAACTCTGTCTGGGAAATTGGGGATTTCAGACGCACGGGGACAAGGCAAGGATACTTTCCCTCATCCAAAAAGTCTATTTAAACTGAGGGACAAATATGGACTTAACTGGTTTGGTTTAGCTCGGCCCAGAAACAATTATGTGGCTATTTTAATTAAAATAGATAAAAAGAAAATGGGATTAATTGGAATAATCAATTAGAGGATAAATGGAGACAAGAGTATTTTTATAAATTTAAAAGAAGAAATAAATTACGAGGAAAGGAGAAGAAATCGGTTGAAGTTGAGGGTGGAGTTGAATCGGTTCTCCTCAAATTGGTTCAATCAGGGGTTTAAAACAAAATGGCAGCAGGCCATTTGTGAGGGTGAGAGAGATCAAAACCGAGAGAGAGAAAGGGGGAGAGAGAGAGAGTGAGAGAGAGAGAGGACGCTCAGGTTATGGGTGACGGTGTCCGATGAGACTACGAGTCAGCGTCGTTATTCTGAGGCATGTGTGGAGGTTCAGAGTCGTGTAGGTTTGGCGTCAGAAAAACGTTCGACACGTGGGCATGAATTGGACCGAGCAAAATCTAGGGTGGAGCTTCACAATCTCATGCCAATAAGTCTTCTTGATGGATTTAATTAGGTTCTCTATTCTTCTTCCTGTCATTTGGATGGATTTCGGCCAAAGTGTGGCCATGAATTTGCTTTGGTTGGCAATGGCAAGGTTGAATTGGCAATAGAAGGGGTGAACTGCGACCTGTGCATTTCACGCTGAATCGGGCTAGATTGGGTTTTCTTCTGCCGCTTCTTTAGTTTTCACATAATTCTCCAGTGAGGATATGGCACTTTCCACGTGGAGTTTGGGCAATGGACCACCTTCCTTTGAAGTGTGTGGCTTCCCTACTTACCTACAACTTCCCTGCCTATTTAGGAGTGACAGCCGATGTATGGGTGGTGAAATGGGCGAGGCTAGTGAATGCTCTCTGGGAATGGACCAAGTGCATTATGTGAAATGAGAGAAGAAAGTGGAAGAATGGGGTGCTAGCTAGAAGTTGTAATACCCCGGTACTAATTTTCCTGTGTACGCGATGTAATCAAACTTTGGAAATCATTGTACATTACATTGTGTATCTATACTTGTTTATTCATAACATGTATTTATGGGGAAAGATTATAGGGTAAAAGGTTAAGTGGCGAAATGTGAGAAAAATGTTGTCATAGTGTTTTTGGACGCCTGCAAACGAGTCATGTTGTCCACAAAACGCTTGGAGCGCCGCCCGAGCCATGGGACGACTCAGGACGCGATCCCGCATCCTAACTTCAGTGTGCCATGGAGTCGGGGACCAGTCACGGATGATGCAGATGCAGATGGTCTCGTCCGGATTGAATCTGTCAAAATTCTGAACACCTTCGGACGCTTGCGGACGAGCAAGGACGAGAATGGGCCTCGTCCGGATTGAATCTGTCCAATTTGTGGACACATACGGATGGTCGCGAACACTACATGCGGACGCCGAATGACATCTGCGGACGGTACGTACAAAGGGTGGGGATGCCATTCTCGTCCATGACCACAATTTGGCCTGTGGATTTTACACATGCAGACAATTGCAGATGAGATCAAGGCATCCGCCCTCGTTCAAAAGATCGCAGGTCAACAATATTCTAGGGATTTAAATGAGATCATTTGTCATGTAGTCCGTAACTACGCAATCTCCCAAAGATCAAAACACTTCCAAACAACAAACCGTCCCCTCGCTACAGCTCCAGTTAGATGTAGCCCCGCCGACCTCCTGCTCCTACACAAATGATCACCCCTACCCCTAGTAAATTGTAGGAGGCCCTACCTACAAGTAAATTGTGTGTGCTTGATTTAGTAGTCGTAGTTAGAATCTGTAAATTTCTGAGATTAACTCTGTCGATATATGTTGCTGTTAATTTCATTCCAAAAGTTGATTTACCATTACTAAGGATGGAGTTTGATGATAAGTCTAGTAAAGTGGAGCCATGAATGGAGCATGAATGAGAATGAAGGAAAAATGACTCTGTTTATCTATAAGAATACTTAGTTATAATATATGTTCTGCTATTCTTATGAATTTTAGTTTCAATATATGATACTGCTTTACTACTTAGGTCCATATTGTCCTACACTTATTTCTATTATGAGCCTAACTATCCTTTGTTTTTCATTTTCCTGCAAAAAGTATCTTGACTTGTTTTTTTCTTTTCCTGCAAAAAGTATCCTCACTATAATACATTTTTTATTGTTTTACTTATGGTTTAAAAGTATGTTAACTCCTTCGCTGTGGTTACGTTTGTTATAATTCAAGTATGTGAATTAAGTAGGATGTGAGTATAACTGCTCAAATTAGTCTTCAAGCATGCCACTTCTAAATATAATCTTCAAGCATGTCAATCTATTATTACTTGTCTAACCTCCAAGCCTATAATTAATCATTTCATGTTAACCCTCAAGCATGTAATTAACGACTTCTTTGATACTCTCTCAATATGTGAATCAATTATTGTTAAATCTTCAATCGTGCTTAATTGTTGAATCTTCATGCATGTTAACTCACCAGTTACTCGTTAGCCTCAGCATGTTAATCAACCATCTCTTATGAATCCTCGAGTATGTTTACTTGTCATTATTAGTTAACTATTGTTACATATTGCCTATTTCTTATTAAAACTTGAGTATATTAATTTGCTGAACTATATGACCTATGTTGCTCAATTACTTTTGAATAGTTTATCCCGATCGTTTCTATACATTTCTCTTATAGTTGTACTATGATCATTGTTGATATGCTTTTAATCTCATACATCTTTAACTCCACCATTTACTTATTATTAAGTTGTCATTTACTTATTGAATTGTCACTTCTTATTGTATTTGCTTTCCGTATATGCTCTATTGAATTGTCATTTCTTATTGTATTTACTTTCCGTATATGAGCTATTGAAGTGTCATCATGCATCATGCTAATAGAAACAAATAGGGAGTGCCACCTTGGGTTCGTACTCACACGTTCCGGGTGAGGAAAATTGTAAAGAAAAATGAATGTAGAATGCAGGGGGAGTTGGGGGCTAGTGGGTAGTCGGGTCTAGTCTCGCAGCTAGGAATAACCCCTACCTTGACTGGAACGGGACCTAGTATGCACTCAGGAGGTTAGTCTGGTCATCTATACCACCCCTTATGGGTCCTTCAATCTCCTGCTCAATGTACGAGTAAAGAATGAATGAATGAACGAACGAACGTAATGAAATTGTTGCTTTCGGGTGGCCCCCATTGCATAAAGGATTCAAGAGAGGCATAACATAAGCATAAACCCTATTTCCTTTACTGGGCCATTGGCCCATGTCCTTACTTGTGATGTAGGTAACGAGATAGTAATAACAGGAGTGGAGGAGGAAGCCTTCCCCGTGGAGCCTGTGTAGTATCCGGAGGAAACGCGACAGGAGTAGATTGGTTGCTCAATAAAAAGGAAAAACTTCATATTTTGTGAGAGTTTAAGGGTAAACATGTTTTTTAAAACACTAAATTATTACTCTAACTCTATTCTGGACATGTGATGTATTTAACCTTGAACTTTGACTTATGTTTTGAGTAATATTTCTTTTAAATGAGTGTTTTTAAAAGTAAATGATTTTTAGTTCACTTCCGCTATATCTTTCAAATAGATTAAAATGATTTTTAGCCTTCCATGGATTAAAAGAGTTTTTTTTAGAAAAACGTCGTGACGATCAAGAAGCACTCTGATCATGAAAATTTAATTACGATAAAATTTTTTTAATTTAACGCACATTTTAAGAGAAAATAAAGGTAAAGATAAAAATCCAACTCATTACGAAAGTCCCCTGCTTGCCTCATATCTTCTCGAACGTTCTTGACTTGTAAGGATTTCTCTGTATGGACTTTTTTATAGAGGATAAGTTACTTCATTGTTGAGTTGTTTCTGGCCAATTAATTCTTTGAGAAAATCAATACCATGTTGATTTTGTCCTGTGCATTTGTTGAGTTCTTTATGAGATTTGGTTATAGCTCTTTCATTGTAATTCATGTGGATTGATATGTTGAGGAGTATGTATGTTGTATTGGTTTGGATTGTCCCTGTTTTGGATGTCTGTTAGTTGGTAAGTTTACCTATTAAGCACTTGAGGCTTTCGATTGTTGTTTGGACTTTATGTGTGGCACGAAAACGATAGTGTTAAGCAATGAGGTGAAGATGTAAACATAAGTGGCATAAGGATTGTTATGATTAAAGTTAAGAACTGGAATTATGTCTATGTTGGGATCAGTTATAAATATAAATATTCTATTAATGAATTAGGCCTCTTTTGGTTTAGACTCCTTGGTTCTGTGATGTAATTAACACTTTGTATCTTGATTATTACTTGGATTTAATTCAGTTGGGTACTATTCTGCAATTTAATTACTGATTAGATTTCTGGATAGAAGTGGATTGGTTACTGCCTCGTTAGATGGTCTATGTGGCTTTTGGTTGAGGAGTTATGATAGTAAGTTGTGTTATGGGAATAAGGTTAATTAATCTGTAGGTCTTGATGAATTTATATTTAATCATTTTGAAGGTATTAATGGGAAAAGGTTAAAGAACTAAATGCACTTAGCACAACAGGTCAGTTGATATGCATGTGCTTCGGTCTTCAGACCCTACATCACAAGAATTAGGATTGTATGCTGTGTGTTTCCTAGATTTAGGTTCTTTTAATTATATGTTTATTAGACATTTATGATCATGATAGGACTGATGCATTCATGAATATATTGCATGACATACTTAATATATGTAAATAGGCATGCGGGGTTTCGGGAGATTTGGTGATGATCCATCAGTGGGGACATCTTAGGATGTATCTCCCCATCGGAGTAACGGTTAACCACGTGAACTATAGGATATATCCTCTTCTCTTGTACTGAAATCTCCAATGTCTTCAACAAAAGAGTGCGGTGATGGTCATGGTAGTGATACCATAGGATACATCTCCATGTAGGAGTGACAGATAGCTACATGACCATAAGACATATCCTGGCCCTTGGCTTAACAAAAAAGATACGGTTCTTTTCTGTAATGCATTGCATGATCATGCATCACATCTACATTGCAGGAGAACAGGTTAAAGATAGTTGATGAAGGATTTGCACGGGGGGATCTTGTGGCTGGCTGGGCTAAAGAGTAAATGGTTTTGTAAATAAACAATTTAAGTGCAATAAACATTCTATTTAAAGTTTTCTGCTATTTTTATAAGAGAAAAGAACAAATTTCAATTTTACGCGATTTTTAAACATAAGAAAAATCTGGTCATTACATATATACTTCAGAGAAGTGAAATCCATTATCTTTCTTTTTCGTTTCCCTCTTTCTCTTCTATGTAAATCTTCTTCTTATTCTTTATCTTTAACGCTTCTAAAGTTGCTATAAACCTCAATGTTAAGGGAATATTTCTTGAACAAAGACAACTTTCTATCTCAAATGACATTTCCTAGTCAAGTTGTGGTCCAACCACAATAGCTGCGATTGAAGGGAATGTATTTTGTGCTCAACAAATTGCAATTGAAGATGGATTTTTAGTTCTCCAACTTCAACTAAAGGTGGACTTCAAGTTCCAAACATGCTCTGCAAAGGCTAAAGGAGTGAAGGGGAACTCAAACTTTGATTTGTGCTCTGGGAATTGTGAAGTTGACCTTCAAGTCCTGAGATTGAAGGTCGAAGGCAAAGGGGATCCCTTAACTCTCCAATTGCAATGGAAGGGAGGCAAAGGAGAAAGGAGAAGTGAGAACTCTGAAACATTGAGTACTAGGTTGTAATGATCGGATAAGTTCTCCATGTAGTTGTAAAATATCATATTAATGAATGGATATTTATCAAGGATTGTGATACCTTGATTTTTCGTAATGGAATTAAGAAAATAATAATAATAATAATTGGAGAGTAATTGGACAATTATAGATAATTTAATTGACAAAAACTTATTAGGAAATCGAATCGAGAAAAATTGTGTTGGATTGGTAATGACCATCGAGCATTATTCGGAATAAGTCAATAATTTAAATTGGGCTGTGTATAATTTGATTAAATAAAGAATCTAATTTAAAGGATTAAATTAAAAGAATTAACATAAATATGAATTAAACAAATGATAATTTTAGTTAAATAGAATTGAGGGATAAAAAGGAATTAAAATAAAAACATAGAGAGGAAGAAGAGAAGTAATCGGCTGAAGAAAAAAAAAATAGGTGTAGGGTAGAAGGTGGAGCCGGTTCGTGTTGTGTCTTCTTGTCGGTCCAGTTCAGTTCAAAAAATTAAAATAGGAAGGGGGAGAAATCTGGTCCTGTTGCTTTCGAACTCCAAACAACTTTGCTCTCCATCTCTGATTCTCTCCCGATCGAGTCTCCTTCTCTCCCCTGTCAGCGGTGAACATAGCAAGTGAAAAAGACCAATTGCGTCCCCTCCCTTGGAGCAGAGGATGGTCCCCTACCTGTGTCTTCCCATTGTCCTTTTCTCCACACCTATAACTGGTTGCAGAGGGGGTTCTTCAAGGATGGCATTTTTTTTGTACGAGTGACCGAGGATTTAGTGAAGGGCAGAACACCTGGGGTTGGACACCTCCGGGAGCTACCACGTCGGACTATTTGCTGCAGAGAGACGTTCACCTGAGGTAAGGATTTGGATGCTTGTGGCCAGTAGAGGCCCTGCATCACGGGTTGAGATTTGCTATTGAACTCTGGCAAAATTGTTTGCTCCACTGAATGTTTTCTGTCATCTGCTGTATAATGTGGTTGGAACTCATTATCAAACTTTGTTAGATGTAGTTATCTTGTTGATGTGCCCTAGGGCCCTATCACTCGGGCTCGAGCCAAGAAGCTTATCTCTTTCATAACTCGTTTTTATTTTGCAGGTAATATCAAAGTTTGGGATTCTTTAGAGGAAACATCTCACGAAGACAAGGGAGTTCCTTTTCACGTTATCATGTGGGTGCATTCACCACCGAACGGATAACTCGTTCTTTTCGCCTCGAAAGCTCCATGAAGTGTTGAAGGTTCAAAATGCAATATTAACATTTGGTTACCATATTTGTTGATTTAGAAATAGGTTTGTTTCTGGAGATTTTAATTGGTTTCTTTATGTTGTTGTTGTCTTTTGTTAAGTGTTTGAGAGGTGCGCGGTTTGCATGCAACCAAGCCGAAATTTTCAAGTTAAGATTATTTTGGTCTTTTGGCATTATTTTTGTAAACACTAAGGGTTTATATACCCTCTTTTGGAATGAGAAGTCACTTTTGTTGAAATTAAACCTTAGTCTTTTCCTTTGGTGGGGAAACACTCTCGGCACCCATCCTCCATAGCCAATTTAATCCGTAGCCCGAGCTCGGCCGTCTTGAAGCTTCTTGGCTGAGTAGGAAGGGTTACTAACCTCTCCAATACTCTCCTTTTCAAGGTGTACATTGTGGTGTGAGGTTAGAAGAAGACCTTCCAACCCTTGGAGAGTGCTTACCCCGCGGTCAAGCCATTAGTCGCCCCTCTCACTAGGAGGCTCACGGACTCCACGGTTCCATCTTGGTTTTCTTGAAGTTCTTGCGAGTGGTTGTTGTTTCTTGCTGTTCCAATCTGCTGATAACAGGTTGTTAATATCTTATATGTTGAAGGAATTGTGTCAAGATCGTTTGTTTAGTAGATTTCTTGTTATCGCTAATCTGTCTTTGGATTTGGGGCTACGGGTTCTTTGCGATTTTGACTGATATTCGAAGCCCTTACGCACGCCATTTTGACTTTGTTCCTTCTGATGATTTGTTCTAAAATTAGTCAAGTTCCTTCCCTCAAACTTGGGTAGTCTTTGGATGTATACAGAGAGAGTTATCACCGTTTGATTACAGGTTGTCAAATCTGCTCGAGTAAATCCTAGATTTTGGGATTGTATTGTTTTGATCATATCTTGAGATTTTGAGTGGATTTGCATTGGAGTTTTGATACTCTATTCCTGGATGTGTTATTTTGGTGATCTCTAAAAATCAACTTTTGTTCACATTTGGATTAAAAGATATTTTTCGTTTGAGGTTGCTGGTGCAAAAAATTACAGTTTTGTAGCTGATTTTCTGTAAGTGCTCCTAGTTATCCTTGGAGCACATCATTTGGTATCAGAGCCGTGTTCACATTTTCTTGCTGTTATTATTGGATTTGTAGTGGTTTATAATGAGTACTAGAAGCGGAGCTCATTATCATAACCCTAGAGAGATGAGGAATGATCCTAGTGCAAGTGCACCACCCGAGGAAGTTCATGAGCAAACCGAGCCGAGTATATGAGAGATGTTTGACATGTCCTTAAGCTTCAGCAAAAGATTGAAGCTTCAGATAATGATAATGTACAAGGTCCTAGAACTCCAAGGCCTAGAAGAAGGATTAGTACTTCGATTGATTCAAGAGGTCGAGATGCTAGTTCATTAGATGATGATTGGGAGGAACCCGAGGAGAGGGAATCGCCTAGCCCAAGAAGGAGACCTAATGGCAAGCATGACATGAGACATGTTAAGGTCTCTATTCCACCTTTTAAAGGCTCTAGTTATGGTGGTGATTTTCTAGAATGGATTGAGAAAGTGGATCGAATTCTGGAAAGTTATGATTATTCGGAAAGAACAAAGATTCAAATGGTAACCTTAGAACTTTCAGGCTATGCTAGTATATGGTGGGAGGATCTTAAAGCACAAAGGCGGAGAGAAGGAGAAGGTGAGGTCCGAAGTTGGGAAGCCTTGAAAGCACTCATGAGAAAGAGATTTGTCCCTCCACACTACAAGCAAGAGTTGTTCTTACAATTGCAAAATTTGAGACAAGGTTCACTCATGGTGGATGAGTATTTAACCGAGTTTGAGATATTAAAGATTCGTTGTAATGTGGTAGACCCAATGGAGCAAACTGTAGCTCGTTTTATTAGAGGGTTGCACAAAGATATCGGTGACACCATGGAGTTGCAATCCTATGTAACTCTTCAAGATGTTATACAACTAGCCTTGAGAATTGAGAGACAAAGGAAAAGAAGGGCAAAGGAGGGCTTGTCTCGGCCTTTCCAAAAAAACATCACCCCTTCTAAACCGATTCAAAAAGGAGAGAGCAAGTTCAATACCGTGAAGAATATTGAAGAAAAGAAGCCTTTTTTGATAATAGCAAACCGAGATCCAGAGATATCAAGTGTTTTAAATGATTGGGATTCGGTCATATCGCCTCTCAATGCCCAAATGCAAAGGTGATGATTCTAAAATCAGGGACTAATGAAGTAATTAGTGAAGACGAGGAAGAGGTTTCGGTTTTAATAGAAGAAGAGAAAGAAGAAGAGAATTTTTAAGCTCCTGAAGGTCCTTTACTTGTGGTGATGAGGCGCTCTACGGCTATTTAAAATCTTGATGAAGAAGTACAGCGGGAAACTATCTATCACACTCGATGTCAAGTTAAGGGTAAACTTTGTTCATTAATTATTGATGGCGGTAGTTGCACCAACGTTATATCTTTAGATGTTATTGAGAAATTGGGGATAGTCACTTCGGCCCACCACACTCCGTACAGGTTGAATTGGCTGAATGATAAAGATCCAATCAAGGTAACCAAACAAGTCAGGTTGACCTTTTCTATTGGAGGTTACGAGGATGAGGCATTGTTTGATGTCGTTCCAATGACTACTAGTCATTTATTACTCGGGAGGCTGTGGTAATTTGATAGGAAGACGAAGCATGATGGTTTTTCTAATTTTTACTCCTTCAAATTCAAAGGGAAGACCGTGAATTTAGCACCCCTTAATCTAGATCAAATCGCTAAAGATTATGAGAGCATGAACAAGAGTATAGCCGAAACTTCTCTTATAATCACAAAAGGGGATCTTAAGAGGTCCTTAATGCAAGGAAGGCCGATTATTCTAATGTTATTAAGGGAAAGAGTGGAGGAGTTGGGACACATCCCCAATTCTGTGTTTGGGTTACTTAAAGAGTATGAAGACATATTTCCGGAGGAATTACCTCAAGGTTTACCACCATTGAGGGGAATCAAACATCAGATAGATCTTTTACCTGGAGCTTCATTACCTAATAGACCTTCTTACAGGTTGAGTCCAGAGGAGTCTAAAGAACTTAAAAACAGGTGACTGAATTACTTGATAAGGGATATATTAGAGAATCACTTAGCCCTTGTGCAGTTCCTAAGAAAGATGGAATGGTACGAATGTGTGTGGATAGCAGGGCCATAAATCAAATCACTATTAAATTCCGCTTTCCTATTCCCAGACTCAAGGATATGCTAGATAAGCTCAACAGAGCTGTTATCTTTTCTAAGGTTGATCTGAAGAGTGGTTATCATCAAATTCGAATGCGTGAAGGAGGAATGGAAAACCGCTTTCAAAACAAAGATGGCCTTTATGAGTGGATGGTCATGCCTTTCGAGTTATCCAATGCCCCTAGCACCTTTATGCATGTGATGCATCACCTTTTGCGAGAATTCATGGGAAAGTTTGTCGTCATTTATTTCGACGATATTCTTATCTATAGCTCGGATCTTTCAACTCACCTCACACAATTGCGTTTATTATTTGAAGTACTTCAGAAATCTCAATTATTTGGCAATCTCAAGAAGTGTTCTTTTGCTCAAGATCGAGTTTCTTTCTTGGGGTTTATAATTACTAAAGGTGGAATGGAAGTAGATGAAGCTAAAATAGAGGCAATCCGAGACTGGCCGATCCCGAAGAATGTCTTAGAGTTTCGAAGTTTTCATGGTTTGGCATCCTTTTACCGTCGTTTTATAAAGGGATTCAGTTCTATTATGGCCCCTATAACCGACTGCACTAAAAAGGGAAAGGACTTTGTATGGACTTCATCTTGTCAGTCTAGTTTCGACTTCATCAAAGAAAAGCTATGTAATGCTCCACTTTTAGCACTTTCGGACTTTACCAAAGTATTTGAGATCGAGTGCGATGCATCAGGGTTAGGTATCGACGCGGTGCTTATGCAGGACAACAAGCCTATTGCATATTTCAGAGAAAAATTAAAAGGGGCTGCTTTAAATTATTCTACGTATGAAAAGGAATTCTTCGCTGTCATCCGAGCATTGGAAGTATGGCAACACTATCTTTTGTCGAGAGAGTTTATTATTCATTCTGATCACCAAGCATTGAGACACATTCGGAGTCAAGGAAAACTTAACTGTAGACATGGTAAGTGGGTAGAATTTCTTGAATGCTACCCCTATATTATCAAATACAAAAAGGGAGAAACTGATCAAGTCGCAGACGCTCTTTCTAGGCGGTCTATTTTGTTGACGGAATTTAATGTGAGACTTTTTGGTCTGAATTGGATCAAGGAGCTATATTCTAAGGATAAAGATTTCGGAAGTATCTACCATAATTGTTTGAGCAAGCCTTAACTTCCTTACTTTTTAGAGAGCGGATTCCTTTTTAAGAATGAAAAGTTGCGCATTCCTATTTGTCACCTTTGAGAGGCTCTTATTCTAGAAGCTCATTGTGGTGGGCTAGCGAGTCATTTTAGCAATAAGAAAATAATAGAGGTGGTTCAAGAGCATTTTCATTGGCCTCATTTGCATCGTGATGTGCAAAGGATAGTGGAACATTGTATAATTTGTAAGAAGGCAAAGAGTCGAGTTTTGCCGCATGGCTTATACATGCCACTACCCGTAGCCACCCATCCTTGGGTGGAAATCAACGTTGACTTGATCTTGGGCATTCCTCGCACACCTAGAGCTAAAGATTCGATTATGGTCGTAGTAGGTCGTTTTTCCAAGATGGCTCACTTTATAGCTTGTAACAAGACTGATGATGCCCCTCATATTGCTGATTTCTTTTTCAAGGAGATTATTCGCTTGTATGGAGTTCCGAGCTCCATAGTATCGGATCGAGACACGAAGTTCTTAAGCTCTTTCTCGAAGACTTTGTGGCGAAAGTTGGGAACTAAATTATTCTTCAGAACTTCCTTCCATCCCCAGACAGATGGACAAACAGAGGTGGTGAATCGCACCTTGGGCCATTACTCAGATCGGTGCTTAGTAAACGATTAACTGATTGGGATGTATGGTTGCCTTACGTGGAATTTGCATACAATCGAAGTGTGCATGGGACTACTCAGCATACTCCTTCTAGTGACCGAATATTTGACTGAAGATGGAGCTGTTAAGGCTGCGAAAATTAAATCATTACATGAGGAAGTCCAGAAGAGTATTGAAAAGAAGAATTCTGAATATGCTAGACTTGTGAATCGGGGCCGGAAGGAAGTCATATTTGAGGTGGGCGACCTTGTATGGTTGCATTTACGTAAAGAACAATTTCCACATCATCGTAAGTGCAAGTTATTGCCAAGAGCTAATGGTCCTTTTAAAGTGCTAGAACGTATCAACAATAATGATTACCGAATTGAGCTACTTGAGGACTATGGTGTTTCGGCTACCTTCAATGTTCAAGATCTATCATCATATCATGGCGAGGATGAGCTTTCTATAGGGGATTCTTCGGAGCAACCCATGGATTTGTGGTCAAATCCTCAATCACCCTGGGAGGATGATATGCCCCAGGGCCCAATCACTCGGGCTCGAGCCAAGAACCTTATCTCTTTCCTAACTCATTTTTATTTTGCAGGTAATATCAAAGTTTGGGATTCTTTAGAGGAAACATCTCATGAAGACAAGGGCGTTCCTTTTAACGTTATCACATGGGTGCATTCACCACCGAATGGATAACTCGTTATTTCCGCCTCGAAAGCTCCATGAAGTGTTGAAGGTTCAAAATGCAATATTAACATTTGGTTACCATATTTGTTCATTAAGAAATAGGTTTGTTTATGGAGATTTTAATTTGTTTCTTTATGTTGTTGTTGTCTTTTGTTAAGTGTTTGAGAGGTGCGCGGTTTGCATGCAAACCACGCCCTCATGCCGAAATTTTCACGTTAAGGTTGTTTTCGTCTTTTGGCATTATTTTTGTAAACACTAAGGGTTTATATAACCTCTTTTGGAATGAGAAGTCACTTTTGTTGAAATTAAACCTTAGTCTTTTCCTTTGGTGGAGAAACACTCTCGGCACCCATCCTCCATAGCCAATTTCATCCATAGCCCGAGCTCAGCCGTCTTGAAGCTTCTTGGCCGAGCTGGAAGGGTTACTAACCTCTCCAATACTCTCCTTTTCAAGGTGTAGATTGTGGTGTGTGGTTAGAAGAAGATCTTCCAACCCTTGGAGAGTGCTTACCCCGCGGTCAAGCCATTAGTCGCCCCTCTCACAGGGAGGCTAGCGGACTCCACAGTTCCATCTTGGTTTTGTTGAAGTTCTTGCGAGTGGTTCTTGTTTCTTGCTGTTCTAATCTACTGATAACAGGTTGTTACTATCTTATATGTTGAGTATTGTTGAAGGAATTATGTGAAGATCGTTTGTTTAGTGGATTTCTTGTTATCGCTAATTTGTCTTTGGATTTGGGGCTACTGGTTCTTTGTGATTGTGACTGATATTCGAAGCCCTGACGCATGCCATTTCGACTTTATTCCTTCTGATGATTTGTTCTACAATTAGTCAAGTTCCCTCCCTCAAAATTTGGTTGTCTTTGGATGTATCCAGAGAGAGTTATTGCCATTTGATTACAGGTTGTCAAATCTGCTTGGGTAAACCCTAGATTTTGGGATTGTATTGTTTTGATCATATCTTGAGATTCTGAGTGGATTTTGCATTGGATTTTTGATACGATATTCCTAGATGTGTTATTTTGGTGATCTCTAAAAATCAGCTTTCTTTCACGTTTGGATTAAAAGATATTTTTCGTTTGAGGTTGCTGGTCCAGAAAATTACTATTTTGTGGCCGATTTTCTATAAGTGCTCCTAGTGATCCTTGGAGCACATCTGATAGGCTCCAAGAAACAATGGAGAGCCTTAGAGAAATCTGTTCCGGAAAAATTAACAATACTCGAACTAGCAGCAATGAGATGAATCAAGCTCCAAATATACAGATGAACTAGAGCTGTACTTTGGAGGACATAAACTTAATATACTCAGGAAAGTCGTATCAAAAATCCAACCCAAAAAGCACTCTGGATTAGGAGATATATCAATTTCAAATATGAACCCGAAATCTGTTTCCAGCAGAACAGATTTACCAATACAGATTCAAAGCGGAATAACTTGAGCTACATATACTGAATGAAGCTCATTTTTGGAGGGTAGCTCACTGACTTAATCTTGAACAAATCACTAGAAGACCTCAAATAGAGATAAACGTGGTAAGGGCCTCAAACAGATACTATAATCAGCGATAACAACAATCTAGCAAAAATTACAGATTCAACACCTCAACACTAATCCGAAAATAACCTTCTACAATCAATAATCTCCAAAAGGCTTCTTCAGCACATAACCAGCATTCAATCACCCAAACATAGGTTGTCCAAACAGCAAGAAAAGAACATAAAATAACTTCAAGAATTAAGAGGAAAATACAATGGAGTCCGCGGACCTCCTAGTGAGAGGGGCGACTTTGGGGTTGGCCGAAAACCAACACTCTCCAAGGTTGGAAAGTTCTCTTGTCTCCACACCACAATCTTACCTCGAAAAATCAGGATTGGAAGAAACAATATCCCAATGATGCAAGGTTGAGAAGCTTCAAGAGGAGCCTTGCTTGGGGGATGGATGAAATCGGCGCTAAGGGGAGGGGGAGGCCACGGCTAGATGTTTACCAAAACACAAAATTTGTCTTCAATTCAAAACTCCTTTCATTTGCAGTAAAGAGGGCTTTTTAAAACCCTAAGAGTTGGTACACTAAAGGAAAAAAAAATACTAAAATAACCCTAATTAGAAAATGACCTAAACAGCCCTTTAACAATAACAAAACAATAAATCCGATTTTTAAAATCAGTCACAGAAAAAGGGATATTAGATATAGTAAACCAAACCCAAATAAAACGTTCAATATCTCCTTGGAAAGCTCTGTATGTTAGCTGCATTTGATATGAAGGACTAAAGTTGAAACGACGCCGTCTCAGTTGTCAAAATAGCCCTTGATCATCTGCTGCTCAGATTCTAGACGGATTTGGACAGCTCCTAATTTTCTTCTATGATTGCATGATATCCACTAGTCCAAATACACTAAATCCTCTCTGTGACATTGAATAAAGCTTTCCTTCAAATTGGATAGAAAATTAAACACCTACAAAACAAATAAAAAGTTAGAAATAAAGGTGCCCCTGGCAAGGCTCAGGCGATAGGAACTTGGGGCACATCAACATCACTTGTTGAATGTTCTATTATCTGCTGGAATGTGCTTGAAATTTGTTGATGAGCTCTGCTAGATTCACTGAATGTCTCTGTCCTTTGCTGAATATATATTTTGGGAATATTGTGTTGTAGATCATGAGAATGAGAATGTAGTCGGTCAGGGGAGGCCTACATCATGGGTTTGATTGCTCTATCCCCTCTATTCCGATTTTGTTACAAAGTGTAGATTTACACCCTAATTTCTTTTTGCGAATTGATTTCCTATTGATTTCTTGAATGTTCGATTGGTTTGTTGGAAAGTGATGCACATAATATGAACATACGAGATTTGGCTAAGTGTTATTATTTTGGATTGTTAATTGATATTATGCCTGTTGATTTAAAGAACTGCTCGAATAGGGAATACATAGTTGAAATGCCTATATGGAATGCCTGAATATAATGACTACAAACATAATGGTCTGATTTTTATCATGAACATTTGCATTGTTATTGTTGTGGGTTAGGGACTGCTGTTATTTAAGAAAATATTATCCTGTCTCATTCAGAATTATAACTTCAAATTTGATGACAAATGTTGCTCTATGAATCCTAAATTATATCCCCACATGGAATAAGTTGAAGTGCTACTTCTGTTTCAAAATATGTTGTTGTTGGTTCTTTATTCTGATTCTAGAAATATAGGGCCATGAATAGGACTCGTAATTTGTGCTCTGCCACTTATTGATAAATACTACGGATTATGTATGGATTATTTTAATTCCACTAGAAGCAGTTATAATGTTGTTATACATATCTTGTGCTCTATGTTGGCTATTGTTGTGCGTTGTGTACCCATGCATCATACCTAGGACTTATAAACTTGTTGACATGGCTTGAATAATAAAAGTAAATAGGCATGTGGGGGTTCAGGGGTTATGGCGACTGTCCATTGGTGGGGACACTGTATGACGTATCCCCTCATCGGGGTGACGGTTAACCACGTGGGCTATAGTGTTCACCATTTCTCTTGTTCCAGAAATCCCCAATGTCTAAAACAAAATAGAGTGGTGATGGTCAGGGTAGTGAAGCCATATGATGTATCTCCATGTAGGGTTGACAGATAGCTACGTGACTATATAATGTATCCATTCTCTCGAGGATAACAGAAAAGATAGGTTCTTTTCCGAATTGCATTAGCATAAGACATGCATATCATGAGCATTGCATTCATTCTCATTCTTGTTGAGCGTTAGACTCATTGTTTTCCCCATGATGTAGCCAACTATGAATGTGACGTCCGCATCGAGGAGGAGACATTACAGGACGATCCCTTGGGTTATCAGCTGAATTGGCCTGATGGTGACGACTCACGAAAATAGAACCTGGTGTTATTTTGAACACAGAATACATTTTGTAACCCCAGACTTTTGTTAAAAACCCTAAACTATGTTTTGAAGTTTCACTTTCAAATTTAGCTTATTTAATCTGTGATATGATATCGGTCAAATTTAACTATTTCGTTGCATAATTATAAATGAATTAAATAAAATTTTCTTATCACAAATTTTAAAATAAAGAAAAATAGTTTTAAATAAATGAGGCGTTACATAGGTACTTGCCACTAGGAAGGTCAAAGGAAAACTATAGATGGGTATTGGGTACTTGGTAGCACTGTAGCAATCGACAACTCATAGGGGAAGGGGAACTGCTAGTGCTAAAGTTAGGAAAAAAGAAAAAAAAAACATTGAGTTCCAGTTTATAGTTTAACCATGTTTTGGTTGATTTTTTGTCTCCAGAACCGTGAACTAAACTACTGGTAACAATTCCATTAAATGTGGTCCGGTGTTCATATTCTTGGAATTAAACCATTTCTCATAGTTTGAGAAGGTACTTGCAGGTCAGTCTAGTTCTTCCCAACCGTACTTCCATCAATTAATGAGAATTTACGTTGCTTTAGATGTAACTCGCTAGTTAGAGTTTTCTTCATACATAGTTACTCCAATTTTAACCATAATAGAACAGCAGTTTTATCCTTTAGACCATCTTGTAAAATCTAATTTGATAAATTGAGACGTACTAAGATAGAGTTTTTTAATCCTTGCGTATTAGAGATAGATGTAATTATCATTCCAAGATGTGAGCTTTTATCAAACCTTGGTAATACATCATTAAAATCCATTTGTATTTTACACCAATTATAATAGAAATCTTGTATTCTAATCCAATAAAAGGATATCATACTTCAATGAACTTCTCACACCAAAAATACATATTCAACAAAATATACAACTCACAAATTTGAAGCCTAAAAATATCAATATCTAGACAATAACAAAATTAGCCCATGAAAAAATTTTCCCAAAAATCTAACAAAAATTTAAAATCAATAAAACATGCCCAAAATGTCTAAACAAATAATTTGAACTATGAAAATGCTCAAAAAAACTCTGCTAGTAAAAAAAATCCAACCAAAAATAAAATTTAAATAAATAAACCTGGGATAAGCAAAGAACTAAAGTTTGATAGAATGCCTAATGTTGTTTTTAGATGTGTAATATCCTGATTTTTATGTCATATTAAGCCTAGGAAATAAATGGTAACGTTGGGTAATGTTTGATGATCATAGTATTGGTTTTGTATGTTGTAGTTTGTAGTTTTTTGAAGTGAAGGATTTTATATGTTTTAGTGAGCTAACAAGGTACTGGTCATTCATGTGAAGAAATTAATCGACTGAGAATAGCAAGATTGAAGGAAATGGAATTCTCTATATGGGAGTGGTCGATCAAGTAAAAGGAGTTGTTGATTGGCTTCATGGCAAAATATTACAGAAACGAAATATGGATTGAGCGGCCGATCATGTGTGTGTGTTGGTGATCGACCGTCTTCTTCATGAATTATAAAAATTATGGAATTTGCGGTCGATCAAGGCAAGATTTTTCGTTGGTCTTGGCCTTTGCAGATTGTGATGTTGAGTTTTGCAGTCGATCGTCCTCTAGTAGGTGATCGACTGGTTTTTCTAAATATTGTTCAGAATCTATTTTAAGCTGTTTTATGGTCAATCACCCGAAGGGTTTGATCGACTGGTAATTTGAAGCATTGCCTTGATCAACAACAAGAGAGAAATCGTAAGAGAGAAGCAAGGAGGGAGTCTTTGTGAGAAGGAAAGTGAGAAAGTGGAAAGCTGAGAGGGAGCAGAGGTGAGTTATGTGAGAAAGAAAACTGCTGAGAGGAATATTAGAAAGAAGAAAAGAGAATAGTCGTGAGAAGAAGAAGAAGTCTGAAGAAAGAAAACGAGAACATGAAGAAGGAAAGAGGACAAGGTTGAGAAGGCTTGTCTTCAAGAAACAAAGATAAGAAATGTTGTGTGTTCTTTCTCTTTTAGGTCTACATCACAAGAAATATTTGTTTCATTTGGGAGATGTTTTCATTTGACAGATGCTAGGTTATAGATTTTATAAATATTAATGTTTATAATTATTAATGTTGAGTTGAAGAAAATGTTGAACTAGTAGAATATGTTCTCTGTTTGTGTTTTGCTTGATAACTGTGAGGTGAAGAAAATGTTGTAAATGGGGGAATTGCTCTATGTTATTGCTTGGATGAATTGTTGAACACTTTTGGTTACTCTCTATTTTTCAATCTTGGGGAGTATTTTATAAATGTTAGTTTCTTGATCATGTTGAGCTTTGGACATTTGATGTTGATAGTTTGATGCTTGGTTTTGATAGATATAAGTCATGATTTTGTTGGTGTTTGAGGCTGTATTGTTTAATGATTGTTTGATGCATTTATGTTCCTACTTTGAGGAGGTGTTGATGACATTCTAGATTTTATTAAGTTGAATGTTATCATATTCATGTATCATGGTTTTCACAAAACGTTACCAAAGTGGTTTATCATGCATATGGTCTTAAATAAAGAAAGATAAAGGAAGTTAAGAATTTAATTATATTTTGAGGGTTTGGTAACAAGTTCCGAATGATTGAGGTATTGGTGGACATTGTCCGCAATGAGATTATAAGGCATTGGAGGATGTTTCCCACAATGATAGGGAATTTGGGCAAATTTTCCCCCAATGATTGAGGCTTTGGATACAAAACTCATGTAAAAAAGCTTGGTGGACATGGTCTCGACTGTTAGAGGCATTGGCGGGTCATTCCCCAATTGTTGAGGCTTTTAATTGAGTTCCAATGGTAAAACAGTAATAGCAATATAAAAAGAAGAAACGAAAATGGGAAAAGGTTATAGTTTAAGTCTTATCATTTCTTACTAAGCATTAGGCTTATAGTTTAAGTCTTGTGATGTAAATACGCACAGTGTCAAGGCTAGGAGCAGTTGGTGGAGGATTTGTGCATTGCGGATCTTATGGCTAGCTAGGGAAATGTAAATAATTTTGTAAAAGTATTTGATCTTTAAAATGAAAAGAATTTTATCTATGTACTTCCTTTTATTTCATTTAGTTTTAACATACAAAGTATTCAACTTCAAAATGTTTTCTAAATGAAAAGTGCTTTAATCTCACATGTTTTAAAATGTACAAAAACGAGGTCATTACAAGTTGACATTGCTGCTAAATGGACAAAAATAGCTTTAAATAGGAAAAAAACAGCTTACTTGGCTTGACATAAACGAGTTTTGTAGGCATAAACAAAATGATGCCTTGTCATGCGGTGGATTTCTTGCAAATTAGAGGCAACTCGTGATCGGCATGTCATTTAGGATGGAGGATGGTATGTTTATATATTTCTGGTACATTGAAAACTTATGTGTGACGAAAAAAGATCAATCAGTAGTAACATTTTATCGAATGGTGGCAGATAGGTGGCTCCTTGTTTGGAGGACGTCGGCTTGGCAGTTCGATGTTCTAATCGAAGAGTCTGATCAAAGTAGGAGATGGCAGGTGTAGCTTCTCTAGTTCTTCTTTACAAGAACTCTCACAGCATGAAGAGAAAACTTCTCTCTTTTTTCTTTAATTTTTCTTTTCTCACAATTGCAACTTTTTGAAAATTACAAACCAAAAATTGTTTGATTGTAAAAATCTAGAGAGAGTTTAATGTTTTGAAAAATTTTAAAACATGAATTCACAAAACTCTAGAAACCAAAGCTTTAATATCAATTGTTAAAAATCAAACAATTAATTGAAAAAGAAAATCATGAAAAACATAACACAAAGATTTACATAAAAAAACCTAACAAGAAAAAAAAAACATAAGTAGAGAAGAAAAATCACTATCAAAGATCAAGGAAGAACAAGTTTTACGACTCAAGCATATACTTGTAACATTAAACTAAAATTCTAGATTGAGTTCACAATGCAAACCTTACTGATCCGACCAAAATAGAATTCGGGTCGTACCGAACTCAACAACCTACATTTACCTATTTCCTTATTGACACCAATGTCATTACCACAAAATAGTTCTTGTACCACATTTATTCACCTATTTTAGACTTTGCATTTATTTAAGTGTTTATTCAACATGCCTGTGTTTCCATTATAATTCAACTAAATCACAAAATTATAGATGAATATGACTTACATGCATGTAAATTCTCAATGTCGGGAATTTATGATTCTACCAATATCAATTCAAATGCTTTCGCAATATTAAGTAAACCTATATAGTGAATCATAAATATAATCAGTTTCTCTATGTTGTAAAGTTACATGTTTTCCATCATATAATGCAACTATAACAACAAACAACAAACCCATATCTAAAGTGCATATGTGTACCTACCAAATAGTTTTGCTTATGATATTTATACCTGGATCAATTCAAATATTTGAGATTTCATTCTCGTGAGATCAGCTCGAGCGCTTAGTCAAGCGGGAATAAGAGATAAGATATCTACTAAAAATTTAGGATAAAATTCATTTTCTAGAGGAACAAATGAAGAAAATGTCTTAATTTTCTACTGAGATTGATATTGTACACAACAGAATCGATACCATCCTGGTCTGAGAGCTTATAGATTGGGTGGAGAACCTCGAATCACGAGAAGAGAAGGGACTATGACCGACCTGACATAAGACTTCAAAATGATGTTCGAATCTCTCTAAGCTGAGATTGCAGAAATAAACATTAGATTGAACATTACTATAAAGAGCAATGGGAGACCAAGCTCAAGTTCCAAATTTAGCTAAACTTAATTAGGTGAAAATCCGAGAGCCAAAATCCTTTAGAGGAGCCCGTGATGCAATAGAAATAGAAAAGTTCATTTTTGATATAGAACAATATTTAAAGGTGACCAAAACTGATGAAGAAATAAAGGTGATCTTGGCCACAATGCATCTTACTGGGATGCAAAGCTTTGATGGAGATCGAAATATAATGACATCTATAATGTTAATAGTGTTATTAGTACATGGGAAGATTTCAAAAGATAGCTAAAAGATTGATCCTGTCTTGAAAATATCAAATTCAAAGCACATCGATTACTATGAGAACTAAAATAGATTGGTAGTATCTAAGAATATGTTAAACAATTATCTGCTTTCATGCTTAATATACAAGACATGTCCAAAAAAGATAAGATCATCAATTTTAACTAAGGGCTAAAACCATGGGTCAGGACAATACTATATGAACATAGAGTACTCAGTCTCTTGAGTATTCTCAGTGCAACAAAACAATTATTTGATTATGCCAACGAAAGTCCTGGACATAAGAAGAATCCTACAAACAATTTAAACAATACAAAGTCTCATAGACTGAATACAAGCACTACTAAAATGAAGTCATATGTCCTAAGGGATGGCTAAGAGACATTAAAGAACTGGTAATTAGTGACCAATGAATAGACTTATGTTATGTTTCTTATGCAACGGACCTCGTCGAGTTGCTGAGTGTCCACATAGATCAGCACTAATAGCCCTACGAGCTTTGATTCATAATGACAACTCAGCTAAAGGAGTTTTTGAAGAAGATCTAACAGAAGTTTCTAAAGTAGGAACAATGACCTTCTTATCGATAGTTCAACGACAAATGGAAAAGCTAAAAGGACCCTTGATAAAGGCCTCATGCATACGGAGACCTTTGTCAATAATAAGGCCGTCAAAAGTACTATGATTGACTTGGGAGCCACTATGAATTTCATAACAAAAAGGGAAGCTCACTGTCTAAGCCTTAAGCTTGAAAGGAATGCTGGTAAGATGAAGACAGTCAGTGTAAAAGTAATGTCAGTAATTGGCGTTGTAAGAAGAGCTTAATTGAAACTCAACTAGTTGATGGGGCCAATCAATTTTGTTGTGGCACAGATGGATCTCTTTGATACGATACTAAGAATGGAATTCTTTATGGAACACAACGTTATCCCTATCCCATAATCCATATTTTAGTGAATATAGGGAACAATCCAACAATGGTCCTTGCAATCCTTAAGAAAGCAAACACTAGCAACATAAAGATGATCTCTACAATGCAATTTAAGAAGGGACATAAAAACTAAGTTCCAACCGATATCATTATCCCTTCAATCATGGATAAAGGGAAAGAAGAAGTAATGCCACTAGAAATTATAGAAGTTCTAGAAAAGTACAAGGATACTATATTGGAATGCTTGCTAAAGTCACTACCCCCATGTAGGAACATCGATCATCCAATTGAATTGATCCTGGGAACTAAACCCATTGAAAATCCCCTTACATAATTGCTCCGTCAGAACTTGTAGAGTTGAGAAAACAACTTGATGAACTACTTGAGGCAAAGTTCATTAGACCAGCAAAAACACCACTCGATGGACCTATATTGTTCCAAAAGAAGAAGGATGGTAGCTTGCGACTATGTATTGATTATCAAGCCCTCAACAAGGTTACTATACTTAACAAGTATCCAATCTCACTCATCACAGATCCCTTAATCAGTTGTACAAGGCAAAGTATTTCATGAAGCTTGACTTGCATTCAGCTTACTATCAAATTAAAATTTTTAAAGGTGATGATATAAAGACAACTTGTGTGACTAGAGATGGAGCTTTCAAATTTTTGGTAATGCCATTCAGATTGACAAATACTCTAGCAACATTTTGCACTCTTATGAACCAACTATTCCATGAATTCCTTGATAAGTTTGTAGTAGTATGCCTTGATGACATCGTGGTCTACAGTGAGACCCTAGAAGAACATAAAGTTCATCTTCATATAGTCTTTGAGAAACTGAAACAAAATCAACTATAGGTGATGAAAAAAAAAG
The DNA here is from genome assembly GCA_022433065.1 of Begonia loranthoides. NCBI lineage: Eukaryota > Viridiplantae > Streptophyta > Magnoliopsida > Cucurbitales > Begoniaceae > Begonia > Begonia loranthoides. The sequence continues at coordinate 18,937,752 of CM039473.1, forward strand.
GCTCCTTTGCTTAAAGAACTATTAAGTTCCTTGGTCACATCCTCAAACAAGAGCATCTTTGCATGGACACTGAGAAGGTTGTATCATCCAAGATTGGAATGTTTCCAATTAGGTTACAGAACTGTATTCTTTCCTGGGGCTAGTAAATTATTATAGATGCTTTTTTGAGGGATTCCCTAAGAGGGCTACAACTCTTACTAAACTTTTAAAAAAAGAATTCATTTGGGAGTGGAATCAAGAATGCCATAAAGCTTTCATGAATTTAAAGGAAGTCATGACGCAAAGTTAAATTTCATCTCTAGCCAATGTTACAAAACCATTTTAAGTGGAACTGACACATTTGACTTTGTAGTAGTAGGATTCTCACTACAAGATGGTGCGCCCCATTGCATATGAAAGCCATAAGTTAATTAAATCAAGAGGAAGTACATAGTCTTTAAAAAAAAGATATTAGCGGTAGTTCACTATCTTAGGGTGTGAAGACAATATCTGCTTGGATCCAAATTTATAGTAAAGACAAACAACAGCGTAGTTTTTCATTTCTTCAAGCAACCAAAGCTTACTTCCAAGTAGGTGCATATTCATGAACTGGTATAAAAATTTGACTTTCACTTGAAACACAAGTCAGGCCAATCTAATAGGGTAGCTAATGCCCTGAGTCAAAAAGTAGAATGTGCAAATCTTTGTTATCTATCTCAACTTCAAGAGAGTAAAGTTAGCAGATCTATAAAAGAATGCATCCAAGATAAGATGAACCTGCTGCTCGAACCTTCATACAATTAGTGAAGGAGAAGAAGACTCAACAATATTGGATTGAAGATGACTTGTTACTAACCAAAAGTAGTCGCTTTTCCATAACCTGAAGCAATGACCAAGTGAAAGATGATATTATGCAATATTCCAAAACCTGTTTGGTATGTTATGCACCAGTGGAAGGGAATTAGAATATAACATGTTGATCAATGAAGTTTGTTGAAGAAGTTGATGAAGTGAGCCACTGGTTGCTGAAGAAAAGAAGGCTAGTTGGTCAATCAAGAGTTGGAGAAGCTAGGCGGAGATCGACTGCAAGTGATAAACTGCAAACTGGCAGTTGAAATAGCGATCGATCAGCAATGTGCTAAATATTACAAAGTCGATCGTCCAGTGTTGGAGCAGTCGGTCTGATGAAGAGAAGGTGATTGTCCAGTGCTTCAGAATTTCTATATTTTGCCACAAACCTTCTTTTATAGAAAGTCCATATTTAAGAAGCAATTTCTCCCTCGTTTTATAAGCTTTTGATATGAAATTTGGAACACACCTTCTTTGATAAATGAAGTATAACTCTTCCAAAAATAATAAGAAGCAACTTTACAGATTTGGAAATATGCAATCAAGAAACCGATTGGCCAGAAATAGTAAGTGTTGACACTTGTAACTTCCGTATGGAAATCTTCTTGAATGTTGGGCACCTATTCACACACTCTTTCTTCAAGAAGCAAGAGTATGGATTCCAATAAGAGAACTCACTCAACTCATAAAGTAAGCTCAATCTTGTGATGCAACACACACAAGAAAACTTTGGATGTAACTCACCAAATGTTTGAAAAAGGAATCATTCCAATTTTTAAAATAAAGCAAAGACTTCTTCTATTCAATTTCACTTCCCCGAATACTTACAAAAGGTGGCTATAAATAGCTTAATTATAAAGTAAAGAATAATAAAACTAAATAAGTAAAATTTCACTAAATCGGTTATAATATAAGTTTAACTGATTTTCTACTTAATAGTTCCTATGTAAATTAACTTATAGAACATTAAATTAATTCTTGCTTTCTTTCTCTCAAAGCTTTCATGTCTTTGGCAGTAATTCTTTCTTGAATACGGCCACATATGGTTTCCACGTATTTACTTTCTTTGGTCTCCAAGCTTGGCCATTTGGGCTTTGCACAATACTTGCTCCCTGTTTCATGGGCATTTTACCTAGCAAACAAACTCCAATTTTAACGATCTAGCCTATTCTAGAAATCTAAAGAAGTCAACTACAATCTTCGTGAAGCATACATTTTGATATGATGTCGATATGTATTCCAAAATAATCAAATACTTGTCAAAGGTTAGAAAGTAGGTAGTTTTGTGAAGTCATTCAATTATTCTACAATTGTTCTTGAACTTCCACCTATACTTGATCTTGAATGACTTTATGATATTATTTGAAGCTTCATTATTGATAGAGTGGACTCATAGTCCATAAGTTTGTAAACAAGTAAGATCTAGAGAGACAAAGTACAAGGATTACTTAATCATTACTTGTTCCCACAAGACCTTGGGAGGGCATATTCATGGACTTTATCTCAAACTTACCATCCACCAATGACCTCGAAGCAATCTTAGTAATTGTTGATCGATTCTCTAAGTATGTTACATTCAATGCAGCTCCCAAACGCTGCTCTATTGAAACAACTCCACAATTCTTTTTCAAAAATTTTGATAAGATGTGGGGGATACCTCAAAGTATCATCCGCAACAGAGATGTAGATTCACCGGGTTCTTTTGGGTGGAACTGTTAAAATTATATGGATCAAGTCTGAATATCTCTTCCAGTTACCACCCTTAAACTTATGGTCAGATAGAGTGCTTCAACAACTTTCTCGAAGAATATATGTGACACTTTATCAACACCAATTAGAAGAATTGGGCAAGTTTACTTGATGTGGCACAATTTTGCTTTAATTGTCAGAAGAGTTCTTCAACAAAAATAAGACCATTTGAGTTTGTTTGTAGAAGGCAACCAACTATCCCACACACTCTAGACCAACCGTATTCGAGGAGTTATCCGAAGGCATACTGCTTCTCTACAGAATGGAAGCAAAATATTGAAATAGCTCGTGCATGTTTGGAACGAGCCTCCAAACATATGAAGAAGTGGACAAATCAAAGGCAAAGACAATTGAAGCTCAAAGCTAGAGACCTAGTGTTGGTTAAGTTGTCACAACCAAGAGGCGAACCTTACAGAAATGCCAGATCAAGTGACTCAATCTTCAGAGAGAACCCAATCACCCAGCCATAGCTAGGTTATCAGTGAAAGACTTTCATATTTGAGCACAACTAGAGAAATATGGGTCAAATTGTGTATAGCAATCACAAGAATAATAGTGTATGAAAGTAATAAAATAGAAATTATTTTACAACAAATCCCAACAATCTGTTATAAATATATATAGACCATCAAAATATCCTCACCAGGAAATAAGTTCAAACACTCTAAGATAGACAGAAATAAAGGAAAGCTCCAACTATAAAATTCCTAGCTACTCTTACCTTTATTTGGAATGAGGTGGGGTCATTTGGAGTGAGTGACTAAATCATAAAGAAAATCTAGATTAAATGCAATGCATGAGAAAACAATTTTTCTTTTCTCTTAGAAAACAAAAGTCATGCTTATTTTTACCATACATGAATTTTTAAAACACTTTTAAATCTCTTCATCATTTTATCAAACAGCCCTGTGGCCATCGATGAGGCTTTGATCAAAAAATATTGTAAACATAGACAACTATATTACAAAGATAAGCATACATCATTTTTCGTTTGAAAACATCATCAGTGAAAAGGAATGGTCACGCAGGGATCAATCTGGCACATATCAAAGAAAAGCAACAATCCGTCGATTGGCAACACCTCATGAGTCAGAAGAAAAAGGTGTTTGTCATCCTTAGACCAGGCGACAACACCGTCTACGTTCTCAAATAAAAGGTAAGATTGTCAGCGACAAATTGCTCTTCCACTAGAAACATGTTGGATCCATAATGACAAGGGTTGTCTGCAAGCGAAGCAATGAGCCATAACTCCACCCACCAAATGGAAAGATACTAGAAGAGCAAAACTCAGTGACTAACAATCTTCCAATCTGTGTGACTAAAACCCTAGCCAAGTTCTTGGATTCAAAATCCAAAGAGCATGTCATCACTTTCCTATTACCCATTTTTAGTTCCGAAATTCAAAACCCGAGCGACATGTCACCAGTGCTCTACACCCATTTTTCATGTACAAACAAACAATCTTCACACAACATAATATTTCATGGGATAGCCTCGTGATGTTTTAGTGCCAAGACTACCCAAAGCATCAAAAGGATTCATCCTCCCAGTATACATACACAAAATACCAAAACAGAATATCATGTACGATAAAGTAAATGTGAGAAAACTTACATACATATATGTAAAAACGGACGTGCTGTTGAACCATTCCCCATTGGATTTTCATATATGGCAATCAAAAAAATATTAGTTAGAAAATCATGATGCAATGTAGTGCAGAAAATATAAAAATCTCTACTTTTTAGACAATCCTTCTTACCGATAGAAGTAACCGCTTCTCTGAGAATTGATTCAAAGTGCCAAAAATCATCCGAGTCTATACTATACAAAATCCAGGAATGTTCATCAACAAAATAAATAGGAAAAAGGGAGGGTCATGATTAATTGGAAATTTGTGTAATAATGTTAAATTAATGAATTAAATTATAATGTTAGGTTAAAGAGGATTTCAATTGAATTAAGAAATGGGGTTAAAGGAAGGTTTGGCTAAACCAGTTCAAGGATGAACAAGTCCAGCATGTTGAGGGAATGAATGGCCCTCCAGCCATTCTGGCGAGGAACAAGATAGAGAACGAACGAGAGAGAGAGAGAGCGAAGGCGAGAGCCCGAGATAAGGAGAAGGGAGAGCATGAGGGAGATGGATGACAGCGGATCAAGTGCGCGCTATCTGACGTGCTGGCTACTAGCGACGGCTGCGAGTGACAACGAGCTAGGGCTCCGTGTGCCATAGTTTGCGGGGAAGATTTGGAGACACGAATCTTCGGCTATGGTAAGTCGACTATTTCATTGTGTTTTTCTTCGTCCCTTGCGTTCTGTGCTCGGTGTTTTCGGTGTGGGGATCGGATCAGTGATGGCGGTAGTGGCCAGGATGAATTGGCTATGGCAGGGAAGGGTGAACCATGAGCAGTGTGTTCGCGTTGGTAAGTGGACCACTTTCCTTGAAGTGTGCAATTATCCTCCAGTTGAAGTGTTAATGGAAGTCATCTTCTCAGCTATAAGTCAGTGTAACAGGTGAGATGTTCTATAATTTTTCAGAGCGGGAATGGGAGAAAAGCTCTCTATGTAGGGGAGCCGAGTATGTGTTGTAGTCAGAAAAGAAGACAACCATGAGAAAAAGAGGAAAGGTGACAGAGGAAAGGAAAATTCTCCCATGTTGTGAATGTGGTCTATTGGATTGGTTCTGTCGACAGATTCTAAGAAGATTAAGGCCTTGTGAATTGTTTGATATATGGTTTGTGTTGTGTGTGAGGCAGTGAGAAAGCAGAGGCAATGAGAAAGCAGAAGAAGAAAAGGACAGAAGAAGTGGAAAGTGAGAAGTTGCCTTGGGTCTCCCAAATTCTTCTGCTAATGAGGTTTCTTTCATGGTTTTTATGAATTGAGTTATCTTAAAAATGAAGGATGAAAGATAAGTGTTATATGTGATAGGTGGGTGCCTTGATGAGATTATTGCTTCTGTTTCTGTAAATGTTAACATGTTGAGGAAAAGTTGGTTCTCTGTTTTATTTTTGTTTCTGAGTTACAGAGAAATGAGATAAATGTTGGTGGAATATGCCTCGTTAATAGAAATGGTTTTTGGATTTTAAGGTCTTGTTGAATATAGTTATTAGATGTTGTGAAGTAATGGATATTACAGGATGTGTTTGTTGATAGTCATATGTGTGGTAGTGCTGAAAATTGTTTTCTAGTATTTATTGTTTGTTAGAAATAATTGAAGAGAACCATAATGGGTTGTGAGCTTTATCGACTGTTACTCTGGTTCTCTGGTAAGAGATTTCTTTTGGAATGTTGTGAGTATTGTTGGACATAAGCTCTAATTAGTGTTAATTGTTAATATTGATAAAAAAATAAATGGATGAAAGTTGCTGATTGTTTAAGTTGGATATTACAGGATATTGTTAGTGAAGGGTGAGAATTACGTATGCTCTCTGTTTGTGTGAAAATGGATGTTGTGCACTGTGTGCTTTATGTCCTCTATAAGTTGCTGTGATGGAATATTGTTCAGTTTTGTGAAGTAAATTCTCCGTTTTATAACGTCACATTGATGGATGAGCACCTTGCTGTGGGTTATTGTTATTCCGTTGCACGTGTTAAGATATTGGAATTGTTATTTTGAGATTGCTAAGTAATTAAGTTGACTTTATAAATTTTTCACTATTCCATGTTAAAGAAAGAGTTAAATGGTTTTTTACTCTGTTGTGGGAATTGGTTATTGGTCTAATTATTGCCTCGTTAGAAATCATTAGGGGACTAAACAGTAAAAGTGAAGTTAGTAATTTGAGATTTTGATGATAGTTTATTTAATGGTTTTGAAGGTACTAAGGTGAATGACATTATCGCATTGAGGATTTCAGGTAAGTTCATATTTCATGTGTTTTGGTGTTCGGACCCTACATCGCAAGAATTAAGATTGTAAGTTGTGTGTTTACTAGATTTAGGTTCTTTTAATGACATGTTTATTAGACATTTAGCGATCATATAGGACTGTATGTATTCACGAGCATATTGCATGACATATTTAATTTATGTAAATAGGCTTGGGGGGGTACGGGAGAATTGTGGATGGTTCCTCGTGATGACAACTTTATTGGAGTGCCTACTCCCACGTAGTGGGCGGTGAGGTATGGTTAAGTCATGGAAACCATAAGATTCTCAATTCTCTTGTTCTGAAATCCCCAATGCCTTCAACAAAAGTGAATGGGTATGGCTCGTGGTGACACCCCTATTGGTTTGTTTCCTTGTCAAGATACGGTTCTCCTTTGTAATGCATCATATGATCATTCATCATATCAGCATTTCATTTTCTTATATCACTTACTGAGCGTTAGGCTCATTAGTTAGGTCTTGTGTTGTAGGTATGTACGAGAGACAAGAGAACAGGTCAAAGACAGTTGATGAAGGATTTGCACGGGTGAATCTTGTGGCTGGCTGGGTTAAAGAATTTAAAAGGAAATTATTTGTAAAAGGGTTTGTAAACTATTAATGTTTTTTAACGCTTTGTTTTAATTCTGCTGTGTTTCATAAAAGGATTTTATTACTTTTGCTGCACTTGATAAGTGTTTTAAGTAAAGAGTTTTAAAGATCGAGTTTTATAAAGGAAGAATACTCTGATGTTTATATGAAAAGAAATTTTTTTAAATTTTACACGTTTTTAAAGTAAATAAAAATTACGTCGTTACAGAATTTATCAACAAAGAAAGATAAGTTGGTTCATGGTATTAAAAAAAGGTAAGAAATGTTGCATGTGTGTGGCCCTTCGGGGACTGCACCACCAAATGTTAAGTTTATGATAGATATGTTATATACTTTCTGCTATATGATGAAATACATGACTTGAGGATGGTAGTGATAAATGATATACAATTTCTCTTAATTGTATGACTTGAGGATATTCTGTTATGTAGTAACGTTGTTTAGAATTGAGATTATGCATACTTATGTTAGATGATGATAGTGATAATTATATTATGTTAGATGATAATAATGATAATTACATTATGTTAGAAGATAATAGTGATAATTATATTTTGTTGATGATGATATTGGTGCCTTGAAGATTCGTTGATCTGTCAGATGATGCTATATTATTTTGAGGATTTGTTGATATTATAGAAGATGCTAGATAGTGTCTATCGTTTTACGACATTGATATCTTGAGGACTTGACTACCTGTTAGATGATATTATATTTAGATGATGATGTGTTTAGTTACATGTAGGTTACATGTTCATGCATCATGTTTTAAAAAAAAATTACGCAAATGTTTTCTCACACATAAATTTTTCTAGGTAAGAAAGATTGAGACGAAAATAGACCCGTAATTAATTTGGTCATGCAGTACCATTAGAACTTTGGGTGGTTGATATCCCCAATGGAGAACAAACAGCTTTGGTATCGTGTCCCAATGTTACAACATTACAAGAAACAGAAACAGAAAATAAAGAAAAATTGAAACATGTTTTTTTTTAAGTTGCATTGTCGTGTTTCATTTACATTTCATACTTAGCATTAGGCTTATAGATGAATTATGTGGTGTAGGTAACAGGAAATATTATGACCAATGGGTCAAAGGATAAGATGAAAGTGGAAGTTGATGGAGTATCTCCATGACAAAAAAGGTTTGGTGTTGTTACTACAAAAGTTATGTAAAAGAGAATTTTCTTGTATTATGTAAGAAATATATTTTAAGGAAAGTTGAGTTTATTTTATGTTCAACGAGAAAAGTCTTCCATTATGCATGTATTTTCAAAGAAAAAGATAACAGTTTTAGAAGATTTAAATATGTGTTTTCTTTTGTAAGGTTGAAAGTAAGAAGTTTTCAAGTGGTGATCGGATTTAAGAAAGAATAAAAAAAAACGACTTGAAAAATCCGAGTCACTACATGACTGTTTTATCAAATTTGAGATTTCCATTGCTCTTTAATGTAACTAAGTTTTAAAAAGAGTTGGATGACTCGGTTTGTTTTTGAGTTAGATCATTTCCTATTTTATTTGGGTTTCCTTTGGGGCGTGACTATCACACCCCAAAGGGAACCCAAGACAGAACAGGGAATGATCCGACCTAAAAGGACCAAACCATCCGACCTAAAAAGACCAAACCGTCCGACCCTCACTTAAATCCAATAAATAACAGCGAAAGACTTAAAAATTTATTTCAATCTAGGCCCTAAAGAAATAGGTCCAGAAGTGACAATAATATAATACAATTTAATAGAATCTAAAACTTGGTGGAAATAACATAAATTAAAATTAGGGTACAAACCTCACTAAAATATTTTAAGTCTTCTAAAAGGAAATAAAATAATTGAAAAGGGAAAAACTTTCAATTTCTACTCTTGAGGTTGCAACAGAACTATTCTGATTTATTCCTTAAAAAAAATAACTCAAATTGGGTTGAGTCGACAAAACTCAGTAGGGATTTGTTTTATATTTAACTTTTATGTCATATGAGTTTAACTTACCTTTTTCAATTAATTAAAATAACAGATTAACATAAAAAAAATGCTGATGAGCAATAATCTAAATAACAAATTTAACGGCAATACTCAGACAATCGCAAATAGCCAAAAAGACCATGATCAGGTTTAGGGAATCGCAACCTAAGGACACGACACATACAGTTGTTCTATTACCTATTTGTACTTTAGGGATTCAAACACAAGGACATTTGAAAAATCTCCTATTATCCAATTCAATAACAAACAAACACATTCCGTATGGGAAAATGTGTGAAAATTATTTATAATTAAAATAATCCGACAATTATGAAAATTATTATTATTTTTAAAATAAAATGGAAATGTGGTGCATAATAATAACCCCTACCTTGAAACCGGGGTCAATCAATACCAAAGTCCAATTGAAAATGACCCATTTGAAGTCCAATAGCAACAAGCCTGATAACCTTTAATTTTCAAACCCAATCATAATAATTCACTAAACATTAAGATTCGAAATTAAAATTTAATTATTTAAATTTGAAGGCTTAAAGAGGATAAACTCAGAGTCGGAGGTCCAATACAATCTTATACGACCCCAAAATGACTATGAATAATATGGTTAAAAATTTGAGGTAAACTTTTAAATTCAGCCCAAATAGTGTATGAGCTTGGCCCAAATCAATGTGTGAATCGGCCCCAAACACATGGACCAGGCCCAAGCACATGGACCATGGCATCATGGGTTTCTCTGTCCGTGAATGGAGCAGTCCATGAAGCGTAGGTTCATGGGCCGATTACTCAACGAACAGACTTGGCCACAGTCGACGACAATCGCCAGAATCAAAGGTCAAGAGTTCCAATTGGAAACTCTTTCCCAAAGATTTTGATTCCAAAACATAGTCATTAGCAATTATGAGGAATCACAACACTCCAGTGAGTACCTGTTGGCCAAAAATTATAACTTTTGGTTGGAATTTCCTTCCCAACCTTCGAAAATTAACCCGAAGCATCACAATGACTCCAATCAACATTCAACATATCAATTCCAGTACCAAAACCATATTCCATAATCAACAATAAAATTCCAAAATTTACAAAATCTTTAGAAGGAAACCAAAATTTGAACTTTAACCCTTACCCGAGGACTTCACTGCACCGATTCCTCGCCAGAATCTACCACCTCACACCGATGACTTTGACCATTAAACAAAACCAAGCCGTCCATTCATTATACTTTGCCTAGTGAAGGGAAAGGATAGAGCAAAAGGAGGAGGTCAAAACTTACCACGGTAGAGAACGCGAATGGCTCTTGTCGGGAATCCATCACTCGCTTGTCTTCGACACACCAAAAGAGACGGAATCAGAGGGAGAGGATAAGAGCAAAGCAGAACAAAGGAGGAGGGTGTTGAGATTTTTCAATAGAAGAAGTGGGGGATAAACCTCCCCTTCTTGTCGCTAATAAAGGGGAAGTTTCCCTTGCAAATCTGCAATAACTCCCCTGAAAGGGGAGCTTAAAAAAAAATTATGATTTTTTTTTTTTAATGGGCCAACTAGGCTGGGCCTTACATTCTTCTCCACTTAAAGAATTTGGTCCTCGAAATTTATAACAACCTCAATCATACCACTATATAAGTGAGGATACTTTGCCATCATTTCCGATTCCATTTCCCAAATCTCTTCTCTTTCATTATGGTTCTTCTACTGTCCTCGCACCAATGGTATCTCACGATGATGAAGAACTTTTATTTAAGGACCGTTAACTTTATCAAGTTTCTCATATACGGAACATCCTTTTGGATAAGCACTTTGATCCAAGAGATCACATATGATGGGTCAGATACACATTTTATCAACATAGATATATGAAGAATATTATGAACATAGTTTAATTGCGGAAAGAAATCTTATTGATAAGTCACCTAATCAACACACTTAATAATAAAAATAAACTCATAAGCATATGAGAACTAACTTATCTATCACAAAAAAAATAAGCGGTATCGTAACACGATCGAACTTCTAAACTTACAAAGTCATCACCTTGAAGCTTCTAACAAATCAAAACCGTTCAAAAATCATTTCATAATTACTTGAACTTTCTCAATTTTTACATGAAATCAAATAGAGCCAAGGTTTACGTGCACCTTGCCCTCAGTTCATCATAGTGTAGTATGCACTATCTCCCATAAAGACTCTGATAGGTTTAAATTCCAACAACATTGGAGAACTTTATCATATTTGAGGCTAAATAGTTCACCATGTCATCCTATAATTCTGAAACTCAAATTATCTCTTTAGGGGAAACTACAAATCACTCAAAGTTAACTCAGTGGTCAATATCTCTGTAGAACTAAACATAATCAAAACATTTAGATCTTAATGATTCATATCACTGAAAGAATATGTATGATCGAATGATAACTTCCATATTTATTCAACTCAACTAAAACTCATAATAGTCCATTTTCACTTAGAATGTAGGAACTGAGTAGAAAGATCAATTGTATTTGACAACTCAACATCACCGTATCTCTTAAATATTTCAAATAATTGGATTATAAAATCAATAGTTGTCATCCCTTGTTTCTCACACTTTAGGGGATAAGCGTGTAATAACTTAGCAGATTTCAAGTGTTCAATTTCCAACTTGTTAATAATTCAAGATCTAGTCACACATCATCCACACTTAACTCTAAGTTAGCTCACTTGCCCCAATGTTTCAATGCTCTAAACATTTGACATTATCCAAACAAATAACAAAATTTGATTTAAAAACATTTATTCATTTCTTTGCCAACATCTAAATTTCAGGTTATATGAATAAATCCAATGAGAAGTCATAAACTCATTAGCACTAACTTCTACATAGTTATATTGTTTATCTTACTTTAGCTTATCAAATCTCTTTTTAAGCTCTTCGCTAAGATTCTACAATTCCCAAACATGTTGTAGAAATTGAAAGTTGTTACCAAGTTACATACCTTAAACACCAGATCAACACCAATGGTTAAATATACTTTATAATCCTTTCACAATAACTGTAAAACCTGAGAATTTTCAAGATGATAAATTTCAGGTATAAATTTTTCGCGTTAAAATTTTTTTATAATGTTGAAAACTCGACTCAAATTGTCGCGTAGCGACCGCATGTGAAAATTTGGTCAATTTGTCAATTTAACATAATTGGAAATTTCCGAACGAAAATTTTATTTTAAAAACAGAATTGAATAATTAAATTGAAGAGCTAAGTTATATTTATAACATTGTTGGACAAGCTCGGAATTGGTCGGAATTAAGATATAATATTTTAATGTTTGGTAGGTACGTTTATACGTGGGGCATTCATGTACTTATATGAAGGAATTAAAACAACAAGAGAGAAATGATGTGTAATTTGGGCATAAAAGAATGGTGGTGAAATTGTAAATGAAATTAAAATTTGAGGGAGAAGGAGAAATAGGATTCTCCATTTTGCCTTTCTCATGCAGCCAACAAAGACAAACCGAGAGGGAGAGAGACCCCACCCGCCAGAGGCGATTTGCGGTGAGAGACAGATGGGAGGGGGACGAAAGCTTCGACATTCTGATTGAGAGCTGTGCGTTTGTCCTAGCGCTCCTGAACTGTGAGCGGACAGGGCTCGAGCTTCCAACCATTGCAAGCTCCGACCAAGGGGATTCCGGCCAATCTAAGCCGTTTGGACGTTGAGTAACTGAACTGCAGAGCTCCATTCTTCTAACTCTCAGTTTCTGGTGAGTAATGCAGAACACCCGATTCTTATTTGGCTTTAGTGAGAAATCTGTTTTAACTTTTTATGTTGGATAGAAAAATGCCGATAATACATTTGGAATATGCTATTTTATTGATTTGAGTTGGGTTCTTATTCTGATTCTATTGTTCGTCATTGTGTGTTGCTGCTTTGAAGATTTGCTCGCTGTCTGTTATAGTATTGCTCGGATTGCCGAGTTTAACATACAATTAATGAACTATGAAGAAAAATGCTCTGTTGGTTGTTGTAGTTTGTCCCCTATTTGTCTGTTACGATTTTTTGGTTAAGTTGATGAATAGGGGTTCTGTACTCAATATTGTTGCATAGTTTTGGATGAAAAGAAATGCTTGGAACTGGTTTGTTTGGATTCTTGTTTTAAAGGCCATTGTAAAGAGATCATGCTTTGTTGATTCACCTTCATAATATGTTGATTTAGGTTCTATACAATCTGCTTGGACTTTACTTTCGAATGTTACCCTATTGTTGCCACAGTTTGTATTCAGTAAAGTTGGTTTGATTTTGGTGGATAAATTATGGGGGTATATGATTTTCACTGAGAGAAGAATGTTGATAAATTACTCATTGTTGTTTGTCACAGTTCCATGATGGTTGATTTATGTGCTATTTAGATTCTAGGTTGAAGAGTATTCAGATTTTGTTGAGGATACTAATCTGGGAACATGATATAATTCTGTTGTTAGAATGTTGTGGGATATTGTCTGGTTGTTTGAGGTTAATAAAATGGTTGAATTGGTTTGTTTGTGTTATCTAAATGTTATGGCTCTTACGGGATCGAACTTTGTTGGTTATGTTTGTAGTTGGTTTAGGATTCGTTTAGTCCATGGATGTTGAAACTATTACTTTGATTGGTTGGATTTAGTTCTGTCATGATACGCTATTGGGAGTCTTGGGTAGTGAAATTTCTTTTGAAGTGTTGACTGTGTTTAATTATGCCATTGAGAGAGTGAAGATAGAAATTGAAATATTCTAGTATGGTGGCATAATAAGGTATGAGAGTTACATTGTGATTTATAGGAGATTGTCCACTAATTGAGGACCAATTTCCTGTATTGTTTGCACTTCGTGAAATTGTCTCAGAAATGTTATTTGTAAATTGTGAAAGTGACAATAGGGGAAGCATTGATAGGCATTGAGCTTAGTCTCGGGATAGGATTATTTCACATAATCTTAGAGATTTATTTATGAGTTTCTATTTTGGCATATTTCTAGGCTCTGACGAGTTTGAGGACTTCGAGCTAGTACTTGAGATTATTGCTCCTGCAGTAAAAAGGAGATATCGCCGTTGAGGTAGGGGTTTTATACTGAGTTGTTTTGCACTGCATTACATCATTTTCAAACTTGTATTTTGTGGGATACCACATATGAAAAACTTGACGGGGACTGTTCGACAACACGTCAGTTTTTTATATTATGTATGTACAAAGGTTTTACACGTTTACTTTCGTGCATATGATTTCATGGTGTGACATACTTGATACTATTACGGGATTGATGGATTCTCTTGGCACTCTAGACGGTCTCGGCGTCAGAGTATTAGGAGGCTATCCCCGATACATCTCCTGCTGCATGGAGATGTTTTGTTTCCGTGTTGTGTGTAATAGGAGAGTTGGGAAGGTGATGACTGTTCCGTGGGTTGCAAATCCCTAAACCTGATCAGGGTGTATTTTATTACGGGCGTGTCGTAGCGGAATTTGCATGACAACCCGAGTGACGAGCGGGGTCTACGGACCGTCGTCATTTTTCTTCCTCCAGCCTCATGAGGTGTTGCCCGAAAACGGTCGCCGCCTTTCTGTGCGTTTGTTCGGGGGAGTCCTTGAGTGACCCGCCTTTTTTACAGATTACCATTTTTGTGATGGAACATGATGAGGGTATTTTAACATATAGCTGTCTACGTATACAGCCATGCTTTCTAAATATCTCGTCGGGGGCCTTTAAGCTAGGTTTTCTAAAATTGAAAATGAATATCAAATGTTTTTGCAAAACGTGCATATTTCCTAAAATTCATGGTTTTCAAGAAAACAGTAAAACAAGTTTTACATGCGCATTACATTTGATATAAGTTTCATACTAAGCTAGTCACTCACCCAAATGGAATTATTTTTCCCAGGTTGGAGATTTGGTTGAAGTCGCTACTGCTATTTATTTTATTTCATTTCCCTAGTTGAACTCTTATTTATCAGTAAGCGTAACAATGGATGACTATAACTTTTAATTTAGATTACTGTAAAAATAATTAACTTGGTTGTTCGATTTTTTGGATTGTATGCACAATATTTATTTGGACTTTAAGGTTTATTAATTCCGCATTAATTATTATTCTCGCAATCACTATATGGACCGTGGCTCATCACAAGTGGGTCGTGGCTGGGTATTTAAACTAGTCTTCCTCAATAATTTAACAAACCTTGGGCTGAGCAATCGGGTCTTCTACGAAGATCGGGTCGTTTGGCCCGGCGTTGCTGTCCGGCCTGCCTCCAGTTCGTGACAATAATCATAGAGTTAAAGGTTTAAGTTTAACAACCAAAATTTTTTTAATTACAAGAGTAGTACTCTAGAACAATATGACAATTCTTCATATTTCCACTTATCAGTATATTATGATATTTACTCTAATTATTTCAAACTCTTAGAATCCAATTGAATATCAAACTTCACGTCATAAGATAACTCTATTAAGCTGCCAAAGTAAAAGAAATAATTCTTATCAACTTAACTTATGAGTTTGGCTCATCTGACTTAACTAACAGAGATTACAATAATAGATTTCATCTATTCTTAACACCAAATATCTAAATCCAACTTCTAATGCATCTACACAATCTTAATATAGTGAACATGCACATAATACTGCTAACAACAGTGCAGTGGCCAACTTGAATTTCAATTCCTTATAATCAACCAACGGTTTCCCTCACAATCAAACTTAACATTTCTTTTCATAAGGTTACAAAACGATACCAATAATAAACGAAATCTTTGCAATTTAATGACATCGCAATAATCCAAATTTGAGAAAATCTAACTCTCTGTGATACACATTAGTGGTTCCAATGCTATCATAATAGCAATTTAGATAGAAATCAATGATATACTGACTCATAGTCATTATGCGTGAAAAATTTAACTCACTATCCGATAGTTGTATCTAAGCATAACAGCTTACAAGATGCTCTTTAAAATTTAACAACAAAGTTCTTAGACGTTTCATAAGCTCATCACGAGCATCTCAATACCCAATCACTCAAGGATTATTTAACCAAAATAATTCACAAGTGCCTGAAAAATTCACTTCCCTATAATCATGATCTTAACATGTTAAACCAACGTCGAAATCTCAGACTCGAATCATTCATAATGAACTCAATATGTTGATCACACGTACATCTCATTAGCAATTTACTGATGATAGTCCAACTTGAAGTCATTTATGACAAAACATATTGATCATTCCAATTGATCAATAAGTGCATTCCTTTATTTTAATAGATCCATAATATTGGCCACTACTTGATCGAGCTTCAAACAGAAAGTGAACAAAATTGGAAACAACCACTCTGTTTCCAAATAAACGTTAAAACTAGCATATCCCCTATGATAACTAAATATGTGGAACTCATTCCACAACAAATCCATTTGATATAATCAAAGTTTATTCACTTCATCTAAACCATCCAATATGAAGCAACAAAAACTAGAGCATTGGCCCACGATAGGGTGATAACCCTGATAAATCGTCAAGAAAATTGTCAAGACCCAGTCATAACTGACAAAAACAAAATTATGCCAAGTAACTTAGAGTTACCAATAACAAGAAATGTACCCTCATAATGCTCTAGTCTTCTCTGCCTCACAGACAGACATTAAATGTTAAAAGAAACATCATGCAAAGCAACAACTTGCTCACTCACAAATGAAAAGTCACACCATCTGCGTAACAATTAAGTATGAACTTAAACTCACTCAATCAGTCAAAATTGCTCACTTTTTACTTATGTCCAAAACTTTTATGACATCAAAATGCACTAATGTGAAATATCATATCATCAACTCTTATCACACTTTAACAAAATTAGAGGTGAAGACTTCCTTATCCCTAATCTCAAAAGAATTGTTTTACCATTCCAATCACAGACATCAAATCATCCAACTAATATACATACTTCAAAGACTTCCTTTACACTCATTCTTTGTATACACCTCTAATCTCATCACTTCATTTCCATTATTTATCATTTCCACTCTAATACTTGACAAAAAAAAAAGGCTCCAACATTTTAAACAATAGCCAAACCTATAAAAATAGAATTAAGCTGGTAATTCTAAGGGTACTTTTAATTCTGAAGTGTTTTTCAATCATACAACTTTAGTGGTCGTACTTTAGGATTCTATTAAAATATATCAATTCCCTAACTAAGCTCTGTATTCCAAGAATTGAGAGTTTACTTTATCCAAATTTAGGATTTATCTTTATATCACATCGCACTGAATATCATATTATTTCTTTATCCAGTAACTAATTCAAAAAAATTGTCTATAATTATCTTAATATGAATTATAGCAAAACAAATCAGATGTTCTACAGGCGTAATAATGCCTTTAAAAATTCTTCACTATAAACTGAATGTTTCAATATAAACTTTAACTAGATGATTTTATTTTTTTTATAGAGAAATTGAGACTTTGGATTTCTATCTGAGATGTGTTATTAAATTCCAACTTCACAAGTACACACTTATAACTCAGGAGAGTTCGCAGACTCATATGTTCCGAAAAGTTGTTTCTAATCATTTAAAAGTGCACTCCTCATCATTTCTAATTAATTCATGTCAACCTCAAATTTCTCGTGTCTAATTAGAAAAATATTTTCATCCACCAACAGAGAATCCCAAGGTATTTTTCTAACAGTATCTTAACACAAATTGATTTTTGTACTTTATCCTGAAGTACTATAATTACATTTTTTGTATAACATTATCTCTTTTATTAATGTCACTTCTTTAGGATGTCAACCACGCTTTGATACCAAAAATCCTCTCATGCCCCAAAGGGGACCCAAGACAGAACGGGGAATGATCTGACCTAAAAGGACCGAATAGTCCGACCCTCACTTAAATCCAATAAATAACACCGGAAGACATAAAAATTTATTTCAATCTAGGCTCTAAAGAAATAGATCTAGAAGTGACAATAATATAATATAATTTAACAGAATCTAAAACTTGGTGGAAATAACATACATTAAAATCATGGTACAAACTTCCCTAAAATATTTTAAGTCCCCTGAAAGGAATTAAAATAATTAAAAATGGAAAAACTTTCAATTTCTACTCAACAAAGAACTATTCTAATTTATTCCTGAAAAAAAAATAAGTCAAATTGGGGTGAGTCGACAAAACTCAATACAGATTTATTTTATATTTAACTTTTATATCATATGAGTTTAACATACCTTTTTAAGTTAGTTAAAATAACAGATTATCATAAAAAATGCTGATGAGCAATAATGTAAATAACAAATTTAACGGCGATACTCAGGCCATCGTAAATAGCCAAAAAGACCCTTGATTAGGTTTAGGGATTGCAACCCAAGGACACGGCATATACAACTATCCTATTACCTATTTGTACTTTAGGGATTCGAACCCAATGACATTTGAAAAGCCTCCTATTATCCAATTCAATAACAAACAAATACATTCCGTATAGGAGAATGTGTGAAAATTATTTACAATAAAAATAATCTGACACTTATGAAAAAGATTGCATCATTAAAATCTAAGAGACGTCTCAAAATAATTATTTTTAAAATAAAATGCAATTGTAGTGCATAATAATAACCCCTACCTTGAAACCGGGGTCAATTAATACTAAAGTCCAATTGAAAATGGCCTATTTGAAGTCTAATAGCATCAAGCCTGATAACCTTTAAGTTTCGAACCTAATCATAATAATTTTACTAAACATTAAGATTCGAAATTTAAAATTTAATTACTTATATTTGAAGGCTTAAAGAGGATAAACTTGGAGTCGGAGGTCCAATACAACCAATACAATCTTATATGACCCCAAAACGACTAAAGAACAATCTGGTTAAAATTTTGAGGTAAACATTTAAATTCAGCCCAAATAATGTATGAGCTTGGCCCAAATCAATTTGTGAATCGGGCCCAAACACATGAACCAGGCCCAAGCACATGGACCATGGCATCATGGGTTTCTCTGTCTATGAATGGAGCAGTCCATGAAGCATAGGTTCATGGGCAGATTACTCAACGGACATACTTGGCCACACTCGACGACAATCGCCAGAATCAAAGGTCAAGAGTTCCAATTGGAAACTCTTTCCCAATGATTTTGATTCCAAAACATAGTCTTTAGCGATTATGAGGAATCCCAACCCACCAGCGAATACCAATTGGCCAAAAATCGAAGCTTTTGGTCGGAATTTCCTTCCCGACCTTCAAAAATTAACCCAAAGCATCACAATGACTCCAATCAACATTCAACATATCAATTCCAGTACCAAAACCTTAATCCAAAATCAACAATAAAATTCCAAAATTTACAAAATCTTCATAAGGAAACCAAAATTTGAACTTTAACTCTTACCCGAGGATTTCACTGCACAAATTCCTCGCCGGAATCTACCACCTCGCACCGATGAAGACTTTGACCATTCAACAAAACCAAGCCGTCCATTCATTATACTTTGCCTAGTGAAGGGAAAGGATATAGCAAACGGAGGAGGTCAAAACTTACCACGGCAGAGAACGCGAACGGCTCTCCTCGAGAATCCATCACTCTCGTGTCTTCGACCCACCAAAAGAGACGGAATCAGAGGGAGAGGATAAGAGCAGAGCAGAACAAAGGAGGAGTGAGACGAGATTTTTCAATAGAAGAAGTGGGGATAAACTTCCCCGTCTTGTTCGCTGATAAAGGGGAAGTTTCCCTTGCAAATCTGCAACAACTCCCCCGAAAGGGGAGTTTAAAAAAAATTCTGATTTTTTTTTTTTTGTAATGGGCCAACTAGGTTGGGGCTTATGGTGACACATTTGTATTTTGAGAATAAATTAAATGAATAACTAAGAATATTAATCTTCATATAATAAATTTCTTTTTTAATATTTTTTTATTATTTGCGAGTGAAAATAACTAACGCACAATCTATAAATATTATGAATTAATTAAAAATAATGGCATCAATGACAATAATATAATAGAAAGGTGAATGGATATTAATCCCAACTTTATTAGTAATCCATTATATTCAATGATTGTATCAATGCACATTATTTTAAATAAATATATTTAATAGTTTTAAGAGTCTAATTCTAGGTCTTCAATGAAATTAATATAGAATTAATAATGAAGTTAATTAATATAAAAATTTTATATTAACAAATGAATAATATTATAACTTTAAAATATAGGTCTATCGGTTTTTTTATTACCTTCGGTCATTATTTGAATAATAAATTTATAAATAAAGAAAATAAATAATTAAATGTAAATTATTATTTAATACACTGGATGGATAATATGACAATGAATGTCTAAATTTAGAATGTAAGGACAAAAGTTGTCGTAACCAATGGGTAATAAACTTTCTGAAAATATAAGTAAATCTGTTTATATCTTATGAGGATTAAATATATATATATATTTGAATTTCATTTTCAGAATTAAAAAATTTTTATACATCGAAAAATTTAATTCAAATTTCAGTTTGGCAATAGTTTTAAATTCAAAAGATTTCCCATCTCAATTTGAAAATTTTTGTTTTCAAGTTTTCAAATTCAAATGGTAATTATTCATTCTAAATGGTTTTCAATTATGTCTTTGTAAGTTGGAATTTGATTTTTAAGAGAGCTCTTTAATAGAACGGCCCTTGTACTGAAAAACCTTGCCTTGTTGTTTGTCTAGTTTTGAGAATCGTTCTATTGATTTGAAAAAACAAAACGTGTCTTATATGTTGAGAATCCGTTTCCATAAAAATATATGTGTTTTTCGTTCTGTATTTACAACTCCCACACGTGATATTTGAGGGGAAAAATATCAAGGTTTTTACCATAAAAATCTATAAGATCATATGGATTATTCTCAAGTGTTTAAAGCATCTTAGTTAATAGGATAAATCTTCCTATCTCTAAGTTCCATTATCATATAATCATATTAGAAATAATGATCTTTTTTTTGTGTTAATTGAAAAATATTCTTAAGATAAACACAGGTAATATTGGTGATTTATGTTGTGTGCAAGAACCCTAAAAATCAACATAGACCGCACTAACTGACCTAAGAAGCACAATCCCAGTTAAATAGTTGTTAATTAGTAGAGATTTATTTTTCATTTGGACTTTTGTAAAATCAGAAGTCATTACTATCTTCTCTACACATTATAACAAGAGCACACTCTTTGAGATGCTCAAAAGCATTGTGAAATATATAAAATTGTGAAATTATTGTCTTAAACAAATTTTGCATGGCATGGCCTGTTGCCCGTCCAAATACTTTCTTTCACCAAGAGTAAATTGAAGCAACTAACATCACGGCTCCAATGAAGCAATATGAAAAATAAATAAATAAATAGACAGATGACCGCTTGCTTTGTCGATAAAATTTTAGGAAGTTCTATATTTGCCTTGTAATATCATCTTCTAATCTTCACCAATTTCTACATCGTCCAACATTTGACTTGTTTTACCTTAATTTAGAAAATTAAGTAATTCTAGGAAAATTTTCAATAACAAAGGTGCTGTTCTCCACGCTTTTTTTTATTATGGTGCACAAAAAATATTATTAAAAATGCGATCAAAATATGTAAGAGAAAGTATTTGATATCTAACTCCATATAAAAAGATAAATAATTACTATTTTCTTTTAAGCATTTATTTTTTGGAATTAGAACCATAGATTTTGGACCCAAAAAATATAAGAGAAAAGGAGAGTACTTATGAAAACTTTTTTTTTTCAAATTGCTTTGGACAATTGTTTTTTTTTAATTTTGTTTTGCGCAAAACACCTATACTTACATCCTAAATAGGACTCTTTGGTACATGTATAATACTATAAATGAACCACCTAATTAATGTATTTGTATTAACACATAATGAATCACCTACTTATATGAACTACTCATCAACGTACTATACAAGTACATGAACAATATAACTACACATACATTAATGAAAATATTTTAGATG
Source organism: Begonia loranthoides (assembly GCA_022433065.1). Taxonomy (NCBI): domain Eukaryota; kingdom Viridiplantae; phylum Streptophyta; class Magnoliopsida; order Cucurbitales; family Begoniaceae; genus Begonia; species Begonia loranthoides. The sequence goes on from CM039473.1 coordinate 18,959,758, forward strand.
ATTCTTCACAAATGCATTGGGCTTAAACTAAATTAAAAAACATACATTAACAGGAACATATTATTTGAATTAAACTTATAATTTCACCGTCCTTTCTTAAACTTAATTCTTTGTAACTCCAAGCATGATCCTTAGCACTAAAAGTGACATATGTAAGAGACTTCATAAAAATAATAGCAACTTGATCCTTAGTCTTCGCATAATTCTCTTGCACTTCATTTTGCGTAATACAATCACAAAGGAAATTGTTAGAGTTCGGATGTGACCCGAATTCTAGTTGGGTCGGGTCGGGTCTATATCCAATATTAGGGTTATTCAGTTTCTCTATATATTGATGCTTGAGTCGCAAAACTCATTGTTCCTTGATTTCCAACTTAGTGATTTCTCCTCTGCCTGTGGTTTTTCCCCATTAGGGTTTTCCACGTAAATCTTGGTATCCCTGCTTCCGCAGTTTTCTTTTTCTGTTTCGCGTTCGATTCTCAACAATTGGTATTAGAGCTAAGATTGAGCTTTTCTATACCAATTCTCAACAATTGGTGTCAGAGCCTAGGTGAAATTCTCTATATCAATTTTCAACAATTGATATCAGAGTGGAGTTAGAGTTTTTTGTACTCGGATCGAACCAAATTAGGGTTTACAATTTTTTGGTGAAAAATTGTAATTTGGGAAAAAGAAAAAAAAAAGGAAATTTAATCTTCATGCTTTGCCACTTAGGATGGTTTCCATAACAAACATGCATTGGCTTTTCTTGATACCCACAAAATGGTGACTCCTCCACTTGGTCCACTATTGAGTTACCTTCCAAATAAGAATAAGGTAACTGCTGATGAGTCTTTGGGCTCAAGTTTTTGTGATTAGACCTTGTAGTCCACCATTGGGCTTCAAAAAAGATTTGCTCTCTGTTCATCGTTCTTTTGACATAGAAAAAAAACTCTAATTTCAATGAACTAGCCAATTCTAGAAAGCTTATGAAGTTAGCTACAATATTTAGGAAACACACTTTTTTTTATATAACATTGTTCCAAATGCCAAAACCATCAAATACTCATTCAAGGTCAGATTGTAGGCGGATTTGTGAAGTTCACCAAATCTTCTACACTTGTTCTTAAACTTCCACTTATACTTGATCTTGAACAACTCCATGATATTTTTGGATGCTTGATGATATGCCCCGAAAACCCTACCATGTGACCTTGAGCCATGAGGTTCACTAATTATCTAACGATTTATTGTTTTGTAGGAAATACTTCTTTAAGGAAAGTTCAGGAGGAACCCATGCATGGAGGAAAATGGAAATCAACCAATATGTTTGTCGTGGAGCCATGCAACTCTCAATCAACTCGGCTTGCATTCTCTCGGCTTGGAGGAGTTCACCTTAATTGATGCCAACAAGGTTGAGTAAAGAATGTCATGTTGAATTTTCTATGTTAAATCATTACTTTGGTTGTTATTGGATAATTATATGTTGATGATTTATTTTGATGGGTTTTAGTTCATTTTAATTACTTATAATTTGTGGGGCACGATTTGCATGTAAACCAAGCCCTCATGCCCAAATTTTAAGAACACAATGGAAACTTTGTAATTTTCTTTATTCTCATTGGGGGAGTATTATGTCTCCCTTAATGTAGTTTTTGAACCCCCATTTTGCTGTTCAAAAATCGTGAAGAGCTTGTGCTCTCTCAAACACTAGATGTTCGGCTAGCTTCAACGCAAAATCTACACCAAAACCATCTGCCTCGTCTGTTCTTGTTCATTCTTGAGAGGGAGATTGGCACTATCTTTTCTAGCATCTTCATTTGAAGGTGTCCTTTGGCATGATGAGATAGAAGAATGTAGCAAACCCAAGGTGGAGTGGTCCTTTTGTGAAGGATCCGATTCATTCGCTACTCTCGACCGAGTGAGATTGCGCGGACCAACTTGGTATTCCATTTCTATTCATTTTTCCTTAAGTCTCCTGTTATATTTTGAGTTGAAGATCTTGTACTCTCTGCTGTGGTGATTTTCTGAGTGGAAGTTATTAATTTGGACTCATACTTTTCGAGTTATGCATGTTTTTTCAAGAGAATCGTAAAACTGTTTTTCCGAAAAACCCTTGATCTGAGCAGGGTTTTCTTCTACGCACAACTCCGTGTGTGCTGCGTCTTTTAAACTGAATTTTGGTGTTGATTTAATATTACATGTCTACTACTTGACTTGAAAATTTGAGTCTCAAAAGGCCTTATGCAGCTTAAGATCTTTTCAATTTGATTTCCATGCTCTGGTTGATATAACCGGTTGCCAATAGCTTGTTCTTTGGCCGATTTGAGATTTGGGCAACATCATTTGATGAATGTCATCAATTCTCTTTCCTCTTTGAAGAACTACAAAATAATCTTTCAAAATATTGTTAGAGAATCTTCATGCTCAATTGTTGATAGATGGAATCCGTAGTCCATTAAAGATGCTCGGTGGAAGTGTTTGATGCAGGAGGATGTGGGACCGTTGGATCGGTATAGAAGAAGGAAAGTTGATCGTTGGATTTAAGAAAAAGATGTTTCTGCAGGAGCGTGATGCATTTTGAGTGTGGGAGAGTTCTGGATCCTAGCATTACATTAGCATAAGGAACAAATGCCGTTAGATTTAGGAAAGATTCATTAGTGAGAGAGTTGGATTGTCACATCCCATAACCTTTTTACCATATAAAAGTTTTCGATCTTTTATAACACTTATGTGAGGAAATACTAGAGTAAAACAAAGCGGAAGTCTTAACCATATAAAACAATACACTTCGCCAATTTGAAAGCATTCAAAGTAAACCAACATTGATACTTGAAAACTACTTAAAACATTTGTCTCAATTAGACATTATTTAAAACAATTGAAATACTTAGGACATTAAAAATCATTCCCTGAGCCATAACCCACCAAGGTCAACATCACCAACAACACAAACAGCTCAACCCAGCAACAATCCATTAGCTGCACCCTCAACTAGCTTTATCCAATCATTGGCTCCTTACTTACGACAAAGGACTTAACTATGAGCATAAAGCTCAGTAAGCGATATAAAAATAAAAGTGCTCATGCAATGCTTTTTAAAAACACATATAGTTTTGAATATTTATTATTCCATTACCATTTCCTTTACCATTAACTTTACTGATGTTGGAGATGTGAACTTGACAAGGTAGAGTGGTTTATGCACAAGGCGATCATCCGTGGCACACACCTAAGCAGCCAACTCAAGTACCCACATCTCACAACATCACTTAACTTTCATTCATGTCTATTCCATTTTCATTTAGTTCCAATTACTTATCTTTGGTTTTTATGCCAAACTTAACCTACCAAACCACAAAAAACAGCTATTTACTTATCTTTGTTTCTGTGCTAGACTTAAACTACCGAACCACAAAAACATCTATTTACTTATCTTTGGTTTCTATGCCTAACTTAACCAACTAGGCCACAAAAATAAATATTTACGTTTATTCCGTTTAATTCAGTTACATTTTCATTTTCGTGTACTTCAGGAAAACAATGATGAAAGCATACAATTCTATCAACTGTATCCTTAAAACTTGTTCTTAATTAAAGAACTAAACTTAAATCTAATAAACATACAATTAACACCAAACAATCAGCAATTCATTAAGTAAATGCAAGCATCAAACAAACGCTAATTCCCGTGATGTAGGTACTTTCAGCCAAATACATGCAGCACCACTTACCTGGAGTCCTTAACTTTAGCTTTCGAGAGTAGCACTTAAAGTTTATTCTTCTCAATACATAGATATATATATATATATATATATATATATATATATATATATATATATATTTATATATATATATATATTTATATATATATATTTATATATATAGGCATAAATAATTATTTTCCAACAATAGAATCCCCTAGCTCCAACTAACATGCTCAATACTTCCAACAAACAAAACCTCCATTCCACTTGACAGTTCTTAGCAATAAAACTCAATAGATAGCAATAACCAAGCTAAAAACAGAGATCCAATAATTGAACATGGTCCTAATTATGTCCATATCAAAACAGTACCATAAGTTCATTCATGCCCATCATAACTATTCTAACCATGACAATCTCTAGCCAACAACCATTCTATCCAATAATTTCATAGAATAAAACCCCTTAACAATTTATGCAACAGAGAACATGCAAACCAATTTCATCAAATCCTGAATAACAAATTAGATATAAAGCAATCAACACAATATCCAAAAATCTTCTCAAGCAATAACCCAAGTGTAACAGTTAATTCATGCATATTGTACAATATCCAAAAACAAAGACAGTACATACCTCAAAATTTCTCCACGATTCCATTCTGCAGAAATCCCTCTCGACTTCTTAAAAATCCTAAAAGTTTCTCTCATCTCTCCAACTGTACAAACAACATAACTCTCCCTTATTCACAATTCCAAACCTCTCACTCCAAAAACTTTAGAAGCACATCCTGAGAGACAAAAGCTTAATTTGAAAAGACTCTTCCTTCGTCATTGCCCTTCATTCTTCAAGAAACCCATACTCACTTTTGGACTTCACACTCACAACTCTTCCTCTCTCCCAAATCTTTAGAACTACATCCCCATAGTTTCTCTTTCTCCTCAAACTCAGCCATGGTTTCTCACTCTGACTTCCTCACAAAATCTTTCGCGATCTCCTTTTATATAAAACTCTCAGACCTAGTCATCGGCACTCTCTGAACTACACAACCTTACTCACGTTCCTTCACAAAACGCAGCAGCACAACACCCTCATCACAACCTCTCTCTCAAAATTTCTGGAGTTTCTCAGCTGTTTTTCCAAAACTCCCACTTCCCTCATTCTTCTTTTATTTATAGACCACCATCTTTGTCTCTTCTGTGTCTACATGAAGATGGAAGGCCAAAGGAGGAACGCTTGATCATCAAAACGCGTCCAATGCCGAACTCCTCCACTTCCAAGCGACAGTTTCTCCATTACTGGCAACTTTTCATTTTGCCCGTCAATCGATTCCCTTTAGACAATCGACGGCCAATATCCAGAATCACGCAAGTCCTTAATGGTGGTCGATCATTTTCCTTTGGAGGATCCACCGCCAATCATAAATTCTCACTATTCTCATCAACGCCAGTCGATCATCGCCTAAGTAGAAGATCGACTGCTAATCCATAATTTTACAACTTAGTGAATTGTCGATCTATCGATTCCTTTGTGGACGATCGACCGCCATACTCCTCACAATCAACCGCTCATTATTTCTTCTTCAAATATATATGTTATAACGACCTAATACACCATGCACATATATATATCGCCCTGATACTTCTTCTCCATATATATAACGAACTGATATTTCTTCTTCAATTAAATATATTATAACACCTTGATACACCATGTACATCATTCATACCTCAATCTATCCCCCCATAATCAAGGTATAATCTATAATTCCTCCTCTATCTTTTTCTTTACTAAACTCAAGATACTGTTAATTATTAACAATCTTATAATTCTCAACAACGCGAATATTGTAATTCACTATTTTCCAAATACATTTTTCCTTAACCAATATCTTAAATTATATAAGTCAATACCAATAATTTGGGGTATCATAATTCACTTCTTCCAGATATGTTTCTCTTGACCAACACTTTAATCTTCTATTTCAAATCCTAATACCCCAGAATTGTTACTTAAGTCGTATGCTTAGCATTAAAAAAATTTTGGATATTACATGGATGCCACTAGGGCGTGAAAGAATGTTAGGTTATTGCATTTGGTTTAGCAGAAGGATTGTGAGTCGTTGATTAGGAAATGATTCTTCTGCAGAAAGGTATGATGTCGTTCGGGAGCGTTAAGTAAGTTAGAAACGTCATCGTTTTAGATTATAGCATGTTTTCGCAGTTGCATTCATGTATGCGATAACATTTTATGTGTTGGAAACATTATCATTAGACTTACTAAGTTACGATCTGCAGGAGCATTTCCTTGGATGGGTTATATCAATGGATTCATACACGTGGGAGACATTGAACCTTCATATTAGGATTTCTGTGGGAGCAATGGCTTTTGCAGAAGTGTTTTCGTCTGCTGTTGCTTTAGTGATCGTGAATATGAGTTTTAGGGCAGACATGTCTATTAGCCATTGGTCGAGTTTGTAATAACCCGATTTTCCTCTCTTAAAATGTATTATTTTCAAAAGAGATTTATATCTAAAAATCGTCTAAAATTTAAAATTTTTTGCATAGCGGAAGACTTTTCATTCATAAAACCATTTAAAGACGGTAAATATAATCTTTTTCTTGAAAACCTTTATACTTTTGAAAACTCCTTTTATAAATCACAGCGGAAGACTTTTATGAGTAAAACAAAAACAATTTAAATACTTAACAAAACTCTTTACAAACCATCCTTTTAATGCTTTAATCCTTTAGCCTAGCCAGCCACCAAATCTGCAACGAACGAATGCTCTGTCAACAACTCGTAGCCTGGACACAACACAAACCTACACCACAAAACTTAAACTATGAGCCCGATTCTCAGTAAGTGATATAAAATAAAACATACAATGCACATGTTATGCAGCATTTAAAATCCGTATGCAGTTTTCTATTTTCGTTTTCAGTTTCTGTTTTCAGTTTCTGTTTTTCTGTTTCTGTGGACATCCATGAACCTAGTCCTGACATCAATCGACAACATGCTATGTGATAAAGGCTCAACATTGGTCAAACCGCCTGATAGATACTATGTACATCAATGCACAGCGACCCCACATCCTGTATAAGAAGCTCTGACATTGACCAAAAGCTCTGCAAGCGGTTGTACGCATCAACGCACAACAATCGATCCCGACATCAATCAAAGACACAGTAGCAGCCGTGTGCACCAACGCTTAAATGCCCTCACCATAGCATTGCCTTAGCCAGCCTCGACATCAATCGACAACCAACTAACAAGCTTACATTTCTAATCATCTCGTAGCAAACACATATGGCAACCATCTCGTGGCACACAACAAAGGCAACCATCCTGTTTACATTTATTCCATTATTCATTTATCATTTGTTTTACTTTCAATGATAAAATGGATATTTCTACAACCCAAATGAAGGTTATCTGCTTCAGGTGATTAGGCCTTGAGAACACCATACACTTAGTATGTATGAGCATCCATTCTACTATTTTTCCAAAACCATGCATGAAAACCATTTTCGTAACATTTTGAAAATCATGATCCATGAATGCTCATGAATGCATACAATTATATTTCCCCAATTTAATCCTTAAAGCATGATTAGTATCAATATCATTCTCTTTAACTTAAAGACCCTAATTCTAATAAACACAACATCAAACAACAAGCAACAATACAATCTCGATTGACAGTTATATCACAACCAATTACATCTAATAAGTACAAGCAATATACAAATCCCAACTCTTGCGATGTAGGCATTTCGGCAAAACACAAGCAATATCACTTACTTGGCGGTCTTCAATGTAAGTCAATAACTATGCTTATCCTCTATATCATTCACACCTTCAACGTTAACAAAATCCTTATCAATAATTATTTTGCATATATATATATATATATATATATATATATATATATGTATATATATCATGGCAACAAAGTTGTCTTCCTAATTTTCTTAATTACCGAAACTAAATCAAAACATAACTCCCTTAAATATCTAATGAGCATGAATTCAACAGAGAGCAACTTCAATCTTCAAAATAATGAACCAATAGAGAAATTCCAACATAATAGTTTCCCTTCACTTATTTTCATCTACCCAATAACTGATAAAGAGTAACCTTATCTTATAGAACATTAAACTCAACATATTCTTCAATTTACTGATTATCATATTCACATGTAGCAGACAACATATTTATCAAGCGGCAGTAAATGAAATAGAGGACTATTTCTAAGTCATAGAGCATAATTCCACCATTTATTTCCTTTATCCATCTCACATATACCAAGCATTAACTAAACAGGGAATCAAGCTTCCATTAACAGAGCATATTTATCAAGCTACAATGACAAGGAATAGCTTCCTTCATTTACACATTCTACAACAACAGAGAGAAATCTAGAACCCTTTTTTAGTACTGCAATATATATATATCTTTTCCACGACTAAAAAATATTGCATGCTTAACAAATAGGAGAGAAATGCATAACAATATCCCTTGGCAGAAACCAAACTCAAGAACTAAAACTATACCAACAATATTTAGCAAGCTTTTATCTTTTACTTCTACTACATATTCCAACAAATCCATTAAAATAAGAAGGAAGCTATGCATTACCAAAAGCACAACAGTCTAGAGCTCACAATAACCGACAGAAGCTCTCAGACATTTCCTTCCTCCTCTCCTTATTTCTTCTCTGCTTTCGCCCAAAAGCTCTAACTAAAACGCAGAACCAAACTTCATCAACATATTAACATTTCATTAATATTATCAAATAACACAGAGAGCTTAAAAAGAATAACACCTTCTCACCTGAAGATTTGAGAAGACCCAAGAGAAAAACTCTCATTCTCTTCCTCTAATTCTCTCTTTTCTTCTATTCTCTCTCTCGGCCTTATTCCTCTTCTTCAGAGAGACCTCTTTCTTCTTTTCTTTTTCTTATTCTCTCTTTCTTTTTTCTCCATTTCCCTCAATTTCTCTATAGAGCTTCTCACATAACACTCTCCCTCGGCCTTCAGGTGTCTCTAGAAAGCTTCTCTCTCTCTCTCTATCTCTTTCTTTCTCTCTTCTTTCTCTTTATTTCTATTCCTGAGAGAGCTTCCCAAATACGCCTCACATAATCCCCAAAATCTCACATAACCCTTCATATGAATTGCCATCTGTAAAGGAGGATGCATGGAGGAATCATAGAAAATATAGCCTCGAGATTCACATTTTTCCCCTGGGCCAAATTTTCTAGTGGAGCCAGTCAATCACACGATCAACCGTGTAATACCTGAATAAATTCCTCCATAAAAGTAATTTAGAGAATTGTCGAGGAAAATAGGTTTTGATAAATGGGAAGGCATTCCATAATAATGTATGGTACATGAACATAATAATTATGGAAAACGGGGTATAAACTAATAAGGGATTAATATTAAGTAAATAGAATATGTATATATAAAGTTGATGAAAATACAAGGTTGAGGAGAGAGAAGAGAAGGGTTGAAAAATAAAACAAAATTGGATGCTTGGGATGGGTTGATACAACAGTCGAAATGGCAGATGGGAGAATTCTGTGGGACCGGTCGACTGTGCATTTAGATCTAGAATTTTTGGTAGACATCACACTGTTTTGGGAAAAATAAATTGGACATTGGAGCGGTTGATGCTGGCAGTCGAGACCCTGTCATCTGCTCCCAAAGCATTTTGCAAAATTTCAAGTTTCTTCAGTGGCTATTTTGTAAAGTTTCTGATGATTTTCCCTCATTTCTCAAAAAAAGATAACATTATTGATGTGGTATTTATGTATTGGAGCACCCTAATCATTGTTGGTGAGGTGTCCATTAGAGAACGCTTCTCAAATATGCCTCTTCTCTGCCCATAAGAAAGAGGAGACGCAAGCTGTGAGAAGGAAAAAGAGCTTCTGGTTTTACCAAGAAGGTAGAAAGAGAAGTTGCAAGAGAAGAGAGAGCATGAGGTAGGAGAAGAAAGGAGAGGAGGTTTTGACAGAGAGCGTGTGAGAGTGAAAGTGAGTAGAGGAGGAGTTGCTGTCTTGGAGTGTTGGTGAACGGTTCACTAGTGTGGTCTGGAAGAGGAGTTCAGCTGTAAGAAATCTTTAGAGAAAGGTAAGAAGTGAGAGTGTTGCGACCAAAGAGGCCTACACCAAGAGTAGAGTCTTTCTATTACTTAATGCATAATTGTGAGTTGACTTACTTAATGCATAATCTGTGAGTTGAAGTGATATTACTCTTTGGCTTGTTAACTCTCAGTTATTAGTTGTTAATTTAACTCCCGAATGTTATTTGCTTATTTTTTTCTCCATTGTTAATGGTCACTATGTTGCTCTGAATTAGTTCATTGCTTAGTTTTGCTGGATACTCTGATGGTTGTATCTACCTTATTATTATTCCTGCTATGTAACATTCACCCTGTTGTTTAATAACATAAGTCAGTGGCTTTCTTTTTAGCTATCTCTGAAATGGTACTCTGTTCGTTTGGTTGTCACTCTGTTGCTCTGTTAGGTTAAGATTGGTTCTTGCATGGTTTTGTGGGATAGTTGATGATTGTCTCTACCGATGTTAACTGCCTGTTATATAAATTATCACTCTGTTGATCACTGATTCATATTCTATTGTCTTGATTATGTGAGACGTTGTAGTCTTACTCTTTACTTGCTTGTTGTCCGATAGACTTTGTGCATTTAGTTTATTACAGTTAATATGGAAGAGATTTAAAAGTGATACTGTAAAAAGGTTAAAAAGGAGTAATGGTACTAATTGGGATGCTCCCTCATGTTGTCCTGTGTTTGTTACGTGATATCTCCTAATTGTAGTGATCCTGTTATTATTTATGTTCCCATAATCCATGTTTCTAACTTTAAGTTATATATATTGCTGTGATTTATAATTGTATGAACATGCATTTTGGTGAGAAAAAAATAGGGATACCATATGGTTGGTATTCACATGCATTGAATGGGAGAGACCGAATTAAAAAAATGTAAAAGGGGACTTAGTGGTTGGGAAGATAGTTCAGATTCTAACTGGCAGACTCGAGATTAAATCATTCCCTTGTTGGAATGCGAGAGCCTATCTGTCGAGGATTAGTTTCCTACAAGGAACTATTCCCCTTGTGGGAAATATTCCCAATGTCCCAGCTCAATGTATGAGATAACTATATGAAATTATGAGTAAAGACAGATTAGGTGGATTTCTTTCTAACATAATCAAACAGACATATGCATGCATCATACTACATCTTACTTCTTGTTAAGCGTTAGGCTCACTGTTTGCTTGTGGTGCAGGTGACTGTCATGATATCAGCGTTACCAATGTGGAGGAGAAGACATTGCCTATTGAGAGTTGGGTTATCAACAAGGTTTGACCTGAGGGTTATGGCTCACAAGAAGTAATGCTAATTTTTTGAACAATTAATTTATGATTTTAAATCAGGTTCAATATTTTGTAAACAATGGACTTTTGTTGAAAGTATTAAAACCATATTGTGAAATTGTTAATGGTTTATGCTTTATTTACTCTAATTATTTGTAAAGTTTTAAATAAAGTAAAGAAATATTTTATAGGTAAAGAAATACATTAGGTTTTAAAACGCTGGTCGTTACAGACCGGTCCAACGTTAAAAATCTGATTTTTGGAAATTCAATCGATCGACCGCTCTACAAGAGTCCTGGCCTATCAAGGGATTGACCAGCATAACGTCAAAACATAATTTTTGGAAATCAGCCAAGAGAACGCCTGATCGCGCACAATTGACTTGCCTTTTGGAAATCTTTGCCCTCCACTGTTTTGCCTCTACCATCTCACCACTCACAATCCATTGATCACTCGATCAATCTATCCCATGTCGCAATCCTCCATAAACGCCACTGTAATATCTGTTAACTTAACACTATATATATATATATATATATATTTCACTTCTTCTCAAAAACCCACTAAACTATATTATTCCAAAAATCATCCACAATTATATCAACTTATTTTTGGATATTACCATCCATAATAAAATCATCCCAAAATATCCAAAATTCACAATTATTATTATCCTTAGTCTAAGTTTAATCTCAGGTATTATAAAGTTGGTTGTTACGGACGTTTGTTGCACCTTTCGCGCATCTACTGTAGCTTGGGTAGATTTATATTAATGTAGTTTTCCATAAACTTTTCGAGCCACTATTCAACCCTTAGACTGTTTAGAAAAAAAATTAAAGTGTTTGGTTTTACTTCTATAAATAAGAGTGTTTGGGCCAATACCCTTACCACCCGAGAACCTCAAGGCATAGAAGCTTCCCTCTCTAGCTCTATGGGGATTTGTCTTCTCCTAGTTTCTAAAGGCAAGTCAAGTGTTAAGTAAGTTTTGCAATATGAGATTCATAAGAAATACACGTAAATGATGTTGCATGTGTTTGGCCTTTAGCCTACATTACAAAGACGTTAGGTATTTTATGTTATGATAATTATTCTTTCTATGTTACCTAGGGCTGTGTCACCAATGGTATGTTTTACTGACTGTTAATATGGTTGCTTATTACGATGACTTGAATGTTTTAATGATCCTTTGATTGAGATATGTAATGATGACTTAATTGCTTCCATGCTAGTATGATCCTTTGTGTGATACAAGTAATGATGTCTTGACTGCTTACATGTTAATATGATTCTTTGTTTGACATATGCAACAATGACATGACTATTTTCATGCTAATAGGATTCTCTATTTGAGATATGTGATGGTGAAAGTTCTCATGGTAATAAGATCATTTGTTTGAGATATGTGATGATGATTTGACTACTTTCATGCATGATGATACTATTGAATAATGTGTTACAAGAATATGTTTACTATTATGTTCATTCATGCATGGCAGTTTATTATCATGTATCATGTATGTTGCATGTATCATGTTTTTCAAGAAAAGAAAGAAGGATTAAGGAAAGGTTGTCCCAAAGGTTGGTTGTTTGGTGGATAAGCTTGTTAACCAGGTTAGATCGGGGCTTGGTTGAAGCTGACCAAGTAATTGTGCATTTAGTGCACCATACTATTTGAGGCCTCAGTAAGGGGGACTATCTCACCGAAGTTGATGACACTTAGTGGTGTGTATTCCATAGTCATATCTACTCTTCCTATAAGAATCTCGACAAAGGTTTTAAGGTAGTTAAAAGAAAAAGGAAAAAAAAAAAAGACCGAACGAAAGAGACACATTTTTAAGAAACTACAATGCAAAGTCATGTTTTATGTTATCTTATTAAGCATTAGGCTTATAGTTTGAACTTTGTGATGTAGACATTGATTAATTCGCCAAGGAACATGTGGATGATAGAATTAATGAATAGTGCAGTTGAAGAGGAATTCTCATGGGCAAAGTCAAAGCGTAGTTAAAGTGAAGTTGACTGATGGGTGAGGATTTAAAGAAAACATAAGAAAAGGAAAGACTTTATGTTTAATTATGTTTTTACTAGTTGGATTTTAGATATAAATATTTATATTTATTTTTATGATGGATTTCTGCTCCATTGAATTTAAAAAGGGATTTTGTAGCGACCCGGATTTTCCTTTACTTTAAAAACGTGTAAAATTTAAAATTTTTCTTTTATAAAAATAGCATAAGACTAAATAAATAAAACAAAGTATTTTAGAACACAATAATGAAACCTTTACAATTTAAGACATTCATTAAAACTTTTACAAAACCTTTTAACCGTTTCTTTACAAAATCCTTTATGTTCCTTTTTCCTTAAATCCTTTAGCCTAGCCAGCGAGTAGATCCGCTCATGCATCCTTAATCAACTACTCCTTAACCTATTTCCTGACATACCTACATCAACAAGAATTAAACTAATGAGCCTAACACTCAGTAAGTGATATAAAAATAAGCTATACACTGCACGTCTCATGCAACTTTTAAAACCATATGCAGTTTCTATTCTCATTTTCTATTTCTGTATCCGTTTTCTTTCTTTACTTTTATTGGTTTATATAACTATGATGAACTATGATGAACTGTGATGAGGTGAACAAGTGCCTCATGGAGAACTATAGTTCATGATGATGAACACGTGCTATCATGGTGAATCGTAACGGTGAACTTTCATCGTGATGATGAACGCATGCCATCACGATGAACCTTTTTCTTTTCTGTTAGCCATTCAGGAATGAGCAGGTGACCTTCAGCCTAACTTAAACCCCTTTTCATTTTCTTTACGCATTTCTCTTTACTCTTATCATTCTTATATCTTTTACATTTATTCATATCTCATTTCCGTTTTCTTTTAAAAACCATGCATGAAAACCATTTTCATATCGTTTTAAAAACGATGATGCATGATGATCGTGAATGCATACAATATCAATATCATCAGTAAAATACTTGAAACATGATCATTATAAACATCCTATAATCCTCGAGCATGATCATTATCAGTATCATTTAAAATCTAATAAACACATCATTAAGAGAACCTAATTCTAATAAACACGGCATCATACAGCAATACAACCACAAAGCATGTCAATATAAAATCTTGTAATCCTCAGAGAATATTCTATATCAAAACTATAATAAAGAACCTAAATCTAATAAATGCAGTCAATATACAATTATTAATTCTTACGATGTAGGGCCTGAAAACCAAAACACATACAATATCAACTTACCTGGAAGCTTTAACGCATATCCGTACTTAATTGTTATCCCTCTTCCCCTTTTTGATACCTTCAAAGTCAATAACATTAAATCATAAATACTGAATCAACTATCCTGAAATCTCAGACTTACACTTGATAACATTCACATCTATATGCACATTCCTCAACATCCAAGATTTCAACAACTAAACAACTACTAACATCCAACACTCGATACCCAATATTAAAATACATGCAGTAGAACAATATATCCCTTATCTCAACATTCCTCTTAACTTAGCATTTTAAAAAGTTGAGAAAGCTATAGAGCAATGGCTTAACAACAACAGGTGTAACAGTTCCAATCAAACAGGGAGCCATAACGGTATACATGTATCCAAGGGTGGACACTTCACAATCCATAGTAAATCACATAATATTATTTAGTTCCCAATCCGAATAAAGGTTACAGTACCTAAAATCATTGACGGCAATAGAGAACATTTCACAGCCAGCAAGAAAGCAATATATTTGAGTGCAATATTTCATGATACTAGGAAACAACAACAACAGGGAACATTATAAACCAATAGGGTACATAGCATTTATTAAGAAACATAGAGCTTAAACTACTTCATAAATCTAAGGAGTAAACTCTGCATTACCTAAGAAGACCCGAGAGAAAGCTCTCCTTCCCCTTCTTCTCCTGCTTTTTCTTCTTCTTCCTTGTTTCTCTTCTCGGTCCTTCACGTTCCCTCTATCTTCCTCTCTTTTCTCCAGAGAGATCTTCTTTCTTTCTCTTCTTCCTTCTTCTTCAGAGGTACACCTGCGAGCTGACCCTCTCTTTCCTTCTTCTCTGTAATCTCCAGAACACTCTCCTTTTTTTTCCTTTCCTCCCACAATGTGCAACTCACCAGAGAGCTTTCTCTAAAACTCCACAACTTCTTTCTCCCTTCTTTGCCTTTTTATTTTTCTTCACAAAAGGCTTTTCATATAAGCCTCGCATAATCCCCATACTCTCACCTAACCACATATAAGAATTGCCACATGTAAAGGGGAGAGATGTGGAGGCATCACAGAAGAATATAGCATCAGGATTATCCATTATCTTCTCGAGATGGATCGAGTGACCAGTCAATGGTATCGACTGCAGCAACGACCAAATTCCATAAAACATCGTGGGACCCGTAGCCATCCTGTCGACAGGAACAATAGACTACCCTGTTAACCGGTCCTAAGGGATTTTGCCCTTGCTCCAAAATGCTGTGTTTCTCCATTTCTTTCCTTCTTATTCTTTTATTTTATTTCAATTCAATTAATTCCTCTCCTTCTTTAATTAATCCCCTTTAATTTATTCCTAATTAATCATTAACCAATTCCTCAATGATTTATAACTTACTCCATAATTATGTAATAAACCTTCAATATTCGTCCAAATAATCCTATTACACCTAATAAATTTCTCAATTATCCTTACTTAGTTCTGTTATAGGAAATCAGATATTACAAATTTATTTTACACCTAACTATTTTTGTTATAAGAAAGAGAGTTTAACGTCTCGTGGCATCATAGGATATGTAGAATCCGCGAATAGTTTGGTGTCCACAGTGGATATCCAATTTTGGATTTCCTTTGAAAAATAGTGGAATGGACAGCTGAACGGATGGTGGGTGTCTGGAAATCAAAAGTCTCCTATAAATAGGTAATTAGATATCATGTTTGAAGGGTATAATCATCTTGACTAAGTAGAGAGATTATTGGTGGTTGTGACACCTCAACATCAAATGCTGACACATCACTTTCATGGGTTGACATGTCAAAGAAGTGTCACCATACTATGTTTTCTAACTCCAATTGAGAGATTATTTTTTGAAGGGGAAAGAACTCACAAGAAGCTGCAGCTCTCTCTCTCTCTTTGCTCTCTTAAGGTTTTTTTGCTCAAGAAAAATACTTGATTTGGTTACAAGGAATCTTTGTATGTGTTTTGCCTTTAGGCCTACATCACAAGAATTTTGTTATTGATGACTTGAGGATATGTTGTTTGTATTAGATATTAAGATCTCTATAGCATGGTAATTAGTGATTTGAATATATGCTAATTGTTTTAGTTACTTGATGAATACATTGACTTGAGAATATGCTTTATTGATGTTAGAGGATAGGTTAAATTGAATGTATTCATGTTCACACATCATGGTTTTCAAGAAAGAATACAAAAATGTGACGAAAGGTGCTCAACTGATGCAGATTGGTTGATCAATCGGTTGGCTTGGGAAGGAGTTGCTAATTTTATAACTTTTCTATTACACCAAAGAACTCCACCTTGATGAATCAAAAACAGAATTATCACCAACAAGTAAAGAGAGTTTGATTGCAATCTTCAATCACGTTTACCAATCGAAATTGGATAGAAGAATTGCAAGAAATCAAAAGCTTAAATAATTCTCACAACACTTGAACTCTAAGTTTTCAAACAAAAGGATTATCAATAATCCAAGAGAGAGAAAATAGTCATGGCTAAAAAGGGGATTTTCAATTCATCAAATACTAAAAACTTCCATTGAGTCTTAGTGGGGTATAATAGCCCACCGTGAAAGAAAAGAAATTCTACTAGGAATAGGATTGACATATAGTTATCCCTAACCAATCTCTATCTTCTATTTGAAATTCAAAATAACTTGGATTTAAATTATATAGGAAAAAGTTTAAAATAACTTAAAATCATCTAACTAAAGATTTAAATGAATTTGAACTTCACTCAATTTGAATGAATTCAAATTTGTGGCCCTTCCTCCTCTTTGATGGATCATCAAATTGCCAAGTAAGCACATGTGTTGGCATTTCTTGATCCAATTTATTGAGCGTGTTTTCATCTTCAATTTATTGTGCCACATCATAGGTTGGTCTTAATATTGATTTGGGCTTCTAATTCAGGTAAGTAAAATCAGGCATTTTAAACAGAAACCTAGCTCTCTGTTCATGGATCTTTTGGCATAGCAAACAAACTCCAAATTTAACAAAACACCTCATTCTTGAAAAGTTGAGATGTCAGCTATAATCTATGTAAAAACCTCGTTTCGATATAAAATATTTAAAGTCATCCAAATTTCCAAATAGTCCTCAAAGGTCAGATCTTAGATTTTGTATTTTGCCACAAGTCTCTCAATCTCATGCTTGATTTCCCACTTATGCTTTAACTTGAATAACACCATGATATATTTGGATGTTGATGAATGTAACTCATCATTTTTCCCCTTTGAACACCTTCAAAATAAACACTAAAAATAGCGTTATAGAATCTTCGTGCTTGGTTGTGAATTGAGGGAATCGATGGCACATCATCCTCTTGGTTTTGAAAAGGATTGATCTCAAATCTAAATTTTCTCCTCCATAGTCTTCTTCACCAAAATAAGAAGATAAGTCATACACTATAAAAATTGCAGTGGCTTTAAAATCTTCATGAGTGAAATAAAAAGACAAGTCTGGTTTGTTGTAGTAGGCTAACACTCTTAAGACTTCTAAAAATTCCTTCTTATGCGTTTTGCAGTGGCTCTCTTCATACAACTTCTTCTTATGCTTAAAAAAAACACTTGGATACTTGATTCTCATTCTTTGCCATAGAGCTAAAAGTAATGTAGGTCACCTCTTTCAATTTACCAATAACTCCTAAAGATGCACAACTCGGTAAATTGTGTATGATTCCATTCGACAAGTATGCATCTAGATTGACAATACCATCCTAAAACTTCAAACCACAATTTTGATACCAATAACCAAACTCTTTATCGTCCATATAAATCTCTTTCATCCAATCAAATCTGAAAATTCTAGCATTTCGCTTGGATAGAAGAGTATACTTTTATGAAAGTGCATTGACCACAATACTTCAATAACCTTTTTTGAATGAGATCATGTTGGGGTAATGATCAAGATACTCCATATTAATATCACAAATAATAAAATTAAGAGACTTCATCAAATTAGAATTTCTCCTTCTATCTCAAAAATAACCACCAAGAAACTTTTGGTTCATCAACTTTCTAAAGCCAAAACTAATCATGCAAGAGTTTTTATCTTCAAATGAACTTCCATCATAAATAAAGAATTCATCCTTAGTCACATGATCAAAATTGTCATCACAAATTTCCAAATAAGCACCAATATCCTTATTTTCTTTTATTCATCCAATTCTAAGAAATCAAGCAATCAAATTATCTAATGGCACATGCCCATTGAGATAACATCGATTATTTTGCTTGTTTCTCCCTTCTTGCATGTCAAGATATAAGAAAATTCTCCCTCCTTGCATTCTTTTTGAGTTTTTCTTGATTCCCAAAATTCGAATTCATCTTCAATTCATTCTTGGAAACCAACAATAAATTTTTTATTTTCTTCACATTCAAATTTTGTTGCTCCCTCACAATGTGAGCCAAATTGAGTAGATCTAAAATTGATTGCCGATCTTGAATGAATAATTAGTAAAACCATTATGCAACACTATCAAATTATTTTTCCAAATTTCCCCAAGGAGCCATTGACTAGCATTCAAAGGCATTACATCATATAATAGTTCATCTTGGTACTTGCTACTTGCTACTTGAGAAAGAAACACTTACTTGATTTGAAACTTTAATGTCCTCCTTATCAATATGCCACCATAATTTGTAAGGATTTAATTGTGTCAATATCTCCAAGACAAGCTCTTTAACCATATTTATGGAGGCTATGTTGACACAATTTCTATCATTAATGAACAAAGAGCAAACATTGTTGATGCACCCCAAGGTCCCATCACCCGATCCTAAGCCAAGAGGCTGATTGGTTATTTAACGAGCTACTATTTTGTAGGAAATACTAAGTTATTGGACCTTGAAGAGGAACCCTTGCATGAAGATAAAGAAGCCCCTCGTTTGTACTCACTTGGAGTCCATCAACTTGTAATTGACTAGAATTTCCCTCCCACGGTTTTGATGAGCACGCTTTGGTCCAGTCCAATAAGGCTAATTACAAGAAGTTATTTTTAATTTCAAATTTGACATATTGCCTTACATTATGTTGGATTGATTACTACTAATTTGATTATATTTTAGTTAATTTTAGCTTGTTTGGAAATGTTTTCATTTGAGGTGCTTGGCTAGCATGTTAGTCGAGCCCTCATGCCCAAATTTTGTGAACTCATGGGCATTTCTATAATTTCCTTTTTATTTTCATTAGGGATGTATTGAACCTTCCCTAATGAAACCTTAATGTCAATTTGGAAACCCATTTTTGCTGCTGCAACCTCGTGAGAAGGATTCTCTCAAACCCTAGGTTAAACCGGTTTGCTTCATCGCAACCCCAACACCAAAACATCTTCCTCTATAGTTTCTTGATCGATCTTGGAGAGGAAGATTAATACTAGCACTTCCAGTATCTTCCTTTTGGAGGTGTTTTTGGCTTCAGGAGTTAGAAGATCGAGTCTAAGCCAAGGTGGAGAGGACCTTCCTTGAAGGACCTAAACCAGTCGCAATCCTCAGCCGAGTGAGGACTTGCGGACCAACTTGGTGCCTTGTTTTCTTTCCGTTTTTCTTAAGGTTCTTGCTGTGTTTTGATCTGAGAATACTTTCTCTTCTATGCTTGTGAAATATTGGTTGGTAGTTGGTGATTTGGAATCAGAGTTTTGGAGTTGTGCAAACTATTCTTGAAGTGCCACAAATGTGTTTTTCTTGAAGTAACAATTCTGAGTAGCTTTTTCTTCCACGCATAACACCGTATGAAGAACGCGTTTGAAGGAGATTTTTTACAGTGTTTTAATATTACATAAGTGCTAGCTAACCTGTAAATTTGGAGTCAAGAAGCCGTATGCAACTGGAGTTTTGTTCAATCTAATTTCAATGCCCGGATTTTGAGTTAGCCGATTACTAGTTACATTGTGTTGTCATCTTGAGACTTGGGGTCTATCATTTGGTATCAAAGCCATTTTTGGCACATTACTTAAGTTTTGGGCTTTTATTTTGTTCTAAGAATGAGTACAAGAAGTGGTACTAATTACCACCAAAGTAAGGGCACCATGCCAAGCTCTAGCTCACCACATCCCGAGAAGGAACCAAGTCAAGCCGAGAACAATTTACAACGCCAACTTGATAAAATGAAGAACATGCTCCTAAAATTACAACAAGGCTAAGAGGGAACCTCTAATGATTATGTAAGGGAACCAAGAACTCCTATGTAACTACCCAGTTTTTTTTATTTACTTCAAAATCGCATGAAATTTAAAACTTTCTTCCTTTATAAAACCCGCGCGTTAAAACTCTTTAGTTAAAACATTTATCAATTGCAGCAGAAGTAATAAAGTCCTTTTATGAAATGTAACGGAATTAAAACAAAACGTTAAAGAATATTAAGTAATTTACAAACCCTTTTTCAAATAATTTCTTTTTAAACTCAGCCAGCCACAAGATCCACTCGTGCAAATCCTTCATAAACTGTCTTTGACCTATTCACCTGTTTCTCGTACGTACCTACATCACAAGACCTAACCAAATAAGTGATAGAAATAAATGCAATGCGAATGATATGCATGATCATACAATGCATTACAGAAGAGAACCGTATCTCTTCGAGAAGTCAGGGTGGAATACTCCATAGGGTCATGTGGCTGAACCATTTCACTCTGACAATGAAATATTTCCATCGGGGTGTTCCACAAGCAAGTATCCTCACTTTTGTTAAAGACGTTAGGGGTTTCATAATGGGGTAAAGGTAAACCCTAGATTCCACATAGCTAACTCTCACCTCACCACTCCCTATATGGGAGTATCCTACCGTATGGAATGTCACAGATCACCCGAACCCCCATACGCCTATTTACATATATTAATTATGTCATGCAATATGTTCGTGAATACATATAGTCCTATATGATGATATAAATGTTTAATAAACCTATCATTAAAAGAACACACAACATGCAATCCTAACTCTTGTGAAATAGGGTCCGAAGACCAAAGCATAGTAAATATCAACTTACCTGTCGTCCATAGGGCGTTTCTGCATCTTCTCTCTTCTCCATACCTTCAAAACCATTAAAATCATGTATTATAAATCTTACTTTTGTGACTCATTTCCTTAACACTTCCACTATCACAATGGAATAGTAATAACACACGATAGTTGCTCATTCCATCAATGTGATAGGATAATACAGAGAATTTTCTTTACAAACCCGAATGGTATTTTATCATAAAACCATATTTCCCACAGTAGAATAGAGAACCATTTAACTCCTACCTTAACATGGAATTATCGAGTGAATAATTTACAAAGTCAACTTCCTATATCCAAGCTTCACAATCAACAACGAAATACAAGACATTATTCATTTTTCTCAACCATTCTCCTTCACTTCCGAAGTACCGAATGTACCCCTTTTATTACAAGCATATATCTCTATCCTTCAGAACCAATAACTAACATACAGACTCTGACTTCAATGAACAGAACATATTTATCAATAGAGATATAATTCCAAAGGAACAAAAAGCACATTCAACCTATACGCACTTTCGGCAATAAACAACACAACAGCCAACACTTCTATTTCCAGCAACAAAACCAACTCCATCATACAATACTCAAACAATCATCACCCAAAATCTATAAGCAGAATATAACTTGTCCAAATTACAAAATAATACACACAACCTAACTCTACCATAAGCTAACATGTTAACCACTCTCGGAATAAATCACAACAAGGACAAAAACCCATTTGTAGCACATAAACTTAACCATAAAACATAAAACCTCCTATTGCTCATTAAGCATTTACAGAGATAGAACACCCATATCATTAATTAGAAACATAACTTCAACAGGGCAGGACATTCAACATTCATCAGCATTTTATTTCTTATTGCATATTCCCTTAAAATTCACAAGAAACCCATGGGAGAATTCTCCTTACCTGAAGACCCGAGAGAAGTTTCTTCTTCTCCTTTTCTTTCTATGTTTCTTCTTTTTGTCCATCACCCCTGCCTCACTTCTTCTTCTTCTTCTCTTCAGCCTCTCTTTCCATTTAACAGAGAGCCTCACCACAACGCACCCGAGAGTAGCTGCAGAACCAATCTTTTCCTGCATACCATCATCATTGCCATGTCTATATAGGCAAAGAAGAGCATCACAGCAGAGAGGATTACACACTTAAAAGGAAGGTGGTCCACTTACCAAACTCCATGTGGAAAGCTAGCTAGAGGAAGCCAGCTCAAGTACGATCCGATTCACCCCAGCCATCACGCCAATTTGTCCCTGCTATCATTGCCATCACCAATTTGTTCACTGAATCGTTTGTTTCAAAATCGAGATACACAACAATCAACAATTGAAACCACACTTACCATGGACAACCACGAAGAAAATCGCAGCCTCCCGGTTCACTCGCCTTGTCACCATCTCAGACATTCTGAACCCTAGCTCACTACAGCACACTAGAAGTCTGACGTTGTGCACGCTGCGAGGGAGCCCAGCACATCGCCGTCATCCCCATTCTCCCATCATTACTCACTCGTGCCTCCTTTCTCCCAATCGCCCTCATCTCCCTAACGAACTTAGACTCTCTTTCTCTCTCTCACTCTCTCATATGCTCTCTCTCTCTCTCTCTCTCTCTCTCTCTCAAATGGCCGAAGGCCAATTTCACTTGAAGTTCAAACAGAATCAAACATGGTTCAGTTCTCCTTCACCCAATTCACTTAACCATTTCCTTCTATATTTATTTATTTATTTATCTTAAATTCTCCTCTCTCCATTATTTAAATATTCCACTTCTTAATTATTCCAATTAATCCCATTATTTCTTTTCCCAATATTATCCCCATATTAATTTGATTACCCAATATAAAATTCCCATAATTCATAATCTAACAATTATGTCTTTGGTAATACCACAATAATTATTCGACTAATTCGAATATCCCCAATTACTTTCCAATTTATCCTTTTAAATTCTGATATAAAAGTCGGGGTATTATATCCTAGGACAAGGAGGAGATTGAGTACTTCTATGGATTCACAAGACCGAAGTTAAAGTGTATTTGAAGATTTGGAAGAGGAAACCGAGAGGGATGCTTCCCTAAGTTTGAGAAGAAAATCCTTTGGCAAGAATGATACGAGCCATGTCAAGGCCACAATACCACCCTTCAAAGGTTCTAATAGTGGTACTGATTTAATAGAATGGATGGACAAAGTGGTCACCTTGGAATTATCCAAATATGCAATTCTTTGGTGGGAAGATTTAAAAGAACAAAGGAGAAGAGATGGTTATGATGATGTAAGAATTTGGAAGACCATGAAGACGTTAATGCAAAAAGTATTTGTGCCACTACATTGTAAACAAGAGTTGTTCCTTCAATTACAAAATTTTAAGCAAGGATCCCAATCGGTTGAAGACTACTTAACCTAGTTTGAGATCTTCAAGATCGATTGTGCCATGGAGGAACCTAAATAGCAAACCATTGCTCATTTTATCAAAGGACTTCAAAGAGAAATTGGGGATTTAGTTGAGCTCCAACCTTTTGACACCATGTATGATGTAGTCCAACTTGCTTTAAAGATAGAAAGACAAAGAAAGAGAAAATTGAAAAAAAAATCACAATCAGCCATTCCGAAAGAGTAGCTCTCCCTTCAAGCCACCTCCTAAACATGATGAAAAATGTCTCCCTATGAAAGGACAAGAGGCAGGCGTAGTAGGAGAAGAAAACAATTGTTGATGGCTCGAAACCTAAATCAAGGGACATTAAGTGTTTCAAATGTCTCTGCCTTGGTCATATAGCTTCCCAATGCCGTAATGAGCGTGTGATGGTGCTAAGAGGTGATCTCGAAGAGTGAAGATGAGGATGATATGAAATCTTAACCTATTGAAGAAACCTCAGAAGAGACTTATTATGCACAAGATGGCCCTTTGCTAGTTGTTATGAAGATATCTATGTTTATGAACATCTGAGGAGAGGAAGATCAAAGACAGACAATTTTCCATACCTAATGTCAAGTGAGAAGAAAGCTATGTTCTTTGATTATAGAAGGAGGAAGTTGCACCAATGTTGTATCTCTTGAGGTTATTGAGAAATTGGGCATAGAAACAATGCCACACCCTTATCCTTATAAGCTCAACTAGCTTCATGATAAAGATCCCATCAAAGTCACTAATCAAGCTCGACTAGCTTTTTCAATTGAGGGATATGAAGTTGAAGCCCTCTTTGATGTTATACCAATGAGTGCAAGCCACTTACTACTAGGGCGGCCGTGGCAATACGATCGAAATGTGATTCATGATGGCTTTACAAATTTTTACCCGTTCAAGGTTAATGGAAAAATGGTCAATCTAGCCCCTCTTCATTCCAAACAAATGGCCCAAGACTATGAATGTATGAAGAAAGGGAAGGCTGAGTCTACATTATTCATTACCAAAAATGATTTGAAGAGGGCCTTGCTGCAAGGAGGTCCTTTAGTATTGATGATTTTTTAGGAAAGAGTGGAAGAATTGGGAATTATACCGAATTTGGTTTTGCATGTGATTCAAGAGTTAGAAGAAGTTTTTCCCGAAGAACTTCCTCAAGGCCTTCCCCCATTGTGGGGAATTGAGCACCAAATTGATCTTGTACCTGAAGCCACTTTGCCTAATTGGTCATCTTATAGAATCAGTCCCAAATAATCTAAAGAATTACACCGACAAGTTACAGAGCTCCTTGAGAAGGGGGTACATTCGTGAATTGCTTAGTCCTTGTGTAGTTCCCTCATTGTTAGTTCCTAAAAAGGATGGTTCTATGCGCATGTGTATGGATAGTAGACCCATTAATCAAATACCAGTTTCCCATTCCCCGTTTAGAAGATATGCTAGGTGAGCTTTGTGGTGCTTCTATTTTCTCCAAGATTGATCTTAAAAGTGGTTATCATCATATTTGGATGTGCGAAGAGGATGAATGGAAAACTGCTTTCAAGAGAAAGTATGGTCTCTATGAGTGGATGGTTATGGCCTTCGGCTTGTCTAATGCACCGAGTACCTTCATGACAGTGATGCACCATCTTTCACAAGATTTCATGGGAAAGTTTATCATCGTTTATTTTAACAATATTCTTGTTTACAGTCTTGATTTGCTAACAAATATAGAATACCTCCGAACACTATTTGAAACTCTCAAAGTGGCACAACTTTTTGGTAATTTGAAGAAATGTTCATTTGCTCAGGAAAATGTGTACTTCTTGGGCTTTATTATTACTATGGAAGGTATGGAGGTGGATGATGCCAAGATTAAAGCTACTGAGGAGTGGCCAACTCCTTGAAGCATCTTCGAAGTGAGGAACTTCCACGATTTATCCTCATTCTATCGGCAGTTTATCAAGGGGTTTAGGACCATTATAGCCCCTATTACTGATTGCACACAAAAGGAGAAGGAATTTTTATGGTCCACAGCCCGTCAAGCTAGTTGATTCAATTAAAGAAAAGTTATGTCATGTTCCTTTATTAATGTTGCCGAATTTTGCAAAAGTCTTCGAAGTAAAGTGTGATGTCTTCGGATTAGGGATTGGGTATTGGGTCTGTTCTTATGCAAGAAGGCAAACTGATTGCATATTTCAATGAAAAACTAAAGGGAGCTACTTTGAACTACTCAACATATGATAAAGAATCTGATGCAGTTATTCGAGCTCTTGAAGTGTGGTTGCACTATCTAATATCCAAGGAGTTTCTTATTTATTCAGACCATTAAGCCCTTAAACATATTCAGAGCTAGGGGTAAGTTGAATCACCGGCATGGCAAAGGGGTATAGATTTTAGAGCGCTATCCTTATATCATCAAATATAAATGGGGAGAAACAAATCAAGTTGTGGGTGCCCTCTCTAAAAGATATACCTTGTTAACCGAATTGAATACAAGACTCTTTGGTTTTAATTGGATCAAAGACTTATATGCGGAGGATGAGGACTTTTGAGTTATTTACCAAAGATGTTTAAGTAGGGC
This sequence comes from Begonia loranthoides, assembly GCA_022433065.1. Classification (NCBI taxonomy): domain Eukaryota; kingdom Viridiplantae; phylum Streptophyta; class Magnoliopsida; order Cucurbitales; family Begoniaceae; genus Begonia; species Begonia loranthoides. The sequence goes on from CM039473.1 coordinate 18,986,088, forward strand.
CGAGCACCCCTTCTACATTATCGATGGTATTCTATTCAAAGGGGGTAAGATTTGTATGCCAGTTTGTAGCCTCCGAGAAATGCTTGTGAGAGAAGCACATTGTGGGGGTTTGGCGAGTAATTTTGGGGACAAAAAAACTTTAGAAGCCGTCCAAGAAAACTTCCATTGGCTACATCATCGGAGGGATGTTCAAAAGATTATTGAGCGTTGTATTGTGTGCAAGAAAGCCAAAAGACGTGTTTTACCACAGGGACTATAGATGCCTTTGTTGGTAGCCACCCACCCTAGGGTGGAGATTAGTGTTGACTTCATCCCTTTTACCTCTTTTCGGAGCCTCTTCAAAACTAATGGCTCTTGTTCTTTTACCACTAGATACTTATTTATTGACTCATTATCCTTTTTGGCATGTGTACGTGAAGAGAAGTTGATGAGCTCCAAATTTAGTATTGGGTTTGCCAAGGAATCCTTTTCGCCACTTACATCATCCATTTCATGGCTGGTCTTCAACTCCAAATTTGTTAATAAAAGCTCACCCTTTTCCTTCAAGTCGGGATCTTTAGCAATTGGGATGTCTTCATGGTCATGGAGCCACTTCAAACAGTATGCTGTGGAATGTTCGGTAGTCTCCAACTTTAGTTTTTCCACAAGACCTGTGGATGCCAAGGAATCATCTTTACTCTAATACTTGCATCTTCAAAGATTTTTTCTTCCTAGAAAACTTCCATTTCTTGATGATTTAGTGTCATGGAAATCTCTTCGCTCACGGAGAATGTATTTTTGGATACCTTGGAATCAACTTTACTCTGGGAATCTAATAATAATTGAGGTAATATAATATCTTCTTCAAACCTCACTTCTAGCCCTAGGTGATGTGCCCCAAGTTCCTATCACTTGAGCCTGATCCAAGGGCTCCTTTATTTTTTAACTTTTTATTTATTTTGTAGGTTTTTGAATCAAATAAACAAAGAGGAGTTGGCATTTGGGCTAATGGAGGTCTTGCAATCTTTTGGAGAAAATTGTGAGTTTTCCAATTCCGCCTAGAATCTGAGCTGCGGACGTTCAAGGCCTTTTTCGACAATCGTTGGGACGCCTTTTGAACTTTGGTCCTCCATACCAAAATTAACCAACATCCAGAGGTTTCGAACAAGCTATTGAATGTTATATTTTGTTTTGGTTTGCTATGTCAAATTTCTGTTTTACAAAGTCTAAAAATTCTACTCGGGATTTTTGATTTTTGCATAAGTCATGTCTATTTGTTTAAGTCAGGGTCATTTTGGTCTTTTGGCCTATTTTGTAAACACTTAGGGTTTTATAACCCCTCTTTAAGAATGAAGAACGGACTTTTTTGGTTGAAATAGAAAATTAGGTTCTCTTGTGAAAGAAGAAACCGGCGGCCTCCCTCTCCTTAGCGCCGATTCCTCCATCACTCTTGCAAGGCATTCTTGAAGCCTCTTGGCCTTGTATTTTCGAGATACTATCTCTTCCAATACCTCATCTTCAAGGTGTGGATTGTGGAGTGGAGATAGAAGTAGGTTTCCACCCCTTGGAGAGTGTTTGTTTCTCGGCAAACCTCAAGTTGTCCCTCTCATTAGGAGGTTCACGGACTCCTCAGATTTCATCTATTTCCTTGATGGTTTTTATGTTAGATCTGGTTCTCTTGGTATCTATTTGTTCTCTTGGTTGAATGTCTATGAGCACTTGAAGGGTTGTTCTTGATAACCAAGTGGAAGTTGAATTTCTATGAATTTTATTTCTTGCCGCTGAATCTATTTTTATTTGAACTGCTGGAAACACTCTATTGAGGCTCTGTTGTGAGGTCCGTGTGCAATCCTTTTAAAGTTTGTTCCTTCTGGAGATTTGATCTATATTATGTTGAGTTGTTGCCTTCCAAATTTGGAGTTTATTGGATGTATGCAACTCAAGATATCCCTATTTTAATCCTATATGTTAATGCTGCTTGGGTGAAACCCTAGTTTTTGGGTTCTGTTGTTGCGACCATAAGTGGAGATTTAGAGTGGATTTTGTAACGAAATTTTGACAGAAGTTATCTGCATATGTTAATTTGATACCCTCCAAATTTCATCTCAAGTTCACGTGGGAATTACGAAATATACCTGTTTTAGTATTACTAGTCAGATTGTTACAAATTGTTGGGACAGATTTCTATTTTGTGCTCTTGGAGATTCTTGGAGCCTATAACTAGGGCTTCTTCAAACACCTCAACATGGTCTTGTGCATACAAAGGTGGAGAACATGCAAGGCTTGATGTCAAGTTGTCAATTCATTGAAATATCTTTTCCAATGAAGCATTTATATTATTGAGCTGAGCTTGTCGACTATTGAAAAATCTTGTCTCATACCATGTGAGTGGTGGTGAGGATGGAAAAGTATTGATAAGCCCCGGAGCATATTTTCTTGTTAAACATCTTTTCATTGAGCTCTAAGTGTTAATGTCTTCTTTTCCATCTCTTCTTCGTTTAATAATCAATTTGCTCCACCACATTGAAGTTATTCCTTTGATCCTTGAAGAAATAATTCTCACCATGGTCTTCTCCGAAAAATAAGAACTTTGAAAAATTCCTTCAAATTCTTCTTCCCATCCTATGTAATTTTGTGACCATTCGGACCTGGTGAAAATAGGAATTTAAGCCCGTAAATCTTCTTCTGTCATGTAATCCATATAATAATTATAACCTCTTTCTATCATGTAGAATGTATAACAAGACACAAATAATATGTTGATATGGTTGAAATAGGCTTTGATACCAAATGACGTGAAAATGGAAGCCTCAGTTGAAGATAAAAGACAAAAGGTCGACCTTCAGAAGAGACAGTCGAACTCGAAACCAAATTGTAGAAAAGCGGTCGATCGTTCGTCAATCACAATGTTGAAAATTTGGCGGAGAGGCAATCTGTAATAATGGCTGTCGAGCTAACGATCAACCTTTTCATTAAAAGAAACTGCAGCAGTCAAGTAAACTAAGCTAGGCAGGCGATCTTCTAGAAGGACTTCTTGAATGATTGAAGGCGTGGCGGTTGATCACTACGGGTGTGATGATTGACCGGTTGGCTTGTGGAAAAATTGCTCCTTTACAATTTTTCTATTCCTCCAAAGAACTCCTTGATGAATGAAAAAGGAAATTCTCACCAATAAGAAAGTGAGTTTGATTGCAATCTTCGAACTTGTTCACCAATCGAAATTGGCTAGAAGAATTGCAAGAATCTAAAAATCAAGTAATTCTCACAACACTCAACTTTAGTTTTTCAATCCAAGGATCATCAATAATCCAAGAGAAAGAGAGAGAAATTAGTCAAAGCTAAAAGGGATTTTTATTCATCAAAAACTAAAAACTTCTAAAGTGTTTTGTGGGGTATAAATAGCCCACCATGAAAGCTATTCTACTAGTAATAGGATTGGCTTATAGATATCTGTAACAAACCCTTATCTATCTATTTGAAATTTAAAATTACTTGAATTTAAAATATCTAGGAAAACTTTAAAATAACTTAAATTTAAATGGTAACAACCCAATTTTTCTTTCATTTGAAATTTCGTGAAATTTAAAACTTTTGAAAACATCTTTCTTTTATAAATACTGCGGAAGACATTTTCATTATAAATATCCTTTTTCTTAAAACCTTTTGGAAAACATAGCAGAAGCATAAAACAAATCATTTACAATACAATAAATAAACCTTTTACTTTATCTTTACAAAAATCTTTTCTCTTTTAAATTCTTTAGCCTAGCCAGCCACAAGATCTGCGTCGTCAAAATTTGCTCAATGCAATTACTTCCTTGATCTAACAACCCAAAATAACCATTAACCGTCTTAGCATAAAAGCATTAAAGCATCTTCTTACGTCATACTTATCCACAAACTTCCAAAGGGTTTCTCCACTTTTCCTTTTGCAACGTTCCACGACTTTCCAAAATGCTAAATCACACCTCCAAACCCTTCAATCATCATCTACATCTGCTGCAACATAAAAGCATGTGTCTAAATTTCTCCCTTTTATTCAACTGCATGACAGATTTTTGCCACACAATCAAGTTGACTTCATCCAAAGCATCCTTACGCTCCAAAAATACCAATTCTACCCACCAAACTCCATCTTCATTCGCATCTTCCATAGTAGAAAACACCTTTGATGCAACCATTTTCTATTCCTTAAGCCAAAGCTGGACAATTCTTTGACAACATGACTCCTTCCATACAGTCAAAACACCGCTCTAAATCCACAAAACATGATCCAAATTGACTTCTTTTACACTTTTAATACGGCTCCAATTTGATAAAGTTTAGTGGCTCCATCATCTTTTTAGTCTTTGTGGCACGATCAAAATATTTTTCATAGAAGATTTCTTTAAACTTCTCCTCGAACCGCATGAATTGGAACTTGGCACACGTAACTGTTCTTAACTTTATCTTGTCCTTCAACCTTAGCATGCTCAAACATGCCTCTCACCATTTGGATCCATCCTTCCTAGCTCGTTGGATCATAAACATCTCTTTCATAACATGGCAGCATTAATCGTTAAAGCCTTTTGCACTTAAAATCCTTGGGAACCATTAACTGTCAGTTTTTACGTTCCTTTATTTCTCTACTCTGCTTCATAGATTGAATCTAAAATTCCAACACTTTTATTAATCCACTATTCTTTTCATCTCTTGGATCTCTTTGTCTCATTACTTCTCTTATCATTTGGTTCTTATTCAACCAATGTAGTTTCACTTCATGACTTAGGCAACTCCATCCTATCTTGTTCCAGTATTATTTTTTCATTTTTCACATCCATGATTCAACTTTATCAAAAGAGGTACATTTGTTCACATCAAATATAGTCATCCAAACTCAATGCTATTTAATTTACATTACTTTTCCACATTCATTACCAGCAAAATACGTACACTACAATTCCACACTATTTTTAACATACTTGCACATAAAGCCTAATCCGAATACATCCCAACCATTTTTCCCAAAACACCATATTCTTTCATATCTTACATCTCAGGACATCTTCTGGCAAAATTACCTACCTTTCAACATTTAAAGCATTGATGGGATCCAACAAGACATTCTGCCTCATGACTCTTCTCACACTTTGGGCATTGATCATCTTGATGGCCTTCTTCCTCAAAGGAATGCTTTATTCCTTTACACATGCCCCTTTTTTCCCGTGAGTGTGGCTGAAACCTTACAGCATACTCGTTCTGTTTCACAATCTGATTGTTCACTTCTTTGATGTCAAGAGGCTTTGATACAATCTTCGAGTAGGCCACATCTTGAGTACCCGATATCACAACACCCTCATGAATTTCCATCTCAAGCCCTTGCAAAAAGTGGTGTACCTTATGCACATTACTGCTCACTAGATGCGGGGCAAACCGTGACTAGGCTTCAAACTCGTGCACATACTTTGCAACGATTCCTTTTTACCGTGTCTGAGTAAACTCTACCAACTTCCTGGTCCTTGTTGTGCGGTTAAAATACTTGTCATAAAAGTTCTCGTTGAACTCGGTCCACGTCATTGCAGTCACATCTCTAGTTATCTTCATTGAGTCCAATCAAAATCTCACATCTTTGACCAGCATAAACATAGCATATGCCACTCTTTCCTCCTCTCTTATCTTAGCATATGCAAACATGTCCTCCATAGTTCTGATCCATCCCTCAGCACTAGCTGGATCAGTAATGTCTCTATCAAATTGAGGTGGTCGCAATCTTTGAAATTTCTAAAAGCTTACATCATGTTGATCTACTACTCTTTCATTTTCGCACACAATTGTTTCCATAAGCCTTTCCAAGTTTTGAGACTGCAGCACGAATTGGTGAGATTGTTGTTCCACTAACTCAGTCATCCAATTGATAGTCTCATCCACACTATTCATAACTCTTTCTTGTCTATCTCTTCTTCGCACTCTAGCCTTGATACCTTTACATCGCAAGGCAAAGCAATTAACTTAGAAAATAAATTTAGTAACATACTTACAGTTGATGGAGTATTTCCACGTCGAAGATTGTGCTGGTAGGCAGTCTAAAAAATCGATTTTAAAACTTTGGTGCTCTGATACCAACTGTAACAACCCGATTTTTCTTACATTTGAAATCAAATAAAATTTAAAACTCTTGAAAACATTTTTTTTTTATAAATATAGCGGAAGACTTTTTCGTTATAAAAATCTTTTTTCTTAAAACCTTTTGGAAAACGTAGCAGAAGCATAAAACAAATCATTTTCAATAAAATAAATAAACCTTTTACTTTATCTTTACAAAACTCTTTTCTCTTTTAAATTCTTTGGCCTAGTCAGCCACAAGATCCGCACATGCAAATCCTTCATCAACTACTCCTTAATCTGTTCTTCTGTTCTCATGCGTATATCTACATCGCAAGAAATAATCTAATGAGCATAACCCTCAGTGAGTGATATAAATAAAATATTTGAATGCACATGCTATGACCCTTTAAAATCTATATGTGGTTTTTGTTTTACTCTTTCCTTTATCTTTTATCTTTTAGGTTTTAATCTATATCTTTATGTTTTCTGTTTTCTATTTCTATTATCTTTTCTGTAATCATTTTTGGACCTAACACCTATGGTATAGCAGCTCTAGCTACGACCGAAAGATCTGCTAGTTGTTGTATGCTACGACGCACAACATTTGGCTTGGGCTACAACCTCCGCCTACTAGCAGTCATTCACACCAAGCCCTGAAATGCCCACACCAACCATTGGTTTGTCCGTCCCGGCTCCAACCTAGGGCTTACTATGTGATAAAGGCTCGACTCCATTCGAACCGCATGTTAGCTATTGTGTACATCGATACATAGCAACCTAACCTCAGAGATAAGCGGCTCTAGCTACGACTGAAAGCTCTGCTAGCTACTGTTCCCTACAATGTACAACATTCAGCTCGGGCTACAAACTCTGCTTACTAGCAGATCTGCGCTCCAACGCTTAAACAGCCTCACTCACCCATTGGCCGGCCAGTCCCAGCACCGACCGAGGACCAACTAAGAAGCCCACATCTCATATCATCTCTTTTACATTTATTCTGTTTAATTCATTTACGTTCTGTTTCTGTTTCCTTTTCAAAACCATGCATGAAAACCATTTTCGTATTCATTTGAAAACCATGATGCAAGATGTTCGTGAAAGCAAACATTCTATCATATCAGTACTATAATCTCTAAGCATACTCATCTAATAAATTTATCGTTAAAAGAACCCAATTCTAATAAACACCCAGCAAGCAGCATTACAATTCACGAACATGATTTCTATCAAATTCTATAATCCTCAAAGCATAACTTTATCATATTAAATCTATAACTTAAAAGAACTTATTTCTATTAAACAGTGAGCATACAACCCTAATTTTTGCAATGTAGGGTCCAAAGACCAAATCCCATACGTACCACTTACCTCATTTCCGTAAAGCGTCTAGCTCTCAAATTTAGCCTTCATCATAACTTCACAAATCCATAACATTGAACCATCAAAACCACAAATCCTTATTTCAATAGCTCCAAAGTCTTAACAGTTTCACCTCCATTATTCCTTAATTCACATATTATCAATTTCACACACAACCGACAACACTAAAGCCCTCCACCAGCAAAGCGTAACCCAAGCCTACATCTAACCGACATAAATAATATTCTCACTTAATAAAACCAAGCAGCAGTAAACCAAATAGATAAGAACTCATCATCATCTTCCTCAATTATAAGCCTTTAAAACTAAGAAGGGGATTTTGGCATTACCTAAAGCATAGCCGAAACCCAATGATGGACTACGAATCCATTCTAATATTGATCAAGCCTCAAAGAATATCATGGAGTTATTCAAGGTCAAACATAGGTGGAAATTAAAGAATAATGAAAGAGAAATGGAAAGACTTTCCAAAAACTGTTTTCTATTGACCTCTGATGCGTATTTGACTATTTTGGCATTCCAAACGATGTCATTTCAAAATGTGTGCTTCAAAAATATTGTAGCTAACTTCCTAAGCTTTCTAGCATGAGTTTGATTGCTAAATTTGGACTTCATTTGCTACATCAAAAACCCACGGTATAGAGTGCAAACAATAAGAAAAGTCGAAGTGTCCAAGCTTGGAGACCAAAGAAATCTCTACATGGAAACCATCCAAGTGGCCAAGCACCAATATGGATTAGCTGCAAAATACATCTAAACTTGGAGTGGGAGAAAGAAAATATTCCTTTAATATTCTTTTAGTTGATTAACCTAGTTTCTATTAAGTAGAAAATCAAACAACTTATTCTGTGAGCCGATTAGGGTTATTGTTGCTTAATTAGTTTATTATTATTTTCTAATTTGTAATTGCCTATTTAAATCCACCTTATGTATGGTTTTATGGAAGAGACAACTCATGAGGACAAGGGAAGGCCATTTCATGTTGTTACTTGGATCGACTCACCACCAACGGATTAGTTGATTTCTTTCCGACTTTGAGTTGCCTTGAGGTTGCGATATTTCTACAATTTATTTCTTTGTTTACTTGCAATTTCCTTGATTTTAAAAACTTATCTGGCCGAGTCTTGATTTCTTGATTTTATTTGGTTGTATTTTTGTATTTAGTGAGCTATTTTTGAGAGGTGCGCGGTTTGCATGTAGACCACACCCTCATGCCCGATTTTTGGCATGTTAAGGGCATTTTTGTCTTTGTTCTTTATTGTAAAACTTTTAGGGTTTAAAGCCCTCTTGCTGGAATGAAAAATAAAAAACCCTTATTCTTGAAGTGAGAGTGACCGCGCAAAACACCCCCCCCCCCCTTCGGCCGAACTCCTTTGTTGCCTGAACTTGTTGCTCTTTGATTGAGCAAGTTGGAAAGGTTGCTATTTCCTCCAATTCTTCATCTTGGTGGAGTCTTTGTGGTGTGGAAGTAGAAGAAGCATCGGAACCCTTGGAGAGTGCTTGATCATAGATCAAGCCGAGCTATCTCGTCCCTCTCACGGTAGGAGGATAAACGGACTCCTTGGTTACTCTTGTTATTTCATGCTACTCTTAAGGGGAATCATTGTTCTAGCTACTTGTTGATCAATCATACTGAATCCCCTACCCTACAATGGTATCTTTTATTGAGTATTAAGTGATTATTTTCGTTTCATTGAAGTTTGTTTGTTGGCCGATAATCTGTCTGGGAATTTTTCTGCTTTAATCAAAGGATTGGTTACTTTATTTGATTGACTTATAGCTGTCCTATTGACTTGATTTTTGGCTGAGATAATATTTGTGTTGTTGAGCTACAACCTCCAATTTTGGCGTTTATAGCTTGTATACAAGTGGAGTTCTACTCGTTTCAAATTCAGAGGCCAGATCTGATCTGTGGAAACCCTAATTACGGGGCTGTGTTGTTTTTGCCATATCTGGAGTTTCCGAGTGATTTTTCCACTAGATTTTTTCTATGTAATTTATCAACGAGTTATTTTGTTGTCTCCAAAAATAAGCTAATTCTCACGTCTGGATTGGGAGTTATTTCTGTTTGAAGTTTTGTGGACGGAATATTACATATTATTGTGGCCGATTTTAATCAAGTGCTCTTTGTGATTTTTGGAGCACGTCATAATCTAACAATTACTTCCTTGGTAATACCTCGATAATTATTCAACTAATTCGAATACCCCAATTACTTTCCAATTTATCCTTTTTAAATTTTGATATAAAAAGTAAAGGTATTACATTCCTCCCTCCTTATATAAATTTCATCCTCGAAATTTGCTCAGCATAATTATTTCTTCTATCTAAAAATCAATGTAATTTCTCGTATCCTACTTTTACACGAAACGTCGAAGGATTACATCATTTTTACTTCTGTAGAGCACAAAAACTTAGCAGAAATTTCTATTTCACATTTGAGATATCAAATTGCCAACCTCATTTGTTGTACAAGAAGAGCTTTCGTCCAAATTTATTTCTTTTCATCAAATAATTTATGTCAAACCACCGTAACGTGAATAACTTTATTGCATTGTAAAGATCCTAATCCTCCAAAATCTCATCTTTACTCATAAAATTCCACCTTCATTCGTATCATTCCCAATAAAATATACCCTTGGGCAACCACTTCTGTTTTCATAAGTCATAACATGACAATTGTTGACGAAAGGACCACTTTCATTTCACTTAAAACATCACTTCTGTAACACCCCAACTTTTTATCGAAATATAACAAATATAATTGGAGTATGCTTTGGGGATTTTGGATTACTTGGATGATTATTGGGGTATTACTAAGGACGTAACCATTCGGTTATAATTTAAGAGAATTTATTGAAGGTTTAATTGATGGAAATCAATTTACAAAATGGAATTGAGAAATTTAAATTGGCCCTCTAATAATCTTTCGATGATATTTAGATTAAGTCGAGATTTACAATTTGGGTCAGTTAATATGTGATACAATTATTTAACACTTAAATATATTTTTAATATTAATTAATTAGGTTTAAATTGGGGAAATTAAAAGAGAAATTAAGTGAAGGGGGGAGGGAGAGCTGAACCAGTTCATGCTGAACCCGTTCTATCTGATGGGCTCGGCTGGAGTAAAAGGGGGAGAAGTAGGTTATTTGTGTTTTTCTAAAAGAGACAAATCAAGAGAGAAATATCGGTGGAGAGAGGGAGAGCTAGCAATAGGGCGTGACGAAGAGAGACAACGTGTGAGGCTTGGTGCTCGGGATGGTTCTTCTTAACGGAGAGGGGTTGTGTGGCGTGCAAAAAAATGGCTTGGGTTGGCCCCTATCAAGCGACTTCGAGCGAGCTGCGTCGGTTGATCTCGTGGGTTGGTGCGACGATTTGGCGTTGGATCTGGTGCAATTTCAGGTGGCCGGTGTTGTTGGAATGGCGATGGCAAAGTGGGTGAATGGCGAGGTTGCGGTGTTGTTGGAATGTATACCCTACTGTTAGTTCAAATTGGGATAGGTTATATTCTGTTTAGGCGTCGGAGAAGTACTTGGAATTTGTTCAAGTTAGAATACAATTCATTGATAAGTTGTAATGTTTTAATTGTGAAGGTATCGAAAAGAAGAAGAAGGATAACGATTGGATGCTAAACACAATAAAGAATGCGGGTAAGGATTGGGTAGAGTCATTGGCCATTTGGAGGCCCTACCCACAAGTAACAAGTGAATTGTGTTGATTTTCCTTGATGTTCATTACTTGAATATATTGTGCATTGAATTCCTTGTTGATATCTCCAGTAAAATTCTTTAGTTAATAACTTGTGTGATTTATTTTCTGTAAATTAATCCACTACAAAGGTTGAAATGAAAGGATTAGAGAAGAAGATGAATGATGAACAGAAAGTTATAGGATAATGTTAAAAGCATGAATAGGTTATGAATGTGATTTACGATGATTCTATTATGTACATTTTATTTTGGAATATTTACTCTGCATATCATCTTTCATATTACTTGCTTTCTTGGTTCTAGTTAGGAGCAATAAATCCTCTAGATAATTAGCATAAATTCATTTAGCATGTTTCTGTTATTTAAATTATCAAACACATTTCCAATAATTGTTGTTAGGCATGTTATGTTTTGTTTTGTTTAGAAGAGCATGCATAATTAGTTTAGCTTGATACCTTGAAATTACAAATCAAGTATATGTTCATTTGTCGTTTGTTAAGCATGCTTCTTTTAGTTAATTATCAAGTATGTTTCCTTTTATTTATTAATGCTACATCTAAGCTATTGTTAAGCATGTTAATTCGCTTAGATACCTTGTAGTTAATACTTTAATTGTCTTGCTTTTGTTATGTTCGGTGGAATCTAGCATGTTATATGTCGCCTTCAATTCATTTCTATGTTTGCTTTCAATTATTGTTATTCTTGTCATTCGTTGTTTACCATTCGCATTATTCTTATTATTCGTTGTTTAATTATCATTCTTTTATATTGTGTCAACATGCATCATAATAATAGAAACAAGTAGGTAGTGCCATCTCACGTTGGTACTCACATGTGTGAGTGAGGAAAATGAAATGAATAAACGACATGAATGATGATGAATGATAGGAAGTTGGGGGGCAGATGGCTAGTTTGGATCTAGTCCACATAGGGCTAGAAGCTGATCAAACTATATCATCATATACATGTTCCTTCAAATTGCTGCTTGATGTATGAGTTATGAATGAATGAATGAACGTAATGAAAAGATTGGTTTGGAGCGGTCCCATTCCAAGTTAATTAAAGAGAGGCATGATCATATTGCATATTCTCATTCTTTACTAAGCCATTGGGCTTACAGTTTACTTGTGGTGTAGGTACATGTGTATGCACGAGATGAACGATGAACACAACACAAAGCAGTTGATGAAGGATTTACACGGGCTGAACTTGTGGCTGGTCAGGCTAAAGATGAGTAAAGTGTTTGTAAAAGTAACGATTTACTTAGCATTTCTTAAAAAGTTTGTTTTCGCTTCCGCTATGTTTTAAATAAATCATCTATGCTTCCATTATGTTTTGATAAACGATTTTCGTAACGAATATAACGAAAGGGTTTTGATGGTCCGGCTTTTTAGCACTCTGATTATGAAGGATTTTAGTTGTCTTATAAAAGTTTTAAATTTCGCATATTTTCAAAAGCTTATGAAAATCTATGTCGTCACAATTAGTATCAAAGTCGTCGTTTTAAAAACGATTTTTGTAAACTATTCTGATAATCGTTTTTAAAACTAAGTCTGTTGCTTGTCTGTTAGTCAAACTGATAACATAGCCTGCCTACCAGCACAAGCCTAAATGTGGAAAACCCTTCATCTACTATAAGTATACTTCCTAATACTTTCCTTATTCTACTTTGATAAATGAATTGTTAGGAAATAATATGTAGGGTCTAGTGGACTAGTGGACTAAGTAGACTTGGCGACTAAGTATTTTGTATTTCGGAAGTGTACCCTGATATAAGTTAGCTTTAGATTTTTTATTTTCAATGATATTAGTGAAATTTCTAGAACTGCTTGGGATTTTATGCAAGATGAATGAAATATAGCTTTGGAGGAGTGTAAAAATAGGGGAGACTCTGCCCAAAATTTTTATAACTTGGAAAGAGAATAAAAGAAAAAGGAAAATCCTACATAAACTATACTAACTAGATAATGAAACGAGGTCACTTAAATTACAAAGAACTAGATAGAGAATAGAATTGTTATGAGAATGAAGAACATAAGGACTAAGCCGATTTAGGACGATGCTAAGCTTAACTGATAGGTTCCAAGAAACACTTAGAAGCCTTAGTGAAATCTGTCCCGAGAATTATCAATACTCAAACCAGCAGCAATAAAATGAATCAAGCTCCAAATATATACGTGAACTAGAGCTGTATTTTGGAGAACATAGACTTAATATACTCAGGAAAGTTGTATAAAAAACTCCAGCCCAAAAAGCACTCTGGATTAGGAGATCTATAAATTTCAATAACCACTTGAAAACTGTTTCTAGCAGAGCAGATTTAACAGTGTAGATAAAAAACGCAATAACTTGAGCTACAAATACCGAACGACGCCCAAATTTGGAGGCTAACTTCCTGACTTAAGCCTGAACAAATCACTACAAGACCTCAAACAGAGACGATTGTCATAAAAGCCCCAAACAGATGCTTCAATCAGCGATAACAACATTCAATAAAAATCACAGATTCAGCAGCTCAATATCAATCCGAAAATATTACCTTTCATTCAATACTTCCCAAATGAGCTTCTTCAACTATTAACATATATCAAGTCTCCATAACATAAACTAACCAACCAGCAAGAAAAGACCTTAAGAGTATCACGAAAACAAGAAGGAAAACAATGGAGTCCGCGGACCTCCTAAGTGAGAGGGGCGATTTTAGGGTTGGCCGAAACCAACACTCTCCAAGGTTGGAAAGTTCTCTTGCCTCCACACCACAATCCTAACTTAAAGATGAAGATTGGAAGAGGCAATATCCCAATGATGCAAGGTTGAGAAGCTTCAAGAGGAGCCTTGCTTGGGGTGGAAGGAATTGGCGCAAAAGGGAGGGGGGTGGCCGCGACAAGGGTGTCTTCAAACACAACCAAATTCTTCAATTCAAAATTCGTTTCATTTGCAGCAAAGAGGGCTTTTTAAAACCCTAAGAGTTCATACACTAAAGGCAAAAAAAAGACTAAAATAACCCTAATTAGAAAATGACCTAAACACCCCTTTAACAATAACAAAACAATAAATCCGATTTTGATATAGTAAACCAAACCCAAATAAAACGCCCAATATGTCCTTGAAAAGCTCTTTATGTTGGCTGCATTTGATTTGAACGACTAAAGTTGAAACGATGCCGTCTCGGTTGTCAAAATAGCCCTTGATCATATGCTGCTCAGATTCTAGGCGGATTTGGACAGCTCCTAATTTTCTTCTATGATTGCATGATATCCACTAGTCCAAATACACCAAATCCTCTCTGTGACATTGAATAAAGCTTTTCTCCAAATTGGATAGAAAATTAAACACCTACAAAACAAATAAAAAGTTAGAAATAAAGGTTCCCTTAGCTCGGGCTCAAGCGACAGGTCCTTGGGGCACATCATTAACAATTGGGAAGGTAGTATTAGAACGTGAAGAGGTTTATAGGAACAAAAAAAAAATTCCCAAGTAAAATAGACCAACTAAGTAGATAAATGAGGTTGCCTAGGTAATGATGGGGTAGATCAACTAAATAGATGATATATTAGTTACGGGAAGGGAAAACATTAGGAACTAAAACGAAGTAGGAGAATAGGATTGGGGTAGCTAAGTTATTGCCCACTTAGTGTTGACCTTTGAAGGAGAATAAGAGACTAAGGCTTGGACTATTATGCAGGGTAGTTGAAGGAGGAACCTATTGGATTCTGAGTGAAGCTGATTTCCTACATAGACTAGATTTGAGAAGTTTTGGGGAAGTCTAGTCTATTGATACAACCAACTTGAATTTGATGGTGTTTTCTGACATGAGGTACTCCATGTCCATAGCATTGGACTTGGAGAAGTCAAATGGATAATAGGACTTATGTCGAACTTGGATTATGTTCTCCATCTCGATCCGAACTCAATCAAGGTAACCAAGAACGTGATTGCACAACTACACGGCAAAGTAAGGAATCAATAGGTTGAACTTCTCTAGGAACGAATAATAGAAACAGAAACGGAAACAGACGCTGAAACAGGAATGAAAACAGCAATAGAGACAGAAATAGAAACATAAACAGAGATGGAAATAGAACCAGAAACGAAAACAGAAACAGAGACAAAAACAGAAACGGAAACAAAAATAGCAAGCAAAACAAAAACAGATACAAAAACAGAAATAGAAATGAGAACAAAGTTTCCAGAAATAAATTTTTAGCAACGGAAACAGAAACAGATACAAAAACAGAAACGAAAATAAAAACAAAAATGGGAACAAACACATGAATAGAAACAGAAACAGATACAGAGACGGAGACAAGAACAAAAATAGAAATGACAACAGATACAGAAACTGATACGAAAATGGGAATAGATACGAAAACAGAAAAAGAAACAGAAACGAGAACGGTTATAGATACAAAAAGAAAAGCAAGATAGAAAATGTCTAACTTAGCCATGGAGTCGTGTAGTTCATAACTCAGAGAAGCTTGGATGGACGGATTGGATGGTGTAGAGTACGTTCGAACATGCCGAAGTCATGGGGTGAGAAAGAAAAGTATAGGTGCTAGGTCTTAATTCTTAAAGTGCGACTTAAAGTGGGAAGTATCTGAAGGGTGGAACCGTGTAGGAAAGGTGAGTTCGACGTTAGGTGGTGAGTCTATTAGTACTAAGAAGATCGTGGAGACTCTCCCTTGGTGTTGAATCACTTGGGAATTGGTGGAAAAAATTTGATGAGGCACATCATATTAAGGAGAAAAATGCTGAGGATTCAGGAGTTGAGCGACAACGGTGAAGCATTTATTGGATTGAAGTGATAATTGGATATAAGAAAGTTTTCATTCTGCCCTTGATGTTCGTTCTTGACCCGGAAGAAACAGAAGAATGGTCGTGATTGAGGAATTTTTCTCAAGAATCGATGTAATCAAAGTGGCATAGCAGAAGTGTGGAGAGTGAGTTCGAGAGTTTGGATGTGTAGTCAATAGTTTGTTAAGTTCAGAAGAAGATAGTACGCTAAGAAAATTTTGATGACAAAATTGATATATGGAGGGAGGTATGTAACACCCCGACTTTTTATCAGAATTTAATAAAAATAATTGGAGTATAATTTAGGGATTTTTGATTAATTAGATGATTATCGTGGTATTACCAAGGACGTAACCGTTCGATTATAATTTAAGAGAATTTATTGAAGGTTTAGTTGATGGAAATCAATTTAGGAGATGGAATTGAGAAATTTAAATTAGACATCTAATAATCTTTTTGATGATATTTAGATTAAGTCGAGAGTTACAATTTGGGCCAGTTAATATATGTTACGAATATTTAACATTTAAATATATTGTTAATATTAACTAATTAGGATTAAATTGGGGAAATTAAAAGCAAAATTAAGAGAAGACGGGATGGAGAGCTGAACCGGTTCAAGTTGAACCGGTTTTGTCTGATGGTCTCGACTGGAGTAAAAGGGGGAGAAGTAGGTTATTTGTTCTTTTTTAAAGGAGACAAATCGAGAGAGAGAGAGAGATTGGTAGGGAGAGGAAGAGCTAGCGATCGGGCCGACAAAGAGAGACGTCGCATGAGGCTCGGCGCTCGGGACTGTTCTTCACGACATAAAGGCACTGTGCGGCGTAGGAACAAACGATTTGGGTCGGCCCATATCAGGGACTTTGAGCGGGCTGCATCGGTGGATCTCGCCGGTTGGAGCGACAATTTGGCATTGGGTTGTGGTGCGATTTCAGGTGGCCGGCGTTATTGGAATGGCAATGGCAAAGTGGACGAGCAGCGAGGCTGCCGTTCCAGCCTCAGGTCGGTTTGCAGGAGCTCGAGTGCTCCGACCTGAGTGCTCCGACTCTGGTGTGACGGTTCGGGTTGAACCAAAGCAGACAACTCAAGATTTCCTTCCCACCTTGACTTGCATTCTGCGTGATGGGCAAAAGTTGGTGAACGTGGGAGGAATTACTGGAGTGAACAGAGTGGAAGGGTTGGAGGAGCATCACTCTAGACTCCTAGCTACTGCAATAGGGCTGGTGATGGATAGAGAGGTTTCGAGGTTGATCAATGCAGCTCTCGGGAGTAATTTAGGTAACGAAATCCTCCTCTAACTGTTAGTAGTCCGCTATTACGCATAGATGGATGTTTTGGATGGAGTTTTGGAGGTTGAATTTGTGATTTATGCCCTGTTGGTGTTGGATTAGTTTCTGTATTGAGTCTAACAGTAATATTCAGTATTTTGTTGGATTACTTTAGTTAGTTGAGTTATCCAATCAAGCATTTCTGATTGAAGCATGAATATAGCTCACTGTTGATGTTTGATGTTGAGATTATGAACTATGTTATGTTAAAATGAGATGATTTAACTATTGTACTTGTTGTTCTATAATGAAGCATGTTTCATACTCAACAGTTGTAATCAATGAGCGATTTTACAACTGAATTAGCCATTACGATAATCTGTGAAGCATGTTGTTAGTCTGAATGTTAGGATGATTTATATGATGTCCTATTATTTGGATAAAAAGGATAAATAAATAGTATGTTGATTATATTAAACTTAGTTTTGTTGCGGATAGATGTTCGGCTGATGGTTGGGGGTTTTATGACCTGTTGGACTTGGAATGTATAACCTGCTATTAGTTCAAAATGAGATAGGTTATATTCCGTTTAGGCATCGAAGAAGTACTTAGAATTTGTTCACGTTAGAATATGATTCATTAATAAGTTGTAATGTTTTAATTGTGAAGGTATCAAAAAAATGAAGAAGGATAACGATTGGATGCTAAACACAATAAAGAATGGAGGTAAGGATTGGGTAGAGTCTTGGCCATTTGGAGGCCCTACCCACAAGTAACATGTGAATTGTCTTGATCTTTCTCGATGTCCATTGCTTGTATATCTTTGTGCATTGAATTCCTTGTTGATATCTCCTGTGAAATTCTTTAGTTAATAACTTGTTGTGTGATTTATTTTCTATAAATTACTCAACTACAAAGGTTGAAAAGAAAGGATTAGGGAAGAAGATGAATGCTGAACAGAAAGTTATAGGATAATGTGAAAAGAGTAAATAGGTTATGAATGTGATTTACGATGATTCTATTCTGTACATTTTATTTTGGAATATTTAATATGCATATAGTCTCTCATATTACTTGCTTTCTTGGTTTTGGTTAGGAGCTATAAATCCTCTAGATAATTATCATAAATTTGTTTAGCATGTTTCTATTATATTAAATCATCAAACACATTTCGAATAATTGTTGTTAAGCATGTATTTTGTTCTGTTTAGAAGCATGCATAATTAGTTTAGCTTGGTACCTTGAAATTATAAATCAAGTATATGTTCATTTGTCATTTGTTATGCATGCTTCAATTAGTTAATTATCGAGTATGTTGCCTTTTATTTATTAATGCTACATCTAAGCTTTTATAACATTGTTAAGCATGTTAATTTGGTTAGATACCTTGTAGTTAATAATTTAATTGTTTTGCTATATCTTGATTGTTATTTTCGGTAGAATCTAGCTTGTTATATGTCGCCTTCAATTTGTTTCTATGTTTGCTTTCATTTGTTGTTATTCTTGCCATTCGTTGTTTACCATTCGCTTTATTCTTATTATTCGTTGTTTAATTATCATTCCTTTTTATTGTGCAACATGCATCATGATAATAGAAACAAGTAGGTAGTGCCATCTCGGGTTGGTACTTACATGCATGATTGAAGAAAATGAAATGAATAAACAGAATGAACGATGATGAATGATGGGAAGTTAGGGGGCTAATGGGTAGTTCAGATCTAGTCCATATAGGGCTAGAAGCCGATCAAACTATACCATCACATACATGTTCCTTCAAATTGCGGCTCAATGTACGAGTTATGAATGAATGAATGAACGTAATGAAAAGATTGGTTTGGGGCGGACCCAATCCAAGAGAACTAAAGAGAGGCATGATCATATTGCATATTCTCATTCCTTACTAAGCCATTAGGCTTACAGTTTACTTGTGGTGTAGGTACATGTGTATGCACGAGAAGAATGATAAAAACAACACAAAGCAGTTATAAAGGCTTTACACTAGCTAAACTTGTGACTGGTCAGGCTGAAGATGAGTTTAAGTGTTTTTAAACGTAACGATTTACTTAGCATTTCTTAAATAGTTTGTTTTTGCTTCCGCTATGTTTTAAATAAATCATTTATGCTTCCGTTATGTTTTGATAAACGATTTTCATAATGAATGTAATGAAAGTGTTTTGACAGTCCGACTATTTAGCACTCTGATTATGAAGGATTTTAGTTGTCTTACAAAAGTTTTAAATTTTGCACATTTTTAAAAGCTTATGAAAAATTGGGTCGTCAAAACTTCGATCCTGCATGGCATCTATCGAATTGATTTCCTTCATTACGCTACCTTTAAATTGAAGCTGACATTCCTACACTCCCTATGGTCTACTATGCATTTCATCACTCGATTCCTATTCGACCAATATAGTTTACTAAAACTCTATCCATTGGTACAACCAAACTTAAATCCAATTCCTCAAACATAAACCCTCAAGTACTGGAAACACAACATTAAATTCTTGACAATACCTATGCACATACCATATAATTTCATTCTCTAAGAACAAACAATTCCTTTTTCTCACCTTGAATTCTTCATAGTGTATTCTACCATTAACTAACTCATTCTTCACTTTTCCAATGCCAATAATAACCAACAATAAGTGAGAACAATCACAGTACATTTTCACATTTAGTTCTAACTAAATGCATACTCTACAAACCCCACATTGTTTTTAACATACTACCATACACCGCCCAGTCCTAGTGCAATCCAACCATTATCGTTGTGAAGAATAAGATCTCAACTCACTTCACTCATTCCTCTGACTGAATTTAACGGTAACAGATTCAGAACATCAGCCTAATCCATCCCACGATTCTCCCGGTGGACCAACCATTAATAGGTTCTAGTACCGACCTAGTGGATCTTCAAACCTCCATTTTGCCATAGTACTGGTGACCCTTATTTATGCCAGACTTCCAATTCCTACTTAAAACAGACACCAAATTATTCCAAATCATATATTTCTAACTTCCAATAAGAGTTGATTATTAATTTTGTCATACATGAACATACAGTGCGCTACCTAAACTCTTAGACAGATTCTTTATCCTATAATTCAACTTGGCACCCAACATGTTTTCCCTCTAGTTTAAGTGAATTTATTAGATCCATAAATTAAAATCTTCCGGTCTAACTGTTCCTCAAAATCTATCAATTTACAAGAAGCAATTTGAAATCCATCATTGAGGTAGTAATTAACTCATTACATATACGGACCCAAACCATTTTCTAAGTCACCACATTCCTCCATATCTTACACCTCTATAAATCTTTATCTTAAGTCCTCGCATAAACTAGTATAACTTATGCCATTACCGCACACACAATTCGAGGCAATCGTGACAGTGTTTCAACTTACGCACACATATCGTAACCATTTCCTCCAACCGAAGCCAAGTAAATCCTATTAGCTTACATGTCCTTATTGTGTGAGTAAGGTCCTTGTCGTAAAGGCTCTTTTCTAACTCTATCCTCATCATTGTAGTCACATCTTTAATTGTCTTGATTGGGTCTCACCCGTGATAGAGAAGTTAAACCAGATCCAACACAGATGTTCCCTTTTTTTTTTTTAATTTCTTCTAACTTAACCAATCACCAAGATATTATTACTACATAGCTTAAATTACAGCTCAAAACGGCAGACAGTGAGTATCTTAACAATCTCGAAATTCATCCTCAATTTTAATCCAAACCAATTGTACAAATAGATTATATTTTCAAATTTCTAGTTCATGACAAAATCTACACTCTGAAGGAAACAACAACCAATCAGTTCCTTATTTTATCCTAAACAGATTTCTTTATCATAATTTAGGATAGTTTCTTAGCTTAACTAAGTGGGTAGTAATCACGGTATCAAATACCCAATTTATCTGCTACTGAAGGTCCAACACACTTTTCTACAACTTCTTAATAATCCTGACCAAGTGGACAAGCACTTGACTAACTAATTATCGTCCCCATAACTAACCCTCAATGTTCTTCCTTCTCATAACAAATCCACCCCCTTATCTAATTCCTTGCAATGTAGATGACCTACCCAAATTTTCTAGTTCACGCAGAATTTACTTTCTACTTATCCCCTTCCAATTTATAAATATTTGGGTAGAGTCTCCCCTGTTTCTTTACTCTCCCAAAGCTAATTCATGCACTCAAAACCCAAGCAGTTCCAGTATCGTCTATCATTTATTATATCTATCATTCTACTCTATCAAAAGAAAACTACAATCACTTACATCAATTACAACCTTCCCAAATACTATACTATTTAATTTACATCACATTTTTCATAAACTTCTCAAAGTGACGAGATTTTGGTCCCACTAACTGAGTCAACTGATGGATAGTCTCTTCCTTGTTTTTTGTAACATTTTCATAGACCAATACATCCTTGTACACTGGCCATGATACCCTTTTTATCTCAAGGTAAAACAAACACTTAAATAATAAGATAAAGAAAAGAATTTATTATAATACTTACAGTCAATGGAGTATTTCCACGTTGAAGCTTGTGCTAGCAGACAGTTTACAGAATCGTTTTAAAACACGGGAGCTCTGAAACCAACTATAACAACTCAGTTTTTATTTCTTTTAAAATTGTGTGAAATTTAAAAATTTTCTTTCATAAAACCCGATCGTTAACATCTTTACTTAAAACCTCTTTTTATAAATTGCAGCGGAAAACTTTAAGAGATAAAACATATAATAAGTACCATTACTTTCTTTTACGATTTAAATTCAAAACTCTTTACAAAAAAAATTTCTCTTTCTTACACTCTTTAGCCCAACCAGCTGCAAGATTCACCCGTGCAAATCCTTTATCAACTGTCTTTGACTTGTTCTCTTGTTTTTCGTACATACCTATATTACGGGGAAAACAATGAGCCTAACGCCCAGCAAGAATAAGAATGATATGCAATCCAAGTGATATGCAGGATCATACAATGTATTACAGAAGAGAGTCGTATCTCTTCTAGAAGCCACTAGTGAGATACACCCAGGGTTATATGGCCTAACCATTTCACTCCGACAATGAGGTATATCCATCGGGGGTGTTCCATAAGCCAGTGTCACACTCCTAGTTAAAGACGATGGGGATTTCAAAATGGGAGAAGGATGACCACTGATTCCATGTAGGTAACTCCAACCACATCGCACCCTATACGGGAGTATTCTATCGATGGAATGTCACCGATCATCTCGAACCCTCACATGCCTATTTACAAATATTAGGTATGACATGCAGTATGTAAGCATTTTCATAATTCCTAGGATGATGCATGAATGCCACAATTAATTCACGGTATGAATGCATGAGGGAATTGGAATGAGATGCAATGCAAGTGATATGCGTGATCATACAATGCATTAGAGAAGAGTGTCGTATCTCTTACGGAAGCCAAAAGTGAGATACACCTAGGGTCATGAGGCCTAACCATTTCACTCCAACAAGGAGGTATGTCCATCGGGGGGTGCTCCACAAGCCGGTATCACACTCCTTGCTAAAGACGTTGGGGATTTCAGAACGGAAGAAAGATGATCCCAGATTCCATATACTTAACTCCTACCACACCGCTCCCTATATGGGAGTATTCTACTGATGGAATGTCACCGATTATGCCGACCCCCCATACACCTATTTACATATATTAGGTATGACATGCAATATGTAAGCAGTTTCATAATTCTTAGGATGATGCATGAATGCCACAATTAATTCACAGTATATATGCACGAAAGGATCACAACAATTATAATTAGATCTGCATGTGTAATTCAATTTAGAAGTGTTGTACTATCATCATCATTTCTATTCACAAAATAAATAAAGTTTGCACAAAAATTTTTCACTAATATAAAAGACAATGGCAGTATAATTTTTGAGTCATTCTTTGATAGTTATGAGCAAGGGGTAATAGTTTCAGACCCATTTATAGTACTGGACTCAATCTCAACTACCATATGCAGGTTTTCTAGATACAACCCAAGGAATTAAACTGTTAAGCATGCTTACAAATCAATTATACCGAACAAGAACAAGAGAATAGTTCACATTACTCAATTTCCAGACAATTATGCTTTATTTCGTATTTCACAACATTCATCTGCTTCACAACATTCACATGCTTCACAACATTCACCTCCCCTACTATCTACACTTGACAGCAATATCACAACATTAAGTAGTCCATATTTCTAGACGATTCACCAAAATCTAGATTTTCACACTTCACAAGTTTAACTTATCGTTTCTCATTTGACAACAACTACCCATGATACTTAATAACATCAAGCAATTGATAGTACAAATCAATAAATTAGCAACTAAAACACGTAATGTAGGGCTTCCTTTGGCCACCAACATTATCCTCATTCTTACCTCTATATCCAGCAACCAAACAACAAGCAAGACAGCAACCAAGGTGAGGTTTTCAAATTGTTCAAACCCCCACACGTTCCTAAGAAAAGATAGCATTAGATTTAATCCTCATAATCAATTCGACCTAAACTAAAAGTCAATAAATCCTCAAAATATATTCTTACCTTACTTCACTTCACGGATGGACAGCAATATTGTTAGATAGAGCAACACACCAGTATCACACCACTCTTCACTTAACTCAACACTCACCAATTACTTCTTCACTTAACTCAACACTCACCAATTACTTCACAACAAGGTAACAGTCCCACACTCTCCACAATTGCCAGAGCAGAATATACAGGGAACTTACCTCTTCTCCCGACTCTGCAGTACACAGGACAGGAATGAAGAGTTCAGCTCTATTTCACTTTATCATCCCATCGATTTAAATCTAGCAGAGGACCCATGTGAAATTGGAGAAACTGGACATTTGCCCATTTCAATGGAGGAGGTCCAATAAGCAGTGGCCAAGTGGAAACTTCTCAATCTTCTTGGTGGAGGAAGAAACCGTCGGGTCAGCTAGGAGAATTAACCCAGTTCAACGTGGAACCAACATGACCGGACCAATTCAACCCGACGCCATCCACTTAGCCGAAACGCCACTGCCAATGCCAATTCTTCCATACCAGAAGCTAGGAAGAAGAACAAAGAACATAAACTATCGACCTACCTTCACCGAAGATTCGCAGCTCCAAAATCAGCCTTCCAAGCTGTGGTATACCAAGCACTAACTCGCGATTTGCCGTACCCACAATAACACGAAGCCGCCGACAAACATCCACCCACCGGCCAGCGTACAGAGCTCAAGCTCGAGCTTTCCCTCGCCGGTTTTCGATCGCCTTCCTCTTTGTTTTCTCGTCACGTCGCTCTCACCCCCCTTGGGTGCTGATTTCTCTCTTTCACACAAATGTCCTGCATCCATTTGTTTTAAATCCAAACCAAACCGTCGGTTTTGTTCTCTTTCCCCCCCAACCAACCAATTCTCTTCTCTTCCTTCCAATATATTTAGGGTTTTATCTTAATTTCTCTCTTTCCATTTATTTAAATCTTCCACTTGTTAATTATTCCAATTTTTTATTTTTTTATTTTTAATTAAAATCAAGCCACATAATTGTCCACATATTTTCCATCCTTAATTTGATAATATTCCTCTTAATTTAGTCCTCATTATCATCCAATAAATTCCCATAATTTATAATCTAACAATTACTTTCTCGGTAATACCTAGATAATTATTCAACAAATTCGAATACCCCAAATTACTTTACAATTTATCGTTTTTAAATTTCGATATAAAAAGTCGGGGTATTATAAAAATACACAGGGGACCCTTACCTCGCATTGTCGCCGGAGAAGACTCTACACAACCGTCCACTTAACCGTCACCCCCACCCCCAGCTTCACCAGTAAAAAATCCAAAAGACTCCTCATTTCCTCATAGTTTTCACTCTCTATAAATCCTATTTCCCTTCGTCTCTCTCGTAGTGGTGCTCTCTCTGTCTCTTTATTTATACATAGAAAGCTAGGGTTGTCACGCGTAATTGTCCATTTAAATTTTATAGTTGTTATTCAAGTATCCCATATATCTAGGCGATGGATACTTATTTTTTGGGCGATGTTCTGATGGTCGCGCCAAAAACTCTCGCTATACAGAACTTCCAATTTCGCCAAGAGGGACGTTTGTCATAATGAAATGAACATCGTATTCTTTTAATTCCTCTACCATTAGGGGCATCCTTTGCATCAAAACGATGTCGTTTTCTACTTACTCTTAACAAACCACGCCGTCCGTCTTCCATCTTCACTATGAGGGATGTCCGTTCCTCAATGAGGGCCATCTGTTCCTTCTTAAAAGCCTTTCCTATTAATTCCAAACGACGTCATCTCACTTCAATCTTAATGTCGTTACCTTTATTTCTATTTCAAACGTTCTTTTTCCATAAAGGACATCCCTTCCTTCCCATTTACTTCTTCGTTCCAAACGATTTCGTCCCACATTATACTAACGTTGTCAGCTATTCTTTTGTTTCGGACGTTCTAGTTTCCATTAAGTTAGTCCCTCACTTCCTAAAATGATGATGTTCACATTATTATGTAAGCACTCGCCTTCTAACAGAGACATATGTTTCCCTTCCAAACGATGCCGTCTCACCATTGCGACGTCCACCTTTCCCAAAAGCATCTGTCAACCCTTTCACTATGAAGGACGTTCGTCCCTATACAAGGAAGGTCCGTCATTCTTATTTTTTCTCTATTTTGGACATCCATCTCTTCCCAAGAGATGTCCACTAGTTAACCAATCTGTGACGTCCTGCATCAAAAACCGTTCTTTCTTAACTTTTCTCTTTAAATTGTCCATGTAAAAATTTTTCATCTTGATTTACTTAGAATGGGTGAAAATAAAACTTAAGTTTAAGATGGAAATCTAAGAAATATAGATAAATCAGAGTAAAGCAAAAACATTAAAAGCATCAAAAAAAGTTTAGGTTTTAAAATAGAAATATAACTACTAATGAAAACACGGTTCAGCTGGTAGAGTAAGAGTTAATAATTTTTACAAAAACAATACCCTTCTCAATTTATTTCAAAAGAGCGATTTCTTCTCTTCTTTCTTCGAGCCATAATTCTACTCAGGTCGTGATTCATCTGGATAATCAAGAGGCTCCATGGGAAAGGCATCCTCCTCTTCTACTGGCTTTATCATTTCTTGACTATTTCCTACACCACAAGTAAAACGTGAGACTAAAGACCCAGTAAGGAGTGGGGTTGTTCAGTATGTTATGCCTCTCTTTAGTTCTTTTAGAGTGGGTACCGCCCCAAACCAATCTTTTCTTTACTTTCATTCTTTCATTCATTCGTTACTCATACATCGAGCGGAAGATGGAGGAACCCATGTGTGAGGGAATAGTCTTAATCAGCTTCTTACCTCCTGTGTGTAACTGGTACCGTTCCCGACGAGGGAGGGGCGTAAGCCCATTTACAAGGTTAGAACTCAACTACCCCTCCATCCTCGATCTTCCCATTTTCCTTTCTTTCATTCTTTTCATTTATCATTTCCTCACTTTATGCGTGTAAGTACACTCCAAAGGTGGTACTTCTTACTTGTTTCTATTATTATGATGCATGTTGATAGAAATAAATAATGGAATTTCAACAGTGCATAAAATTGAGTAGCAGCAAAATAAAAGCAAATACAAGAACGAATATGACAATGACGTAATTAGCAAATAACATTCATAAATTTACCGAGTATAACAATAAAAGAAATGACATTTTACGATGCTTCTAACAATGAAAATAGAAAGCCAACAGACAATGATTTATCATGCTTCTAACAATGAAATTAGACAACAAACATACAAGGATTTATCATGCTTTCAACAACTAACTTAAACAACCAACATAATGACTTATTATGCTCCTAATAAAGAAATTAGACAAAGAACATAGAACGATTTATATGCTTCCAACAACTAATTTAAACAACCAACATATAATGACCATTCATGCTACTAACAAAGAAATTAGACAACCAACATACAAGGATTTATCATGCTTCCAACAACTNNAAGAGAACTATCCCCCATTGGAGATTGTTGGTTTCGGCCAACCAAAGAAACGCCCTCTCACTTTAGGAGGTGCCGCAACTCCTTTGTGTTTTTCCTTCTTATTTTGGTGCTACTCTTGAGTTTCCTTTTTACTGGTTGGTTTGTCTATGAAATGGAGGTTTGATATATATTAGTTGCTGAAGAGTTTCTTTTGGAAGTTTATGAACGAAAGTGATATTTTCGGAACATTGTGAGCTACAGAATCTGTGAATTTTTGTTAACTGTTTTTCTTGCTGATTGAAGCCCCTGTTTGAACCCCTTATGGTAAGTATCTCTATTCGAGGCCTTCTAATGAATTTTTCAGAATTAAGTCAGGAAACTAATCTCATTGATTTGAGCATTATTCGTTACCTGTAGCTCAAGTTATAGTATTTTAATTCAGGACTATAAAATCTGTCTGCTTGGAATAGTTTCTCTGGGGAATTTTGAATCAAATAGATCTTTGACTCCAGAACGTCTTTTGGCCTGGGATTTTGACACGATCTTCGTCCCTATATTCAGTTTATACCCTCCAAATTACAACTCTAGATCAATTACAGAGTTGGAGTTCTAATTGTTTGATTATTGCTGGTCGATTATTGTTGATTGTTGGAACAGATTTCCATTAAGGTTTCCAAGCGTCTCTTGGAACCTGTCAGTTGCATAAGGACTCCACCAAGCCCTCTCTTTGATGCGTCACAATAAATACAAAAGTTGTCTTCCTCTATTGACAACGTCAACATAGGGGCAATCGTTAATCTCTGTTTTAATTCTTGGAATCTCTTCTCACAATCACTAGAGCACAGAAATCGTGCATTCTTCTTTGTCAGAACGGTGAGTGGTAGAACGATCTTAGAGAATCCTCAATAAAACGCCTATAGTATCTGGCCAACTCAAGGAAACTTCTCACATCTCCAACATTCTTCGGCTCTACCCAGTCCATAATTGCTTGCACCACAGCTGGGTCCACGGAGATACTGTCCTTGGAGATCACATGGCCAAGAAAACCAACTTTACTCAGCCAGAAATCGCACTTAGAAAATTTGGCTTACAATTGGTGCTGGCTAAGAATTGATAGAGCCATCCATAGATGTTCACAATGCTCTGCCTGAAATCAAGAATAGACCAAGACATTGTCAATGAAAACAATAATAAATTTGTCTGCATAATCCCTGAAAACCCGATTCATCATATCCATGAAGGCTGTCGGGGCCTTGGTCAACCTAAATGACATAACTAGGAATTCATAGTGTCCGTACCTAGTGCAAAATGCAGTCTTAGGTACATCATCTGGTTTAACCTTCAATTGGTAATAGTCTGAGGTGAGATCTATTTTTGAAAATACCAAGGCACCACATAACTGGTTGAACAGATCATCAATCCTCGGTAGCGGGTACTTGTTCTTGATTGTTACTTTGTTCAATTCATGGTAATCGATGCACATCCTCATCATCCCATCTTTCTTTTTGACAAACAGTACTGGTGCACCCGAGGGAGAAAAGCTCGAACAAATAAATCCCTTGGTGATCAAATCCTCCAATTGGACCTTCAACTCCTGTAACTCAGCCGGTGCCATTCAAAATGGGTTTGTAGAAATAGGTTATGTGCCACACTGTAAGTTGATCTCAAACTCGATCTCATAGTCAGGGGGTAGACTGGGAAGATCGTTGAGAAAAACAGTTGGAAAGTCACAGACTATCGCAACATCCTCTAACTTAGTCTTTGGAGTTATAGTAGTGTCGATCACATTGATTAAGAACCCATCACATCCATTCCTCAACAATTTATCTGCCTTGAGTGCAGAGATGATAGCCATTTTTCCCTTCTCCTTGGTTCCTCAAAAAAATGTGCAGTTTGCCACCAGGAAGGCAAAAGCAAACTTCCTTCTTCTTACAATTGATGATCGCGTGGTACGAAGATAGCCAATCCATTCTGATGTTGATGTTGTAGCCCTTTAGGTCCATGATGATTAGATTGGCCCTTTAGGTCCATGATGATTGTTTCTCTAGTTCACACTACTAGAGAAACAATTTATCTGTTCTCAAAACTTTGTTGAAATAAAAGACTACGTGGCACGCGAATCAAAAAGAACGTATGCAGCACACTTATTAACATAAATTGTACCTGTCAAGATTTGGTAATTTTTTTAATCTAGATAAGATCTCCTAATTTAAGCAGGGAGCAATTAATATTACATAACAACAAATATTGCATAATTTATGTGTACCGGCCACAACTGCTGGCTACTCCTCGTCCAGGTCATGACCATACATAGCAAAAACCAGCAGCGCCACTCCTCCTTCTCCACCGAGTCGGGTTGGGTAGTTTCTGGCAACATGGCTGGGCTTCTGACACAAAAAACACTTCTCTGAGCCAGCCAAGCACTCTCCGCGATGTATCTTCTTACATTTTGGACATGAATTAGGCTGAGGGACATTGGTCGGCTGTATCACTGGTCGTTTATATGGTCTTTGCTGTGATCTACCCTCATAAGGTTATTTAAATCCTCGGCCAGTTGAGGGAACGCTACGAGACTGATGGCTAGAATTGGCTTTCCACATTCTTTGATTTGCTTCCCTTTGTCTAGCCGCCATAAACTTTACTCCTTCCACAGCTAGGTCCCTTGCCACAATTTTCGAATAGGTGACACCTTCTTTGCCAGCACGAATAACTATTTCCAAAACCTCAATCTTAAGTCCTTGAACAAAATAGTGGACTTTATGCTCTTCCGTAGCCAACAAACGAGGAGCATAATGAGATAATGCCTCAAATCTCTTAGCATACTCTACTACAGTTGTCGTCTAGCATAGGCATATAAATTCCATTAACTTCTGCGTACAGACGATGTGGTTGAAATATTTTTCATTAAACAGCTCTTTGAAGTCTCTCCATGTGAGGGTAGTGATGTCTCTTTACACTTTGACTGAATCCCACCAAAAACGTGCATCATGCATCAGCAAATAAGTCCCACACTTGACTCTATCCGTCTTGTTGATCTCGGCATAAGCGAATTTTTCCTCCACGGAGTATATCCATTCCTCAGCTCTCGTGATATCAGAGATGTTCCGGCTAAAATAGGGAGGCTTCAGCCTTTGGAACTTCTCCCATCTAGCTTATCTTTGAATCGGTTGAATTGGTATTGCTCTATCATTCAGCCCCATAATTCTCTCCATGTATCAAAAATGTTGCTCCATGTATTGAGACTTGCATGCTCTGAGATTGCTTCTCCACAACCTCAGCAATACAATCAAGAGCCTCATCAAGGCCATTGCCCTCTCGTTGGCTCGGCGCTTGGGACCCTTCCTCATTACACAGAATATTTCTTCTTCCTCGCCTAGCCATTTATAATCATATACGATTTCATAATTTAGAATAATAAGTTTAAGGGAAACATTTTAATCATTTCTAATCCTATACAATTTCATACTGTAGCGTAATAAGTTAAAGGGAAACAATTCAGTAACATAAACGTAACTTACAATTAAAGGAGCATTGGCCGATGAGTCTGGTTTATCCGCGGTGAATAGCACATGACCTGGTTATGGCTCTAATATCAACTGTGATGCCCCGAGTCAAAAACTGTTCTTTCTTAACTTTTCTCTTTAAATTTTCCATGTAAAAATTTTTCGTTTTCATTTACCTAGGACGGGCGAAAATAAAACTTAAGTTTAACACAGAAATCTAAGAAATATAGATAAATCAGAGTAAAGTGAAAACATTAAAAGCATTAAATAAAGTTCATGTTTTAAAACAAGAATAAAACTACTAATCGAAACACGGCTCAGCAGATAGAGTAAGAGTTAATAGTTTTTACAAAAACAATACCCTTCTCAATTTATTTCAAAAGAGTGATTTTTTCTTTTCTTTTTTCAAGCCATAATTCTACTCAAGTCGTGATTCATCAGGATAATCAGCAGGGTCCATGGAAAATGCTTCCTCATCTGCTCCTGGCATTATCATTTCTTGACTATTTCCTACACCACAAGTAAAATGTGAGCGTAAAGACCCTGTAAGGAGTGGGGTTATGCAAGATGTTACGCCTCTCTTTAATTCTTTTGGAGTGGGTACCGCCCCAAACCAACCTTTTCTTTACTTTCATTCTTTCATTCATTCATTACTCTTACGTCGAGCGGAAGATGGACAAGCCTATGTAGGAGGGAATAGTGTTAGTCAGCTTCTGACCTCCTATGTGTAAGTGGTCCTGTTCCCGACGAGGGAGGGGCATAAGCCCACTTACCAGGTTAGACTCAAACTACCTCTCTGTCCTCGAACTTCCCATTTTCTTTTCTTTCATTCTTTTCATTTATCATCTCCTCACTTCATGCATGCAAATACACCCTAAAGGTGGTACTTCCTATTTGTTTGTATTATCGTGATCATGTTGATACAAAAATAAATAACAGAAATTAAACAGTGCATAAAATTGAATAGTAGCAAAATAAAAGCAAATACAAGAAAAAATATGACAATGACGTAATTAGCGAATAACAAGCATAAATTTACCGAGTATACCAATAAAAGAAATAAAATTTTAGCGTGCTTCTAATAATGAAATTAGATAGCCAACATACAAAGATTTATCATGCTTCAAACAAAGAAATTGGACAACCAACATACAAGGATTTATCATGCTTTCAACAACTAACTTAAACAACCAACATATGATGACTTATCATGCTCCTAAAAAAGAAATTAGACAATGAACATACAAGGATTTATCATGCTTCCAACAACTAATTGAAACAGCCAAAATATAATCATCTATCATGCTCCTAACAAAGAAATTAGACAACCAACATACAAGGATTTATCATGCTTCCAACAACTAATTTAAACAACCGACGTATAATGACTTATCATGCTCCTAACAAAAAAATTAGACAACAAACATACAAGGATTTATCATGCTTCCAACAACTAATTTAAACAAGGTAGTGTGCAGCGCACCTAAACAAAACAGAATCAGTCATTCGTATGATTATACACAGCTCATTCGTATGAGGTACATCATCTCTTCAGTTGGTTCATCAATGTATATCATGGGGTTAGACATCAATAACATTATCATTTCTCCATCATTCAGAATATATGATTGCAGTAAGGAAAGCATAGAATGAAAAGGAAACAAGAAGACTCTACTTGTGGGCAGGGCGTCCACTGACCAAGACTCTACCTAAACCTTTCCTTTGTTGAAGAATTCACTCACGGACAGCAAAAATACCCACTAACTCCTTGTTCACAATCACCCCCTTCGGTTCACGATTCACGTTGAAGGAATGCACGTATAAGCTTAACTCACGGAATGCAACTCTATTACTGGACAATTTTTTCTCACTCGCAGGAAGACTGCATCTCATCCAAAGAACTCTCTCTCTCACTGGAAATTTTAGAAGTGCAGAAGGAGACCTAATTTGGATTAAAAGGGGTAAAACTTTACCTAGAGAGGGACGACTGTGCGCCAATGGAAGAGGGAAAACGTGGAGATGGGGTGACGAGGTCCAATTGTGGGGAAAACTTGCCCCACAATTGAGTCGGAGCGTTTTCACAATGACCACACGCCCAAAAATTCTATTATTTAAAACCTAATTTTTCACAAAACTGGGACTTTTCGGATGAGGGTGTGCATCCTGGTCTCATCCACGTTCGTTTGAATTTGCCATTCGAACAAGAAAAGGCATCCGCAAGCGTCTGAAAATGTCTAGAAATTGGACAGATTCAAATCTTCCTTGTCCGCGTGCGTCCGCCATCGTCCGCATGCGTCCAAAACTGTCCATTTATAGATAGCAAACACTTTAGGACTTGAGGGTTTCATGCATCATTCTAAAATGCAAGGACGACACTCCATGCGTTTGCGTTTGACATTTCTCATCCTTGAGTCATCTGCATGCGTCCGAATTCATCAAGTACAGCTTTTCTTCACATTTTAATACTTAATTTTTATCCAATAATATTTACCCCATAAATACATGTCATAACTTTACACACATTAGTACACAATTTAATATAATAATTATCTCGAAGATTGATTACATCGTATATACGGTGAAAACGTTACAGAGGTGGTACATACTACCCTCCTTATAGAAATTTTTGTCCCCAAAATTTAGTTGCTGAATAGCTCAGGAAACTTGGCCTTCATGTCATCATCTTTCTCCCAAGTGGTGCCTTCGCTTGTGTGATTTTGCCATAAAACCTTGACTAGAGGAATTCGCTTGTATCGTAGTTCCTTTACTCTAGAGTCAAAGATTTGAATAGGCTTTTCGTTGTAGCTCAAGTTGGGTTGAACTTCGATATCTTCGGTGGGGCTCAATACAATTGCGTTTCCTAGACACTTTTTGAGCATTAACACATGAAAGACATTGTGCACGCCCGCCAAAAAGTCTGGTAACTATAGCTGGTAAGCGATTGATCAATCTTCTTTGTGATAACATAGATGCCCACATATCTTGGATTGAGCTTTCCCCTTTTTCCGTAACGTACCACGCCTTTTAATGGAGATATCTTTAGAAATACATTGTCTCCTTCATTGAATTTTAGGGTACGTCGTCGATTAGAGGGGTAACTCTTTTGACGGCTTTGAGCTACTAACATCCTTTGTTTGATCATCGCCACAGATTCTACAGTTTTTTGTTCTAATTCGGGGCCCTAAAAGGTAGCTTTACCAGCCTCGTCCCAATGCAAGGGATATCTGCACTTTCCTCCTATAAAGTACCTCATATGGAGCCGTGCCAATCGTGTCCTGGAAGCTGTTATTATATGTAAATTCGACCAAGGGTATCAGTTTTCCCCAATCGACCTGAAATTCAAAAATACAGGCGTGAATCATATCTTCGAGAGTTTGGATAATCCTCTCACTTTAGCCATCTATTTGAGGGTGAAAGGCTATGCTAAACTGCAATTCTGTACCCATGGCCTTGTTTAAACTCTTCCAAAATACTGAAGTAAATCGTGGATCCCGATCCGACACAATAGAAATCGAAACACCATGTAGTCGTACAATCTCCCTAACATATAAATCAACGAACTAATTCATTTTGTATGTCATAGCTATAAATAGGAAGTGTGAAACCTTTGTCAATCTATCCACAATCACCCATATTGCATCGTGGCCTCTGGTGGTTATAGGTAAGCTTGTAATGAAATCCATTGTAATATGCTCCCATTTCTACTCTAGAATTGGCAATGATTGGAGCAAACCACTTGGCTGTTGGTGTTCGACCTTCACACGCTGACAAACCTGGCATAAAGCCACATACTCAGCGATGTCATACTTCATATTTGACCAGTAATAGTGTGCCTTGAGATCCTGGTACATCTTGTTACAACCAAGGTGAATCGAGAAACTAGAAGAAAGGGCTTCCTATAAGATCTTTGTTTTCAAGACTATAATGCTCGGCATATACCATCGGTTTTTATACTTTGTTCCAGGGTCCTATCACTCGAAGTTGGGCCAAGAAACTTATTGCTTATCTAACGAACTTTTATTTTGCAGGAACTACCAAGATGTGGGATTCTTTGAAGGAGGTTTCACAAGATGACAAAGATGTTCTGTTTCATTTAATCACTTTGGTCAGTATTCCTCCCA
>CM039473.1:19025867-19165450 GCA_022433065.1 Begonia loranthoides
TGACAAGGTAAAACCCACATCTCACAACATCATTTCCATTTATTCACATGTTTTCCATTTTTATTTAGTTCCATCCTATGGCACACACCTAGGAGACCAACTCAAAAACCCACATCTCTATACATCTATATATGTTTATTCATTTTGTATACTTTTGGTTCAATTACATTTTTTTCTCATTTTCGTATAGTTTAGGAAAACATTGATGTATGATGCAAGCATACAATTCCATCTAACATGTCTATCTACCGTATCCTTGAAACATGATCTATTGTTAACTAAGGAACTAAACTTAAGTCTAATAAACATACAATTCACACCAAACAATCAACAATACATTAAGTAAATGCAAGCATCAAACAAATCCTAATTCTCGTGATGTAGGTCTTTTCAGACAAAACACTAACCTAGAGTCCTTAGGTTTAAAGAGTTATCACTTAAAGTTTCTTTTCCTCAATACCTATTTATCAATAAACAATAGTTTATTAAACTTAGCATCAACTAGGAATAATCATCAAATCCTAACTTGATTAATTTCCAAACTGTATAGTTTTCCTAACATGTCCAATAGAATAACACATTAACCAATGGAGTGTAATTTCTATCCAACAGTTCAACTTAACCGGTTATTCCAACAGTGACCAAGGCATAGTTTTCTAATCACAGAACATGGCCCATATTATGTCCATCAATATCAACAAATAAAATTCAACAAATTCTAAAACCCCAATCCGGGCAATAAGCAGTGTGATTCCCAATTCCATACCAATCAAAGGCCATAAACAACTTCAATATAATACAACTCAAGTAATAACAAATAACCGAAGACACAGTGGCTTATTTCTTATTCCAATTCATAAACAGTACTACTTAATCAACTTATAAAGAAGTCATCATAGTTGTTTTGCTAACAGTGATATCCCAACCTAATAGTTTATTCCAATCAGAACAATGCTTAAGAATAAAACCCAATACTCAACAGTGACTAAAATAACCATATAAACCAATATGACAGAACCCTATGTATGGTCAACAAGCACATTCCTTAGCATCCATAGAATTAACAGTAACTAACTAGCATCATTATCATTAGACCAACCATCAAACAAAACCAATATCTTATATTTAGGAGACAGCTTCATACCTAAAACATCTAAGAAACAAAAACCAATTTGCTTCAGAGAACAGCTCTTAATTTCTCCAAATTTTAAGTCTGTCACTGTCCCTTACTCTCTCGGTCCTTTCTGTCTAACTTCCTTCACGGCCTTTTTCCTTTGAACTATTTATCTTCTCTCAAAACTCACAGCACTCTCTAAGCTCTCTCTCTCTCTCTCCCTTTGTCTACTACCCTCATTCTCCCTCGAATCACAGTAGTGTCCTCAAAGTTTCTCACTCCAAAAACCTAAGAACCTCAGCAACCCCTTGCCAGATATTTGCCCTTTTCCAAAACTCCCCAACCTATATCCATCCTCTCTAATTATAGACCACTCTTAGCGCCCCTCCAGTGACCAAATGTAGGTGAACGGATGATAAGAGGAATGGTTGATCGTCCATGAAGTGCCAAGAGATAAAACTCTCCATTTCCAGGCGACGGTTTCCCAGTTCCAAGGAGCTTTTCAGATAGCCAATCAATCAATTCCTTGTCCATGATTGACCGCCAATTCAATCGATTAGTCACTAATTCTGTTTTCTGAATTACCAGTTAATTACGCTGGTAGATTGATTCCCTTTTGACGATCGACCACCAATCAATATTTTACCACTCTGAATTTTGTTGGTTGATGACGCCGGTAGATCATTTCCCTTTTAGATGATCGACCATCAATCATCCAAAAAACTGCCTATTTTCAATGCAGGTCGATCATTGTTTTCCAATCCAGCAACCGTCCAATACTCCTCCAAATATATATATATATGTTTATATCCTTAGTAAAACCTAACCCATTTTTTCAAATTATCTAACCTCAATTTATTCCCCTATTATTCATTGTATAATTCACATTTCCTTCATCACCTTTCCTTCGTTGTATAATTCACATTTCCTTAATCACCTTTCCTTCGTTGTATAATTCACATTTCCTTCATCAATTTGTAGTTCATTATTTTCCAAATGTATTTTCCCTTGTCCAACACTTAAATTATCCAAGTCAATTTACAATAAATCCTTAATCATCCTCCTAAACTAAATAATCCGGGGTAGTATAATTCACTTTTTCCAATTATGTTTCTCTTGACCAACACTTTACACATCCATTTAAGCTCCTAATACCACATAATTATTACTTAAGTCATTTTCTTAGCCTTACAAAAATTCAGGATATTACATAGGCTAATAAAAATACTTGGTTTGAGAACAGTAGTCATTTGATGGGTTTTTTGGAGACTACAGTGGAGGCTTCCTTGACCAAGGCTAGTTTCGTTTTTGCTTAGAAATTAGTCATGTCATCATGATGGTCATGCGTTTGATTTCTATGGCATCATGTCCTTTCTGCAAGTTGGATTCGGACTGATAGGACAACAATGCTTCTGGTTAGTCAGAATCCAAGTGTCTGATTTCTATGGCTATCATGTCCATTATACAAGTTGGATTCTGACTGATAGGACAACAATGCTTCTAGTTAGTTAGAATTCAAGTGTCTACTTTGGAATCGTTCCTTAGATATATTGGAGGATCTTAGTGCTTTGATCCTTGTACATGGTCGTTCTGCTGGAAGACCATTCTATTTTGGTGATCCCTTTAAGTCCTTTTCGTTGCTTCGTCTCTAGTGTTGGCTGTATCGGTGGTCGGTAAGAATCCTTTGGATACTCGACATTGTCGGTCCTCATTTAAAGAGCTTTCCAGTGCTATAGACTTCGACTAGTTTTGTCCATGTAAGTTTTTTTTTGCATTTTGAACTGTTCCTTTATTAGGGCAGTGTGTTTTGGATCCACTTTGGTATGGGTGGTACAGTCGCATTGTAATACTCCAAAAATATGTTTGGTAAACCTAATAAGTTGGTATAATTAGTGATGATTTTGGAGTGAATTGTTATTTAAGAGATTGTTAAATTAGTAAAGAGAATAAAGGTTTAAGTTGGCAATATTACAAATGCAAAAGTTACAATGGCATTTTAGAAGAAATGGTAGTCGCGAAGAAATGAAGGATGGAGTGTGGGAGTTGTTGATCGATGGATCAACCACTAGAAATGGAAGTTGGACCAATCGACCGGTTGAACATGGTGTGAATTCACAGAGGTGAATCAGAAAATGGCGGGGCTTTCAGGTTATGTTGGACCAGTCGATCGTGTGAATGACCAGTCCTACTGAATTTTTAGAAAATGAAGTTTTTAAGCATTGATCAACCGGCCTCATTGGAAGTTGTAAAACCCGAGTCTGTCTTTTTTTGGGATTTCTCGACGCGTCCCTCCTCACATGGCAGTATGGATGAGGGGTTAGTGTGATATTTTAGGAATATATGCGAAGCTTCTGGGGAAAGCTTTCGAGAGAAGAAAATGGGAAGTCAAGAGGAAAGAGAGAATGACAGAGAGAAAAGAGATAGAAGAAGCTCTCTACAGAGAGCCGAGAGCTGTGTGAGAAGAGAGAAATACATAAAAAGAAGATAGAAAGGGAGTGAGGTTGTTATGAAAGTCGTGAGTGAAGTAAAGAAGAAGAAGAAAGATAAAGGAGATGGAAGGACTGCTCTTTCTCGTGGGTGTTCTTTTGTAAGATGGTTTACTCATTGTTTTCTTTATGGATTAAGTTATGTTAGAAGTAAAAGATAGAAGAGTGAAGGAAGCTAGTAATGCTCTGTTTATTCTCTACTATGTTATCGTTGATGGCATGTTAGCATGTTACGCACTATTATGGATTTTAGCTCTCTGTTCTTTCCTACTTCTTGGTTTTGTGACATGGAAATATTGTGTTTGTCTGTTCAATTAAGTTCTCATACCCTGATGAAGTAAAGTTAAGTGTTCTTTATTTTCTAAGGGCACATTACTGTGTTGGATTAATGGATAGTGCTTTCTCTTCATTTTATGGAATTTATGGAAATAAAAGTAGAAGATAAATGAAAAAGTATAGTGCATTGTTCTTTGGTTTTAGTACTATATGTGTGGGTATTACTGATGCTTTCAGGATTTATTGATTTTAGGATAAATTTATGTTAAGAGTAGTTAAAGGATGATATGTTAAGGCTCCTAATGAATGAACCCTATTAAGATATGGTTACTAGACATTGAGAAATATGGATATGCTCTGTTGCTTGAAATGCTCTCTGTTTATTTACAGCTTCGATAAATATGTTTTTTCAGTTTAAAGCTTTATATTGTCCGCTGTGTATGAATATGATAAACAGTGAAGTGAAGAAGAAAGGCAACAAATAAGGAATAAATGTAACGACGCAGATTTTTTCTTATTCCTTTAAAATTTCGCTGAAATTAAAAATTTTTGTTAAACGTCTTATTAATAGAATATCAGAGCGCGAGCCGGCCCATTAGGAACCCTTTTTCTTCGTTAAAACTTAGCGGAAGCAGTGGTATGAAAACGTAGCTGATTTATTGAAACATAATGGAAGTGCTTACTCCAGCTCCAGCTCCTTCAGCTCACACCACAGCTCCTTCACACACTCATCCATCCTCACCCATATAAGAGAATCACACCACTCACTAGAGAACACACACTCACAGGAAGAGCTCTCTCGCAGGGAGAGGAGATCTCACGCAGCAGAGGAGAAATGCTGGACAAAAAGGGAGAGGAAGGCTTATACATTGGAAACAACATACACGTAGAGGAGGGCAAAGACATGGCTACGGGCAGGAGGAGGTCGGCGCCTGCGCTGGGGAGGATTTCCTGTCGAGAAATTGCGTGTAGTAAATGACACACAAGACAAGAGTTTGGATATTAAATCCCACACAGAGCTGGGCTATTTCGGACGAGTGTGGACACATTGGTCTCGTCCGCAAGAGTAAAATCCTTAAGGCTAAATCGCTTCCTCAAACGAGAATTAGCGTCCTCGTCCTATCCATACCGTCCGCAGATGACATTCTGATGCATTTTGGCATCTGTATGCACTTCTGCACGCGTCCGAATATGTCCATAAATTAGACAGATTCAAATTGGATGAGGCCTCACCTCATCCACAAACATCCGGAAGTGTCCAGGTCTGGATAGATTCAATCTGGACGCAACCATCCGTGTCCGCATGAACTTTCATGCGTCCGCAGTCTAGTCTGAAACGACAACATAGGCAGTGGTGACATTTCGGATGTGGAGACAGCATCCTCGAGTCATCCCAAAGTGTTGGGATGATGTTCTATATATTTGCAGATGAGGAGCAGCGTCCGCAAGGTCGTCCGCTGTCGTCCGAAAATGCACAATCCAGCACTTTCATCACATTTTCCCACTTAACTCTTATCCCATAACACTTTCCCATAATTACATGCCATAAATTAGCACGTAACCATGTAAAATGTAATATCCTAGTTACCCTATCCTTCAATTACATTGCATGTATGGGAAAAATGTTACCAAAAATACCCCTCAACCTAATGCTTCGAGTACGCCCTTGGTAATACCCCGACAATTATCCTACTTAAAAAGTCTGGGTGTTACAATAAATATATAGGGTATGTTGAGATTAATTGAAGGTGATTACTAATGATTAAATGTTATATATTGTGAAGGTATTACGAAGGCTAAATCGGAGTGCTAAACACTTTAAGGATGCGAGGTAAGCGATATTGTTTGTGTTTTGTCGAAAGGCTTATATCGAAAGAGTTAGGATTTGTATGTTGCCTACATTTATTAGATTTAATAGGTTGTGATCATGTCCTGAGGATGTATTGCTGCTTGATGTTGTGTTTATTATAATTAAGTTCTTTTAATGATGTGTTTATTACATTTAAGTTCTTTTAAGTTAAGGATTTTGAGATTGATCATGTTTGAGGTTTATATTGAGGATTATAGGATTTTGATATTGATCATGTTTGAGGATTATATTGAGGATATAGATTTGTACGCATGCACGGGTATTCATGCATCATGGTTTTCTAAAATGTTACGAAAATGGTTTTAAGCATATGTTTTGAAAATGAAATGGTTTTATTTCTATAAGTTTTACATAAGAAAGATAAAGAGTAAAGAGAAATATATAAAGAAAATAAGAAGGGTTTAAGTTAGGCTGAAGTTCACATGCTCTCTCCCAAGATGTTACAAAAGGGATTGAGATGGCTTAAGTTCATTGCTCATTCCCGAGTTGTTAGTAGAAAGGAAAAGGTAAAAGTGCATCATGATGGACTAAGTTCACCATCATGATGGAAGTTCACCATTTGCAATCCAAGTTAACTATGCTGGCCCAAGGTCATCAGCATAGTACAAGTTCACCGCCAGAGCCTAGGTTCACCCATACAACCTAAGTTCACTATCAGAATTACGTTCATTAAAGTTCAAGTTAAGTAAATGGTAAAGTAAGGACTAGATAACAATAAAGAAAAACGGAAAATCAAAACAGAAAATTGCATATGGATTTAAAAAGCTACATGTGTATTGCCTATTTATTTTATATCGCTTACTGAGCCTTTGGCTCATAGTTTAAGACTTGTGATGTAGGTAAATGCTAGATCAAGATAAGGAGCAGTTGATGAAGGCTATGCACGTACGGATCTTGTGGCTACCTAGGCTAAAGGATTAAAGGGAGTGCTTTGAAAAGAGTTTGTAAAGTATTTGAATTGTAAAAGAAAATAATTTCATTTATCGTATTTTCAAGTTATTTGTTTTATTTATAAAAGTCTTCTGCTTTGATTTATAAAATGAATTTTCCAAGTTGTAAAGGCTTTAAAGAAAATAATTTTATTTACTATCTTTTAAAGGGGTTTTATGTATGAAAAGTCTTCTACTATGCAAATGTTTTAATTTTAAGCGATTTTCAAATATAAATGTCATTTAAAATGACACATTTTAAGAAAGGAAAACTAAGTTGTTACACATGTGGGTCACACACTTGTCCTTTGTGAGTGTTGTGCTTGTCTTGTTCTAGAGGTCTGACGGATGGGACAATGATATTCCTAGTCAGGTACATTCTGAATCATTTATCTTGAGACTATTTCCCTTGGCTCCTTCTATGCTCCTTAGGATTTCTGCACACTAATGCATGGCACAATTGTTGCCATATTGAGATCCTTCCAGTGTTCGTGGGTCTCGAGTCCTTCCTATCAATGTTTGTTTCCTATACTCTAGGTCTTTCCTTTGGTAGGACGACATGCTTTGAATCCTTCCAAGATCTCTTGTGAAGTGAGTGTTGTTGTTGACCCTTACTTGGTAAAGTCTCGTGCTTCGTTGGGTAGTGGGATGTCATTTTTCTTTCCTCTGAGTTCCACGTTTTGTCAATCGCTTCCTTCTTGGGAGTGGTGCTAATTGTCGTTTGAGTTGAAGTCAGGTGGTGATTTCTATTGGTCGGTTGAGTGGTGGTTTCGCTGGGCTCGGTAACATGTTGTCAGTTGGCTGGGAACGTAGGGTGCACATCCCAATGGACTAGTAGAATATCCCTCTACAAGGAAATATGATTCTCTGATGGCTTACTTCCAACCTCTTAATTGACATTTCTCGTGTCGTTAGGGGGGTTTGTGTTAGATTTGGAGAATTTGAGATCCCAGTTCTGGGAGTTTTTTCTTGCAAGGGTTGTTCTTATGTTGGCGACCTCGTGGTTTGCACTTGGTTCGCATGTTTTCATTGAAACCCCTATGTTGTGATAGGTGGTGTTGTAATATCCCAATTTTTCATAATAGAATTAAGAAAATGTAATTGGGAGATTAATTGGTTGTAATAAGATTACTTGGATAATTATGGGAGATTTATTTGATGAACTAATTATTGAAGATTTATTATATGGAAATTATTAGGATTAGTGAAGTGGGAAATTTGGTTAAGATTTATTGGGGGTAAATTAAATGGGAAGTAATTAAATAAATGTCGTAATGAAAATAAAATAAAAAGAATAAAAATAAGATATGGACGTCAACGTTTGGAGAAAAATAGGTGATGTGGTGTTTGAGAGATGCTGACTGAAAAACAACAGGTTTTAAATCTGTCAAATTTGGATATTTTGTGGTCGAGTCATTGGTCGAAGACGCGGTCGTGAGGTTTGACCAAAATATAAATCAATTGTGAAATTTATGATTTTGGTCGAGCGATCGGTTGAAGTTACGGTCAGGAATATCGACCAAAAAATAGAGATTAAATAAAAAATGAGAAATACGGGGGTTGAACTAGTTCATCTTGAACCGGTGTGGTTTTCAGACAAATGAGAAGAAAGTTGTGGTTGGTTTTGGTAGAAAAATATTTATTAAATAGATGAAGAATAAATTAAAAAGGGAAATTTAAATAATTGGAAAGAGGAGGATTTAAAATGAATGAAGAAATGGGAGTAAATTAGAATGGGAATGGGTGGACTAAACCGATTCATCCTTGAACCAGTCCAGTATATGAAATGAAACAAAATGGTCTGCGACCATTTTGTGAGAGAGAGAACCCGACAGCGAGAGACGACGGAAGGGAGACAACGACGAAGGCTCGGGAGCGCTAGGATGCTAAGGTTAGGCCTAATCTTCTTCGCGGCAAGCAGCTGTGCTTGGACGAGAGCCGTGCGAAGGGTAGGGCACAGGTTGGACAAATCTCAAGGGATGTGAAATAAAGAGGCATGGGAGAAGACATGTGAGATTGAGTCTCTGGAAAAAGGATGTAGGAATGTGACTATGAGGACCCATATATTTCTTACTTCAAAAATCGCATTAAATTTAAATTTTTAATTTCTTTTATAAAAGAGCGGAAAACCTTTTAGATTGAAATCAGAGTTCTTTTCTAAAAACCGGACCGTTAAAAATCCTTTTTCTTAGCCTCGTTATGAAAATCGTTATGAGCAGCGGAAAACTATAATTATAAAATACTAAACAAATTGTTACAAGTTAGTCACGAAACACTTTCCTCCTTTACTTTCTTTAGCCTAGCCAGCCACAAGTCCTGCTCATGTAAATCCTTCATCAACAGCTCCTTCACCTAATCTTTGGCATGTACCTACACCACAAGCAAACTATGAGCCTAAGGCACAACAAGAAATAAAATATGCAATATGATATATGTCTCTAACTCATTATGTCAGAATGGAATCCTCCCAAACTATTCTTTTTTTACCATTACATACATTATTGTACATCGAACTGGGACACTAGAGGAATCTGTCGCGGAGAGAATAGTCTCTAGTCAGCATCTAACCACCTGGGGTAGACAGGCTCTCGCAACCCGACAAGGGAATGGCATAATTCTTCGAGTCTACCTAG
Source organism: Begonia loranthoides (assembly GCA_022433065.1). NCBI lineage: Eukaryota > Viridiplantae > Streptophyta > Magnoliopsida > Cucurbitales > Begoniaceae > Begonia > Begonia loranthoides. The sequence goes on from CM039473.1 coordinate 19,035,176, forward strand.
TTAGATTCCAACTAACTCTCCATCCTCCAATTCCCCTTACATTTATTTTCTTTATCCATTTTCCTCACATAAATGAATACCATCCCACACATGGCATTCCTATTGGTTTCTATTAATATTATGCATGTCAATTCAGCACAAGAATCGCAATAACATTTAACTATCATACAATAGAATATTAAATGCATACAAATAAAGCAGTCTGAGCCAATTAGTAAAGAAAATCACTGTCTATATCACTGAGCAATTCTTAATAGATAACGGATGTTATGTGAGATATTCAAATCCGCCAACCAGAGAATTAATTGAAGAAGAACTAATATGACCCGATATCGGGATACCAAGCATACTCGATAATTGAAGGTAATACCGCAAAGTTCAATATCCTAACATGCTTACTATTTTGACAGAAAATAACAGTGTTATCATGCTCGATAATTAAAAGGAATACAACGATAATTAGTATCCTAATATGCTTAGACATGAATGGAAACAGCAGCGATATACTCAAAATGTTAGACATGCTTCTTACATTTGTCATTCTAGTTGATTATTCTACTTAGTTGTCCTAGGTGATTTATATGCTTTAATTAATTGTTCTAGTAAATTAGCATCCTCTGTTACTTGCGTTAGTTAATTACGCTGGTTACATAACATGCTTTAATTAATAATCTAATTGACTGTCCTTTAATTAATGATCTGGTTGACTATCTCTATCAATTACATGCTTAAAGTGAATTACATGTTTTTATCCTAGACGGTTTAACCATGCTTATTTTATTATAATCAATTACATGCTCCCAAGTTAATTAATTACATTTATCATTCTAATTAAATATCTTAATTAGTTTCCAAGTCCGTTTACATGCTTCCTACATATATCATTCTAGGCGATTATTCTACTTAGTTATCATGGTTAATTTACATGCTCGATTAATTAACTAACATGCTTAAGGAACCCAACATGCTGCTTAGTTAATTATCCTAATTACATGCTACTTAGCAGAATATCACTAAAGTTCATTCTTTCAATAAACTTTTAGTAAGCATTCCTCACGTCTAAACATTTCATTTATCTGAGCATTCCTTAAACATTTTCATTCCTATAAATGCAGTAAATAAATTACGAGAACTGAGGAGCTAACATCAGTAAATAACTAACTAAGAGAACTAACAACAGTACATTCACCCAAGAATAAACTCACACACACTACTTGTGGGTAGGGCCTCCAAATGGCCAAGACTCACCCAATTCCTTACGTCGAAACTTTAATGCACAATAGCTGTTAGTTGTTATTCTTCTTCTCTTCTTCTTTGTACCTAACATCACCCACATAATAAGTACCCGAACAAAGCCAATGACCTATACTAATATCGAAGAAGGGTATGAAAAAAATGACACCAACAGTCAACTAATGTACGACCTAACTTTTGATATTCATAATATATTAATTTAACCCAACACTAATATATTGTCAAACAAAGAGCATTATCCATCAACCAAATCAAGACAATACACAACAACCAACGCATTCCATTATATTTTATCTTAACAAAACAACAGTTGAATTTAAAGCATTTATCAACGTGCATGGTACTCACTTAATTCTCACAACATTCCCACAATACATTATACTTGATATTTACCAGCATAAACATTAGACCAGTAGCATGAACATTAGACCAATAGATCATCCAACGTAAACGATTAACTAACCAACTCCATCATATCAACGTTCCATTGTAACCATACAACAAACATTAAGCTATAACTAAATTGCAATTTAATAGCATTTGGTAATTCATGATTAAACATCACATAGCACTTTCCTTATATCTCAATATAGTCAGTCGTACAGCGAGTCCAAATTCGATAATCAATTAAAAGTCTCAACCCATATTAGTTTATAACACATAACTAACATTATGTAACTATAATTAACAGAGCATATTTTCATCTCAACAATTTATTCTAATTTCATAGAAACAACATCTAACATGAAAACAACCAACGATCACAACCAATCATAACTTAGCAACAACCAACGACCATAACCTAGCAAATAACTAATTATCAATGCTTCCAATAAAATCAACTGAGTAGTAACATTCAAAGAAATATTCAGCCAACAACAATCAAACGCATAACACGATTTCTCAACAACAACATCCAGACTTAACCCACTACCAAAATAGCGTATCACAAAACATCCAGCAAGATGGTGTATTCAATCATCACATAAAGTTCCCACAGCACAACCCAACCCAGCAAACAACCCAACATTTCTCCTTTAAAAGTCAACAATCCATTTATAAAGTCAAAAACATAACTCACATATTATTAAATCAACCAATAGCAAACACGTTACATAGTCAAAAACATAACTCAACAGCATAACTCAACATATCATTAAACCAACAAACAAAGAGAATTGAAATTCCCTAGCTCATTTATATATAATTTCCATAACAGTCATCATCAAACCAAGGAAATGAAACACTCCAACGACTAACAAACACCACAAACAAATTTCCATGGACATTTCCAACCAACAGAGTGCATAATCCACATCATAACACATTAAATCAAGCAACAGGGCACTAAGCATACACTCAACATACCCCTAGTGCAGAGTTAAATCGAAGACTGACATAACATATATATATTTTCCAACAATAGAGTGTATTACCAATAGGATATGGAAGGAAACTTACCACTGAAGATCGGCCAACCCCCAGAGAGAGAGCTCTTAGCCTCCATTCTTCTCCTGCTGCTCAAGGTCCAGCTCCATAGAGAAAATTCTCCCCCTTTCCTCCCCTGCACTTCAGCTTCACCAGCAAGGAAAAGGCGACAGAACACCTCCAATTATACTCTTGCCCACTGTCTCTCTCCAATCACCCCTCGTCCACCGCATTTCAATGTCTCCAGAGGGTACCCATCACCCATCCCCCTGCCATCCACAGCTACGAAGTCCAATTTGTCTCCTTGTCAGCTTCGAGAACACGCATAAGAAGAACCGAGTCACGAGCTAGACCAAGGCCTTCAACCGGTCCAGCGTGAACCACCAAAATGCACCATGGCTAGAGGCAACCATCGTAGCACCCATCACTGAGTTTCTGTCGCCGTCCCTCTCACCATCGCCGTCACATTCCATCGCCGAGTATCGCTAGTCGCCACCCCAACCACGTCGGCATCACCGGGAACGATAGAGCATCACCACGGTCCCCGCCTCGCTCGCGAGTCCCAACTCCTCAACTGTCTCTCCCTTCTCCCTACTCTCTCGATATCTTTTCCCCCTCCCTCTCTTTCATTTTTCTGTCAGTTCGCAAAGGTCGAAGGCCATTTGAATTTCCTGAACCGATTCTCCAACTGAACCGGTTCAGTTATCCAACATATTCCCCATTTTAACACCTCTCTAAATTATTTCAATTAATTAATTAAATCCCCAATTAATTAACTTATTAAATCCCCTTCATTTTCATTAATTAAATCCTTTACATTTTAAATCCCAAATTATTTTATATATATATATATATTTCAATTTATTAAATTAATATTTATTTTTATTTTGATTATGGTAATTTCCGTTAATTTCTCTAATTAATTATCTAACGAGTACGTTCTTGGTAAGACCCCGATAGTCAACCCACTTAAAAGTCAGGGTATTACATACTCTCCCCCTTTTATAAATTTTGTCCTCAAAATTTGCTCTACGTCGTACTCTCGCTAACATTTCCCATGCATCGAATCTCTCCAAAAATGCATTCTCTTGTTCCATATCAAGCCCTCGCATTTGTTCACCACACTTCCGCTCCACAACTCTAACTACATCATTTCTGAAAAGAAATGCCATAATCAAAGTCATTCTTCAACATCAAGAGCAAAAAGGCAACTCTCTTGCATCCAAACATGACTTTAACCCGATAAATACTCCATCGTTGTCGCTCATCTCCAGAATTCACAACATTTTTCTCCTAAATTTGACGTTCCACATCAAATTTTCCACCAACTCCCCGTGAATTCAACATCAATTTGACGTCGAACTCATACTTCTCACACGATTCTATCCTTCAGATCCCTTGCACTTTGCGACTTAGGACCTATCACTTATACTCTTCCCTCACACTCCAAGACGTTGGCATACTCAATATACTCTTCATCGTCAGATCCATCCCTTCAAGCCTTTCCAAGTCATGAATTACACCGTCATTTAGATGAGTTGGATGCATTTCTGTCTTGCTTCTCTGTTTGTATCTGCACTCGTTTTCGATCGGGTCCAGGTTTTTGTTCCCATCTCCCTTCCCATCTGCGCCTTTGTAGGAATCTAACCTAGCACGCCCCTTCTCGCCCTTGTAGGAATTCACATCCTTATCCTTAGCTTCCTCGAGACCCAATAGGTTCCTTACCGAAGTTCATTCTTTATTCTCTAAATCCTTCTTTAGGTTAACACTAAGGGAACAACTAGTTCATTAGTGGAATCCTACCTCTCTACTTTGGGTTCACCCTAATTGTTCGTCCCTTGATTAATCTAATGTGTATTAATCTCGGCTTTCGCAATTGACTATCTAGTTTGTCTACCCCGCCATTATCTCGATTAGCTACCTAACCGATTTAACTTCACTTGGGATTTTCCTTTCAAATTTTACAAAAATTTTGGCGAGTCTCCCCTATTTTCGGAGTCCCCCAAAGCTAAAATCTTGTATAAAATCCCAACATTTCTAGTATATCCATCATTCATTCATCCAAATTCCAAAATCAAAAATCTAAATTTCAAAAATATAACATCCAAGGGTATCGAGCACACCCACGAACCTACTATTTCAAATACAAACATAACACTTACCGACAAGCCTACTCAGTCCACTAGTCCCTGCAATTAATTCTGAACAATTCAATTATCAAACTACAATATAGAAATCATACATTATTAAAGTATTAGGAAGTTACTTACAGCGATGAAGGATTTTCGACGTCCAGGCTCGGGCTAGCAGGCAAGCTATCTTACTTAACTTTTACCAAATCACTTTACCTAGCAAAACGTACCAAAGCTCATTTCAAATGCAGTAAGACAAAACAAGCTGGCTATAGACTTGGTTTTAAAAACGATCAGAGCAGTCCACGAAATCGTTTTTAAAACTTCTGCTCTGATACCAACTGTAATAACTCGGATTTTCGTAATTCCTTGAAAAGCATGAAAATTTGAAATTTCCTTTTTAAAACAAATCAGAGAGTGCCTAAGTCTGGATCGCTACCAACCGTTCGTAAAACTTGTTAAAAAATCTAGTTAATAAAACTATGCAGAAGCGTTATAAAAAATCTTTATTTAAATATTTGCGGAAGCGTAAATACTAATTTAAGGAAGAAATGCTAAGCAATTGAAATACTACTTTCCTTTCCTTTATACATGAAGCTATCAGTTATTTACAATTTGGAAAACTTAATTTTAATTCTCTTTTACCCTTACTATGCCTAGCCAACCACGAAACCCCTTGCGCATGCAAATCTATCATCCCTGCTTTGATGTTATTCGTTCGTGTTTTCTTTTCACTACTCCTAGTCTGTGCATTGGTTCCACGTACGACTACCAACACCTACACCACAAGTAATACGTGAGCCTAATTTCTTAGTAAGGAAAAGAGTCTAATGTATATGAATGTCACTCTTTAGTCCATTTTGGAATGGGGGCCACCCAAACCAATCCTTTCATTAAGTCATTAGTCCATTTATTACATTATTTTTTCTTTTGATCCCTTTTGATCCACAATTCCATTCTATTATTCCATTATTCCATACTCGTACTTCGAGTTGGAATTGGGAGATTTTTCTCGTGCATTGGCGTAATGGATCTAGCCTTTTCTCTTATCTTCTAAGTAAACTAGAACTTTCATACCCTACGAGGGAGGGGCTACGCATAGTTTACAGACTACATCCACTACCCATCCACTCCCAATTCCCTTTTCTTCTTCTTTACTTTTTCTTAACTTTTTCCTCACTTATGCATGCTTGCATACCACCACCAAGGTGGCACTCCCTATTAGTCTCCATTATCATGATGCATGCTCATACATTGTTATACGAACATAATGCATGATGACATGACATAACATTCATAAGAATAGAAGTGTGCATTAAAACTAGAATTGAAATCAGTAATTGAATGTGTATACGACGGAAGTAAAGCATTTAAGAAAAGGGAATAACTGTACACTAAAGAAACACATACAATATTGAGTTGAAGCAACGAATACATACAAGTATGGTAAATGTGTCAGTAATTCGTCTAAACTATCATGCTTAACAATTAACTACATTTATCATGCTAAATGAATATCCTAATTAGTCATCATGCTCACTTCGAGTTATGATTGTTAATCTAGTTGGTTATCCTAATTAATTTACGTGCTCAAGGATTAATTACATTTATTACCTTTCTAGTCTGTTTATATGCTTCCTACATTTGTCATTCTAGGTGATTATTCTACTTAGTTGTCCTAGGTTATTTACATGCTTCAGTTGATTATTTCAGTTAATTATTCTAGTAAATTAGCATGCTCAGTTAATTGCGTTAGTTAATTATGCTGGTTAATTAACATGCTTTAATTAATAATCTAATTGCTTATCCTTTAATTAATGATCTGGTTGACTATCTCTATTAATTACATGCTTAAAGTGAATTACATGCTTTTATCCTAGACGGTTTAACCATGCTTATTTTATTATAATCAATTACATGCTCTCAAGTTAATTATTTATGTTTATCATTCTAATTAAATATCTTAATTAGTTTCCTAGTCCATTTACATGCTTCCTACATTTATCATTCTAGGCGATTATTCTACTTAGTTATCCTAGTTAATTTACATACTCGATTAGTTAACTAACATGCTTAAGGAACCAAACATGCTGCTTAGTTAATTATGCTAATTACATGCTACTTAGCATAATACCACAGTAGTTCACTTTCCTCAAACTTTCAGTAAGAATTCCTCACGTCTAAACATTTCATTTATCTAAGCATTCTCTAAACATTTTCATTCCTATAATTGCAATAAATAAATTACGAGAACTAAGGGAGCTAACATCAGTAAATAACTAACTAAGGGAACTAACAGTAGTATAGTCACCCAAGAAAAAACTCACATACACTACTTATGGGTAGGGCCTCCAAATGGCCAAGACTCACCCAATTCCTTACCTTGAAACTTTAATGCACACTAGCTGTTAGTTGTTATTCTTCTTCTCTTCTTCTTTGTACCTAACATCACCCACATAATAAGTACCCGAACAAAGCCAACGACCTATACTAACATCGAGGAAGGGTATGAAACCAACGGCATCAACGGTCAACCAATGTACGACCTAACTTTTGATATTCATAATATATTAATTTAACCCAACAGTAATATATTGTCAAACAAAGAGCATTATCCATAAACCAAATCAAGACAATAGACAACAACCAATGCATTCCATTATATTTCATCTTAACAAAACAACAGTTGAATGTAAAGCATTTATCAACGTGCATGGCACTCACTTAATTCTCACAGCATTCACACAATACATTTTACTTGATATTTACCAGCATAAACATTAGACCAATAGCATGAACATTAGACCAATAGATCATACAACGTAAACGATTAACTAACCAACTCCATCATATCAACGTTCCATTGTAACCATACAACAAACATTAAGCTATAACTAAATTGCAATTTAATAGCATTCGATAATTCATAATAAAAAATACATCACATAGCACTTTCCTTATATCTCAATATATCCAGCCATACAGCGAGTCCAAATTCGATAATCAATTAAAAGTCTCAACCCATATTAGTTTATAACACATAACTAACATTACGTAACTATAATTAACAGAGCATATTTCCATGTCAACAATTTATTCTAATTTGATAGAAACAACATCTAACATGAAAACCACCAACGATCACAACCAATCATAACTTAGCAAAACCAACGATCACAACCTAGCAAATAACGAATTATCAATGTTTCCAATAAAATCAACTGAGCAGTAACATTCAAAGAAATATTCAACCAATAACAATCAAACTGGTAACACGATTTCTCAACAACAACATCCAGACATAACCCATTACCAAAATAGTTTATCACAAAACAGCCAGCAAGCCGGTGTATTCATTCATCACATAAAGTTCACACAGAACAACCTAACTTGGCAGACAAACCAACATTTCTCCTTTAAAAGTCAACAATCCATTTATATAGTCAAAAACATAACTCACAGATTATTAAATCAACCAACAGCAACCATGTTACATAGTCAAAAATATAAGTCAACAGCAAAACTCAACATATCAATAAACCAACCAACAGAGAGCATTGAAATCACCTAGCTAATTCATACATAATTTCCATAACAGTCATCATCAAACCAAGGGAATGAAACACTCAGCAGCTGACAAACACCACAAAAAGATTTTGAAGGACATTTCCAACCAACAAAGTGCATAATCAACCTGATAACACATTAAATCAAGCAACAGAGCACTAATCATACACTCAACATACCCCAAGTGCAGAGTTAAATCGAAGACTGACACAACAGATATATATTTTCCAACAACAGAGTATATTATGAACAGAATATGGAAGGAAACTCACCACTGAAGATCGGCCAACCCTTAGAGAGAGATCCTAGCCTCCATTCTTCTCCTACTGCTCACGGTCCAGCTCCAGAGAGAAAATTCTCCACCTTTCCTCCCCTGCACTTCGGCTTCACCAGTAAGGAAAAAGTGACATAACACCTCCAATTATACTCCTGCCCACTTTCTCTCTCCAATCACCCCTCCTCCACCGCATTTCAACATCACCAGAGGTTACCCATCACCCTACCCCCAACCATCCACAGCTACGAAGTCCAATTTGTATCCTTGTCAACTTGGAGAATACGCATCAGAAGAACCGAGTCACGAGCTGGACCATGGCCTTTGGCCGGTCCATTGTGAACCACCAAAATGCCCCCGGCTAGAGGCAACCATCGCAACGCCCCTCACAGAGCTGTCGTCACCGTCCGTCTCACCGTTGTCGTTGCATTCCATCATCGAGCATCGCCAGTTGCCACCCCAACCACGCCGGCATCACCAGGAATGACAGAGCATCACCACCATTGCCGCCTTGCTCGCGAGTCCTGACTCCTCAAGCGTCTCTGCCCTTCTCCCTACTCTCTCGCTCTCTTTTCTCCCTCCCTCTCTTTCGTTTTTCTATCTATTTGTGAAGGCGGAAGGCCATTTGAATTGCCTGAACCGATTCTCCAACTGAACCGGTTCAATTATCCAACATATTCCCCATCTTAACTCCTCTCTAAATTATTTCAATTAATTAATTAAATCCCCAATTAATTAGCTTATTAAATCCCCTTAATTTTCATTAATTAAATCTTTTACATTTAAATCCCAAATTATTATTATTTTTATTATTATTTTATATATATATATATATTTCAATTTATTAAATTAGTATTGATTTTATTTTTATTACGTTAATTTCCCGTTACTTTCTCTAATTTATTATCTAATGAGTACGTTCTTAGTAAGACCTCGATAGTCAACCAACTTAAAAGTCGGGGTATTACAACACCAAATATCCAACTACCCGCCACTGAAGGTCCAAAGCACTCTCTCTACCCTTTTCTTAAAGATCTAAACCAAGTGGATAAATATTTGGCTATTTAAATATCATCCTCCAAATTTAGCTTAATCCTTAGTTCTTAATGTTCTTCCTCCCCCATAATAATTCTAACCTCTATTTTGTCCTTTGCAACTTAGGAGACCCCGTGTAATTATCTACTTGGTTTAGTTTATGTAGGATTTCCCTTTCGCTTATCTTATTTTCCAATTTACAAAATTTTGGTCAGAGTCTCTCCTGTTTCTTTACTCCCCCAAAGCTACATTCATATATCCTACAAGCAAATCCAAGCACTTCCAGTATTCTCTATTTCTTCAAACAGAGGGGGAACGTTTATATATATATATATATATATTTGAAATTTAACTTAGTCTATCGTCATTAATTGCTCTTACTCATTTTTTCTAGTCCTACGTACTTTCATATGATGACTCAAGATATTTATTTTAGGACTTAAATCCTCTCAAAATTTTAAACTAGTCACTTAACGAAGAAAGCAATATCAATTCAGCGATAAACTAATAAGGCAATTGAATAACTGAAATCATACTCACAGTTGATAGTGTATTTTCAAGTCGAAGCTTGTGCAGCCAGGCAGTTTACAGAATCGGTTTTAAAACACAGTTGCTCTAATACCAACTGTAACAACCCAGATTTTTCTTACTACAATAATCACATTAAATTTAAATTTTTTATTTTCTTTTATAAAAGAGCGGAAAACCTTTTAGATTGAAATTAGAGTTCTTTTCTAAAAATTAGACTGTTAAAAATCCTTTTTCTTAGTCTCGTTATGAAAATCGTTATGACCAGCGGAAAACTATATTTATAAAATACTAAACAAATTGTTACGTGTTAGTTACAAAATACTTTCCTCTTTTACTTTTTTGAGCCTAGCCAGCCACAAGTCCCACCCGTGCAAATTCTTCATAACAGCTCCTTCACCTAATCTCGTGCGTGTACCTACACCACAAGCAAACTATGAGCCTAAGCCCCAGCAAGAAATGAGATGTGTAATATGATGTATGCATCTAACTCATTATGTCATAATGGAATTCGCCCAAACTATTTTTTTCTTGCCATTACATATGTTACTCATAGATAGAGCTGAGACATTGGAGGAATCCATGGTGAAGAGAATAGTCTCTAGTCAGCATCTATCCACCTGGGGTAGACAGGCTCTCGCGACCAGACAAGGAAGGGCATAATTCTTCGAGTCTACCTTGTTAGATCCGAACTACCTCTCCATCCTCCAATTCCCTTTACATTTATTTTCTTTATCAATTTTCCTCACACAAATGAATACCAACCCACAAGTGGCATTCCTATTGGTTTCTATTAATATGATGCATGTCAAAGGGGCACATCAATCACAATAACATTTAACTATCATACAACGGAATTTAAAACCCATACAAATAAAACAGTCCTAGCCAATTAGTAAAGAAAATCACTTTCTATATCACTAAGCAATTCTTAATATATGACAAATGTTGTGTGAGATATTCAAATCAGAAAACAAGAGAATTAATTAAAGAAGAAATAATATGATGCGATATTGGGATACTAAGCATGCTCGATAATTGAAGGTAATACCATGAAGTTCAACATCCTAACATGCTTATAATTTTGACAATAACAGCATTATCTTGCTCGATAATTAAAAGGAATACAATGATAATTAATATCGAAATATGCTTAGAAATTAATGGAAACAGCAGCGATATACTCAAAACGTTAGACATGCTTGACGACAATTTAATGGCATAAAACAAACATGATTATAACGAGTGAAGACAGCATAATAATCCAAAGATATAACAGCAGTACATGGGATATCAAAACACTATATTTGATAGTGGAAAGCTAAGTAATGAAACTATTGACGAGCATAGGAGAAATCTGCAGGGGCTTCACAATACCCATGACATAAATTGTTACTACAGAATCTAATCAAAATGTCAACATTGGCAGGTGCATCTTCAACATTTAGCTATAAAAGGAAGATTAAATCTTAAAAGAACAAAATCTACTAAAAACCTAACAACTAATATTAAGTTAACAATTAATAACCATCTGTTATTCCACCATTAACAACCGTTAGCCTCTTCGCTGTAAGAGACGTCCAATCTAGAAAATGGAGTGTCTGTGGCCTTTACATTTTTTACGTCTATCAATGTCCATCACCGACTCCCTTATTTCAGACGTCCTTCATCCATAAGTGACGTCCATCCCTACCTAAAATGACTCCCTCCTTCACTCTCAATCGACATCGTCCCACTTAATATTAACGCCTTTCCTTTTCCTTCAATTTTGGACATCCTTTGTCCATAAAGGACATCCATCACTTCCTAAAATGACTTCTTCATTCCAGACAACGTCGCTCCACTAAACCTTAACAAAATCATCTTCTATTCTTTCATTTCGGACGTCCTACTTTCCACTAGGGACGTCCCTCGCTTCCTTAAACAACGACGTATTCTTTTTAATACCTCAATGCTGGAACGTCTGTTTTCCCTTAGGGACGTCCCACACATCAAAACAGTGCTATTTTCTACTTACTCAAATAACACCGTTGATTTCCATCTCCTATAACGAACGTCCTTTTTCCCTTGGGGATGTCCGTCATAACCTCATCCCTCCAAAACATAGTGCTTCTTCCTTTTTGTTTTTAAATTTAAATTAATTTAAAATTACCATTATTTAATTCATTCCCATTATTTAATCCAATACCAATTAAACCTTAACCCACATTTCCACTTAACAAATTCTAATAATTTTAATTAACCATCTAATCCACTAATCCAATGAATTTCCCAATTATCTTACTAAATTCCATAATGAAAAATCGGGGTAGTACAATGACACCCTATGGAAAAGAATAGGAAATGGGGAGTTCTGTAGGGTGTAGTACAAAAGTGAAGAATAAATTGATAGTGAACTCCTCTCTGTAAAATGCTGAAGGCCGAGAGAGAGAAGGCATGCTTCCATTGTTCTTCAAGTCAGGTGTTCTTGAAGGGAAACTGAGTAGAGAACAGAGTGTGATGGAAGGCTTCAATTCTCTGCTTTCTTGGACTCGGCAGGTATTCAATGTTTTTCTTGATGGATTGTATGAGAATATGAAGTAGGAAATAATAGTGTGATGGACCTTACTGCTGTTTGGTTAGCCTCTACTGGTTGGAATGTTTTGGTGTTGGACATACTGTTGTGATTAATGACTATACGTCCTGTTATTTTGGAATTATGCTGTTGAATTTGTTACCTTGGGATTGAAATTATTTCCTTAGAAATTATATGTTGGGTTAAGGGTTGTTATGATGCTCTCTGTTGATTTTCAGTTTTAGTATATGTTCAATTTCTTTTTCTTGGATATTGTGATGATTTCTATTGGTGATGAGGAATTGTAGGATGTTTTGTTGATGATTGTTGTTCAACTACAATGGAATATTGCATAATTGTTTGGATAATAGACAGTGAAGGAAAGTAAAAGGAAACAAAGGACATAAGGATATTGAAATATTCATGTTTGATGTTGATGGATAATATGAAGTTGTTAAGTTGTAAGCAATGGAAATGGTTAAATAATTGGGTATTACTTTGGACTAAGCAATTTTACTAGATAATGAATGTGATTTTGAGATTTATTAAGCATTAAAGTTTACGATAATTCAGTGGTTAGTTATTCATGGATAATTATTAGTTAATTGGTCGATGAAAATAATTGGACGAAAAATGTGAAATAAATTATTAAATGAATAAATGGAATAACGATATCAAAGTTAGCATTTACAATTGATAAATGTATTAATAAATAAATGATAATTATTTTGAAGGAATTAATAGAAAAAAGGATGAAGACCTAAATGTCCTAAGAACCTCAAGAGAGTTTTTCAAAGGTATGAAATAGGATGCGGTGGCCAGTGGAGGCCCTGCATAAGAGGATTGTTTGTTAAAGTGTAATTTGATTGATTTCTACCTATTGTTGAAATTATAGTTACAATTATTGTTGAAATTATTGAAGAACATGAAATATAGTTGTAACGACCCGGTATTGAAAATCGTGTGAAATTTAAAACTTTTCTGTCGTAAAACTATCAGAGTATTCTTTCTTTGTAAAACCCGATCGTTAAAACTATTTAATTTTACTTTTATCAGTTTACTTTCAAAAGCCATAACATTCTTTGTATAAAATGCAGCAGAATAAAAACAAAACATTAAAGAACAATAAATCAGTTACAAAACTTTTTTTCAAATACTTTTCCTTTAACTCTTTAGCCCAGCCAGCCAAAAGATCCACCCGTGCAAACCCTACATCAACTGTCTTTTACCTATTCATATGTTGCTCGTTTATACCTACATCACAAGACCTAAACTAATGAGCCTAACGCTCAGTAAGTGATAGAATGAAATGCAATGCATGACCATACAATGCAGTTTAAACCAGGAGTACATACATGACAAAGACCGTAGGGTCATGAGGAAGATTTGGTCGATTAACTATAAATATACATATCATGGTCTTCCTCATGCCGTATGTACTCTTTGTTCTGAGAACGTTGGGGATTTTAGAACAAGAGACAATGAACACTTGATCCCATTCCATTAACCTAATTTCTTTCTACTCATTTCATTTTAAACTTTGCTTTTAAACATTTTACTATAACATATACTATTCATGGGATGTCATTGTTATTCTCGAACCCCCACACGCTCATTTACATAAATTATTATGTCATACAATATGCACGTGAATTCATACAATCCTACATGCAATAAATGTCTAATAAACATATCAATAAAAGAACCTAAATCTAGTAAACACACAGCATGAAATCCTAATTCTTGCGATGTAGGGTCCGAAGACCAAAACACAATCAATATCAACTTACCTGGCGTCCATAGCACGTTTCTATTTCTTTTCTCTTTTTCGTACCTTCAAAACCATTTAAATCACATATTATTAATCTTATTTCTACGACTTAACACTTTCACTATCTAAACATTGACAACGGAATAGAAAACCCCACAATGTTACTCATTCTATCAATCTGTCATGATAAATTAACTTTACAAACCAGAATAGTATTTTATCACGAAACCATATTTCTCATAGCAGAGTAGAGAACCATTTAATACCTACTTTAACACGAAATGACCAAGTGAATACTTTATAAAGCCGTCTTCATATATCCTTAAGCATTCAAGACTAAAGTCAACAATGATGTACAGTACATTATTCACTCTTCTCAGTTTAACCAATAATTCAAGTTGCAGAATCCAACAATTCTAATCTATGAACATTTGAACAACCAATCCATTTCTAATGACCAAAATATACATTACACAATAGTGAAAAAACACACTACGAGAACACTTAATCTCTTTCTCAATAACATATGTGAAATTACGCCAATATGCACAATATTTCCACTCCAAACCAAGAGGCAGTATATCCAACACAAATAAAACAATCACAACATTTGGCAATAACCACAACAAGGACGAGACCCACTTGCAGTATATATTCAAGCCAACATAAAACTCTTTCTGTATTAAGCCATAATCACTCAACAGTCTAAAATTTATTACTCACCACATATAGTCCTCGGCAAGAACCAAACTAAAAGCAAAAAAAACCATTTCCAACAACCAGCATTTGTCCTTTTCCAGCAACCACAATTTCTAACAACAGAAACAGAACAGAAAATCGAACACTCACCATCCATTTCTTTTCAACAACCACTATCATAAATCCATGAAGGAAACAAGGAATTACTTGAAACTGAAAACAAGTAGACCTGAGAGCTTCTATCCTTTTCTCCTTCTTCTTCTGCTTTCTCATTTCTCATCAAAGCCAACAGCCTCATAGACTTAACTTTTCAGGCAACCTTTATTCCCAGAGGATATATATAGAACAGAGGAACCCGAAGGAAAAAGTAGAGAATACAGGAGCTCCCTGCACTTTATCTTCTTCCTCACTGTTTGTCCATTATTCTACCACCATTTCAAACATTCTTCAGAGAACACACACAAACAGAACAAGATAAACAGCCTCACATTTCCTCTTTACTCTTCACGGTTTGCATCACACATAACAGAAAATGAAGAGTTGATCCTGCTTCTCTTCATTTATAGCCAACACCGACAGGGATAGATGATCACACGTAGCAATGGACAAGGGATGTCGTGTGGAAATCCCTTATCATGCCAGCTAGAGCACTGAACAAGCCAGCTCAACGATGGATCGACAGAACCGAATTAATTCTCTAAGCCCTATCATTTGTTGCCAAGCATGACTAAATAATTAAAATTGACCGAACAACTCACCTCGACGGAGCTCGTCGATCTATTCCGTGAGGGAGGATTGTAATATCCCAAATTTTTATCATTTTGTAATTCCGATAAAAGTTTGGGATATAACAATCCTCCCTACTTATATAAATTTTTTCCTCGAAATTTGCTCAGCATAAATATTCCTTCGATCTAAAACTCAATGTAACGTCTCATATCCAATGTTTCCCCGCAATGTCCAAATATTACAGCACTTTTTACTTCTGTGGAGCACAAAATGTAGCAGAAATTCCTATTTCATATCTGAATTATTAAATCATCAACCTCTTTTGTCGTAAAAGAAATGCTTCCTTCCAAATTTTATTTCTTTTCATCCAAGAATTTATGTCAAACCATCGTAATGTACATAACTTTCGTGCAATTTGAAGATCCTAACCCTCTAAATTCTTGTCCTTACACAGAAAATTCCCTCTTCATCCATATCATTTCCATTAAAATTTACCTTAGAGTAATCATTTCTAGTTTCATGACAATTGTTGATAAAAGGATCACTGTCATTTTACTTAAAACATCATTTTGATTCTGCATGACATCGCTTCGATCCATTCAATTGAAGCTAACATTCTTACACTCTTTATAGGTTACTACTTATTTCATCACTTCATCTTATTCGACCAATTTAGTTTATTAAAATTCCATCCATTTGTCAGAACCAAACTTAAATTCAAATCCCCAAACGTAAAGTGACATAATGTCAACAATTGTTACATTGTCAATATATGTTCATCACCCCCAAGCACCGAAAACCTAAGAACAAGTAATTTCTTTTTATCACCTTGTAGTCCTCATAATGTATTTTACCATCAACTAATTTGTTCTTTTCTATTCCAAGGTCAATAATAACCAACGAAAGGTGAACTAATTTCACATTCAGTTCCACCAAAACGTATATACTATAAACCCCACCTTGTTTTGAACATCTTACCATACACCAGCCAGTCCTATTTCATTCCAACCATTATCGTCGTGAAGCATAAAATCTCAGCTCACTTCAATCATTCTTCTAATTGAAGTTACTAGTAACAGATTCGAAACATCAGCCGAATCCATCCCACAACTCTAAGTTAGTTTATTGACCATTTCATCTCCGTCGCCATTTCCGTTTTCGAATCTGAATCCGTATCCATATCTGTTTCTGTATCTGTCTCCGTTTCCATATCCATTCCTGGAAATCCGTTTTCAGAAATTCATTTCAGTTTTCATTCCTATTCCTAATCGGTAAATTCTTAATCAATTATTTATTAAACTCATCAATTTTTTTTTCAATTAATATCAATCAATTCCACTCTGCGATTCTCCCAGTAAGCTAACCCACCAAATGTTCAAGTTACCGCCTTAACGACTCTTCGAACCCATATCTTGTTTTACAACATAGAATCTTTATATTTTCAACTCCAATTTTAGAACAACAATTGAATCGTTCGCCAAATTATATATTGCTAACTTCCAATCATAGAAAAATATTAAGGTTAGCCATACAGTGTTTTATCCCAACTCTTGGATAGAGTGTTTATCCTATAATTCAACCTCGGCACATAGTATGCTTTCCCTTGATGTTAATAGAATTCCATAAATCCATTAATTAAAATCTTCAAATCTAATAGTTTCCAAAATTCATCAATTTACAAAAAGTAACTTGCAATCCAATTTAGTCAAACTTCCCAACCAATTTTTTTTTTACAACATTTCGTTATATCTTACACCTCTACAAAGCTTTGTCTTAAGGCCTTACACAATTTGAGGTCAGTCGTGACAACATTTAACTGTCACACACTGTAACCTTTTTTTCCTTACAGCCAAAGTTGAGTAAATCCTATAGCGTACATGTTCATAGTGTGTGGGTAGTAACCACGTACTAGAACCAGAATCCAAAGAGCAATATTCCACATTCATTTACTTAGCATGATTTTACTAATATCACATTGGTCCCTTATCCAAACAATAGAACAGAATCCAAACCGCAGAATACATTCCAACATTCAAGAATTCAACACAAAGGCATAATCAATATCATCTGTAGAGTTAGCATTTCCTCCTTATTTTCTACTATTTAATAACTTTCAGAATAACCAAAACCAACATCTTCTCATCCTGACTATTGGTAGAAACCAACCCATGATCAACAGCCAAAATTTACCATACGCATTAACAGAGAGAAAAGCACTAAAATTCTTAGGCAAAACCTCAAATCCAGAATGCATAAATAGGTCATTAATAGGAGGTCCAATATCAATAGAGAGCAACACACCAACATCTACGATTACAGAGCTACGACCCAAACAAAAACTGTAATTGGCCAGAACATCCAAAAGATACAGAACCAAACAACAATATAAATCATTTCATCAAAGTGCCAGAATCACACCAACAGGATAGGACAAACCCGAGAGCAGGGCAACTCCAAACTTCCTACACACAGCTCTCCTTCTCGGCTTCCAGGAAGAACTCGACAGACCAACTCTTTCTTTCTCCCTTCTCTATTTTATATACCCACACTCTCTAGCAGAATATTCTCCAGCATGCCTGATAGCACACCTAAAGCCCCCTGCCTCCAACCTGCCCAGCTCAGCGCCACCAACAACGTCACTTTCTTCATCGAGTATGATTCCAACTGGAAGGAGGACTACATGGAGGACCTATTCCAGTCACTCGGTTTGACCCAACAACAAGCTGGACCGAACCGCCAATCCTTCCGGTCGATCTATCGCAAATCACTAGCCCCAATCGTTCCCTGCCAACACCCGAATCACAAGAAAACGGAGGAGGAGGAACAAATCGACCAACATACCACACTTTGTCGCCAAAAACTACGCCTGAAGCTTGAAATAGTCCCCGGCAACAACTCTGATTCTGAGCCCTAGCATCCCGTGGCTCACCCCTTTATTTCACCAGCAGCCGCTGCACACTGGAGCCCGCCGTCGGACAACATCACCCGAACCTTCGCCATCGCCCGTCTCCCTCTCGTCGTCGCCTCGCCTTCGCCCTCAGTCTCTCCCGATCTCGCCTCTCTCCCTCTTCTCTTCTATAAATGAATAATAAAGAAAACCAAATTCCCCCCTTTTCCTTCGTTTATTTCCAGACCACAATATGCGTGAACCAGTTGATGCACCCACTTCACCCAATCTAACTCATTTTTATTTAATCTCTCTCTTAAATGCCCACAATAATCAATCCCTTAATCCTTAAATCAAATCAGTCCAATTAATTCCACTTAAGTAATAATTCTCACTTAATTAATATTATTTATCATTCAACAAATTTTTTTTGTAAATTAAAATATAACGGATACATCTTTGGTAATACTTCGATAATTATCCAATAAATTCAAACATTCTAATTTTCGTCTAATTATCCTTATTAAATTCCGATATAAAAGTTTGGGGTATTACAATTTATCTATTGTAATTTTAAATATTTTGTTCAAAAAGTCTTCAACTGTATTTATAAAAGAAAAAGTTTTAAATTTCACGTGATTTTCAACATAAGAAAAACTCGGACGTTACAGTTGGTATCAGAGCCCACAGGTTTTAAAACTGGTTCCATATACCGCCTACCAGCACAAATGTTGACGTGGAAATACTCCATCGACTGATAGTTTGTTTTTACTGCTTTATTCATTTGAGATTATTATTTGTTCTTGATATGTTAAAAAAATTATAAATACTCCCTAACTAAAGAAATTACCAATCTCATCCAAATACAATAAATTTACAAAATAAATTTCCTAAACACTTACAAAATATGAAGGAATAGAATCACAAAATAAATTGACAAAGAAAATTATAAATTCCCTAATACTTTCACACACTAAATCAAATTGAAAGATAAAACTAAACAATTTTCCTAAGGAAGAGAGTAAGGCTATCCTACATCTTATGAAAGTGAGAAGGATTATAAGAAAAAGTGATAGTACTAGGTTTGGATGAAGATACTTCCTCCTTTGGCTTAAGTGTGATGATAAACAGTACTAGAACCACTTGGATTTTACTTTGAAAAGGGAGAAGAAACGTAAGTTGGATTGAACTTGGGAAAAGTAAAGAAACATGTGGAAACCCACTCAAAATTTTATTAGATGAAAGAAAAAGTGAAAAATAACCCCCTACATCAACTAGATTAAGTAAACAATTGGACGGAGTTACCTAAGTTGTAAATAAATGAGAGGAATAAAGAATTATCATGTACAAGAAAGAACATTTGAGGATAGATAAAGTTGGATTTTGAGGGCATACCAATACTACCCCCACCTTAGGAAAAAGAAATTGGAAAAGATCGCTTTCCCTATAAGCAATGAAACATCGAGCAAATATTAATTCAACTGCAATAGGGAGACCATCAATCGATTGACCAGTTTAGTAGAAATAACGATTTCGTCACCTGACGAGATTTATGGAAATGATTGATTATGGAAATGTAAAAGTGACTACGACATGTTTTAGCTATTACGACCACTTCAATTAAAGGAAATACTACCAATCCAACCAGTGCCAATGACTGACTCAAAACTATGGAGAACATGTTTGCATATGATAAATAACAGAAGAGGGAAGAATAGCATTTTCCATGTTTACGCTAATAAAGGATGCAAGATTTCGATAGAACTCCGTCACGAAAACCAAGGATGTGACTACAAAAACATAGATAGAATTTAAGAGAATTTTCATGACAAATGTTTCAACTGCACAACAAGGACAAGTAAGCTGGAATTTACTCGTTAAGGAATAAGTTTCGAAGTACGGACACAAGTTTGAGGCCTGATGAAAAGCAATGAGTAAAAGATATACCAGATTGTGCAAGGACTTAAGGAAGAGATTTATTGAGGTGTTGAGACATCTAGTGTTCAAAGGGAGGCCTATGCAAGGATTGTATCAAAGACTCTTGACATCAAATAAGTAGAAGATCGATAACAAGGTGAAGAAAAGTTGTAATAGAAAACACTTGTCTTGATCTTATTAAATGTAACAAGGTTGGTCGTTTCGCCAAATAACATCCAAAGGTGTAAGAAAGAAAAGTACATTTTAGAAAATGATTGGGGTAAACTAGGACAAGGATGTTATGTAAGTATATTAAATACAATGAGGAGTTGTAATTTTGTTGGTAATGAATGTGGAAGTGTACTACATATGTCCTATTCTCTTATGGGAAGTGAAAAGTAGTGGAGATGGCTTACGTTTTGAAGATTTGGATTTAGATTCTGCGTTGCTAATGAATGAAGTTAATGAACTACGATGTTAGATTAGGAGAGGAATGGTAAAGGAAACAGGATAGAGCGAGAACCCTAGAGATGACTTGGTTAGTAGAGTAACAAAAGTATTAGACCGTCAGGTTTAAATTATGGAACAAATTGGGAAATTAGAAGAACTGAGAGACAAGTACCTGATGGTTCCCAAGGATTTAAAGTGCCAAAGGTTTTGATTACTAAACCGCCATGTCTTGAATGGAAGATTCAAATCAAACAAGCGCGAAAAGTAGAATCTGAAGCATGGAAGGTGTGCTTATGTACGCTAAGGTCGAAGAGCAAGAGAAAGTTATATGAGTCACGTTTCAAGTCATGGAAATCAAGGAGAATAGTGGGAAAGTAATGAAGGAAATTAATTTGAAAGATGTTTTGTAGATTCGAAGCGATGTTTTAAGTTAAATGAAAGTGGCCCTTTTTGGTCAAGGATTGTCAGGTTGTGACTTAAGAAACACGTAATGGTTGGTTGTGGGAGTAAGAACGATATTTTAGAGTATAAGGATTTTTAAAATACAATAAAGTTTTTCATGTTACAAAGATTTGCCACAAATTACCTGCTAAAAAAGAAAGCAAATTGGACGAATGCTTTTCTTTTTGCGATAAATGAAGATGGAAATCTGATAACTTGGATGTGATAAAGTATTTTACTAAGTTCTTGTGTTTTGCAAAAGTAGAAGCCTTGTAATCTTTATGGAGTTTCGTGTAAAAGTATGATATGAGAAGTTGTGTTGAGTCGTAGATCGAAGAAATGTTTACGTTTAGCAAATTTTGAGGATGAAATTTATATAAGGAATGATGAATGTAATATCTCAATTTTTGTAACAAAATTAAGTAAGGATAATTGGGAGATTAATTGGGCATAATAAGATTACTTGGATAATTATGGGAAGATGTATTTCATGAAATAAATAGGTGGATGATTTATTATATGGAAATTATTAGGATTGGTGAAGTGAGAAATTTGGTTAAGATTTATTGGAGGTAAATTAGATGGGAACTAATTAAATAAATGTGGTAATGGAAATAAAATAAAAAGAATAAAAATAACATATGGAACCTCGATGTTTGGAGAAAAATAGGTGATGTGGTGTTTCGATCAGACTGTGGTTGACTCCATGGCAAAATTATAAATGTGTTAAAGATTGTAAATTAGTGTTTCGGTTGACTTTTCGTTTGCAACGCGGACGAGATACATGACCAAAATTTAAAACAATGGTGAAATTTAGGATTTTGATAGAGCGATCGGTCAAAGTTACGGTCGAGAATATTGGCCAAAAATGGAGATTAAATAAAAAATGAGAAGTAAGGGGGTTGAACCAGTTCATCTTGAACCGGTCTGGTTTGAAGACAAATGTGAAGAAAGTTGTGGTTACTTTTCGTAGAAAAACATTTACTAAATAGATGAGGAATAAAATAAAAAGGGAAATTTAAATAATTGGAAAGAGGAGGATTTAAAATGAATGAAGAAGTGGATGTAAATTGGAATCGGTAGACTGAATCAATTCATCCTTGAACTGGTCCAGTATGTGAAATGGAACAAAATGGCATGCGACCATTTTGTGAGAGAGAGAACCCAAGAGAACGAGAGGCGACGGGAGGGAAATGACGACGAACGCTCGGGAGCACGAGGAGGCTCGGGTTCGGCCGACTCTTCTTTGTGGCGAGTTGCTATGCTTGGACGAGAGTCATGTGGAGGCTAGAGCACGGGTTGGACAAATCTTGAAGGATAAATTGCAGTTGCAAATTTGTTGCCGAGGTAAGTCTTTCGTCTGTCTTGTGTTTTCTTCTCCTAGCATTCTGTGTTGGACGAAGTTTGCGGAATGTGTGAAGGAAATTGCAGGGACGAATTGGGCAGGGGCGAGTCTTGAAAGGCAGTGTCGGGGTGGCAGAGCTATGGTTGATTTCTCTACTGCCTGTGTGGGACCGAACTTGTTGGGAGCCGGTTCGTGAATGGTATTCTCGCCGAGAAGAATTTTCCACACTTCTGCCTTCCAGCTGGCATCGCACTTGACAAATGTGAAATAAAGGGGAATGGGAGAAGACATGTGAGATTGAGTGTCTGGAAAAAGGATGTAGGAACGTGAGATCCTCTGGAAAACCACAGGAAATGGGGAGTGTTGTCAATGAAGAATAAATTGACAGTGAACTCCTCTCTGTAAAATGCTGAAGGCTGAGAGAGAGAAGGCCTACTTCGGTTGTTCTTCAGATTGGGTGTTCTTGAAGGCAAACTGAGTAGACAACAGAGTGTAATGGAAGGCTTTGGTTCTCTGCTTTCATGGACTCAGCAGGTATTCAATGTTTTTCTTTATGGATTGTATGAGAATATGAAGTAGGAAATAATAGTGTGGTGGACGTTACTGCTGTTTGGTTAGCATTTGCTGGTTGGAATGTTTTCTTTGGGTTGGACATACTACTATGATTAATGAATATACGTCCTGTCAAAAGAAAAGAGAAAAATAATTTTCATCATGCATTGCATTTAGTATCGACTTCCATACTAAGTTTGTCACTCACCTCTTAGACTTTAATTTTCCAAGGTTAGGGTGTAGGCTTGGTGCATGAGATATGCACATGACGTTGTGGAGCATTGCTGGTACTCTTCTGGTGGGTGTACCGATCTTCCTAGAGATTGGTGGATGTTCGTTAGCTCAATTCCTTCTTATCGAGTACATTTCGAGTTTGTAGTTTTGGTGTTGTTTGATTTAGTTCCTGCACAATATGTTTCTTTATTTATATTATCATGTCTTTAGCTGATAACTCCGCGGACCCTAACCCATGTGATTTGGGTTTTGGCTTAATTTCTTGTTAAGACTTCTGCTTCTTTTACGCCTTGAGCTGGGTGATCGGGTCCTCTACAAGGATCGGCTCTCCTGACCTAGTGGTTCTGTTACGCCCATCTTCGGGTCATGCCATATTTGATCTCCTCTCTGAAGTGTGAAGTATTTTGCGTATGTTAGTGAGGTACTTTTTATGTTTAAGTAGATTATAAATTTAAATGGTACAGAAATTCTAAGGTGGTTTATGGAGAATAATGAAATTGGACTTTTGGTATTCTAAAGTTAAGATAACACCAAAGCAGTTTTGTAGCACCAACCTATCTGAATGTCTTTCAATTAATAAATTGGTTGGATATAATATTGTGCACAATTAAATAGAACTTTGGGCATTTGATGCACTAGCAGAAGGGAATGAGAATATAACTTGTGAATAATTTATTGTTGAAGAAGGATGAACAATCGGGTGCTGAAGAATGCAGGCGAGGCGGTCGATCAAGACTTGGAATACTATGCAGTGATCGACCGTAAGTGATCAGTGGTAGAATTGTAAGGGAAATAGAGGTCGATCAGCAACAGTGCAAAATACTATAGATTTGAATGAATTCTTGAGCAGTCGGTCGGCTGAGAAGAAGGTGATCGACTGGTCCTTTAGAAGCTTTCTATATTTTGACGTAATTCTCTTTATGGAAGGTCCAACTTTAGGAAGTGATATCTCCCACATTTTAGAAGCCTTTCTTCTGGAATTTGTACAACTTCCTTGATCAATATAGAAAGAACCCCTTCAAGAGTAGTGGAGATAAACATCACAGATTTGGAAATATGCTTGAGATAACTTGATTGGCCAGAAAGAGAAAGTATTGTAACTTGTACTCCCGTATCGATATCTTTGTCAATGCAACTCCTTTTGAAAGTTGGACACCTCTTAACACACTCTTTCTTCAAGAAGTAAGAGTACGGATGCCAATAAGAGAACTCACTCAACTCTCAAAGTAAGCTCAATCTTGCGATGCAACACACATAAGACTTTGAATGTAACTCACCAAAGGATTGAAAGAGGAATCACTCCACTTTCAAAAGAAAG
This sequence comes from Begonia loranthoides, assembly GCA_022433065.1. Classification (NCBI taxonomy): domain Eukaryota; kingdom Viridiplantae; phylum Streptophyta; class Magnoliopsida; order Cucurbitales; family Begoniaceae; genus Begonia; species Begonia loranthoides. The sequence goes on from CM039473.1 coordinate 19,060,291, forward strand.
CAAACGCTTTTAAATAATCAAACTTCAATTTCTAAAACACACATACTAGGTGGCTTTATATAGCCAATTACAAAGCATAGAATAGGAAATAACATGATAAGAAACAACCTAGATATTTGGTTATACTTGGCCAATTACTATACTAGTAATTAGGTAACTTTCTAAAATAATTATTTAATCATTCTTGATGGCTTTGGCTCCACGCTTTTGGTGGCTTTTGGCAGCTAGTTTCTCACCAAGTTTCGCCACTTGGATGGTTGCCATAATCATGCATAAATCGGCCTACCTTTTGTCCACTAGTTTGGCTTGTTTGGGAAGGTTTCCATATCTCCACTTCCTTTTCTCTTCCTTGCCCTTCAAGCTTGTCTTCTTGGGCTTCTTTCCATAGTAACAAGTGTGTGGGCCTCCCTTGGTCTTCATGGTTTGGAAGATCCTCCATTTGGGTCAAGATTGAGCTACCTTCCAAATATTTCGACCATTGCTCTTGTAATTGGACCTTGTAATCCATCAGCATTGGAATCAGGACAATCGGATGTGTGTGATAAAAGTTATGAATTTTTGAAGTTATAGATAATAATAATGCCCTGTTTTGGACGATATAAGTATAACCAAGGAAGTTGAGTTTATAAGCTGATTTAATGAGATTAATTAAAGAAAATTTATGAATTTATTTATTGGCCAAAGTGAAAAGTATGGAAAGGGATGGAGGTCTAATGAATATATGAATACTATTTTATTGTTTTATGTATTAAGTTTTCAACTCAAGGAAATAATTCGATTAATTGCTCAGACCCTAAGGTTAGTAATGACTACATGTGCTTGGCCTAACAACCTACATCACAAAATGTTAGGATTTAAGTGTAGTTATAATTGTTCTATTACGATATTATGTTGTTTGAGGATGTAATGTATTGTTAAGGTTGTGAAATGATTTTTGATATTATGTTGGTCGAGGATGTGATGGGTATTGTTATAGGAGGATATTCTTTACGAGTTTAGAGTTATGTTGACATTGATCGAGGTTATGTTTATATTTGTGCATTCGTGCATCATGTGTTTTAAGAAAATGATGAATTTTTTTTTTACATGTGTATGTTTCCATTAAGAAAGATTTAAACATAAATAAACACACGTAAATAGTCTCATATGGGCAGGACTCAAAGACAAATATAAATAAAAGAAAATACGTAATTGAAAAAGAAAGACCATAAACAGGGTCATCGTAAGGGCTGGGATTGAATTTCGCTGGCCTCCAAAAGGTGGTTCAAATGGTGCCTATTCATCCCTGGACTGTGCCCATCGATCAGACTAGCAAGAGAAAATAAAAAGAAAAAAAGAACACTGACTGAAAATGAAAACTCATGTTTTTATGAAAAGTGCATATCATTTTTTTTATTTCTCATTATTTACTTAGCGTTAGACTTATAGATGAATCTTGTGATGTAAGTAAAATTGTATGAAGAAATTGATAGTGGAGGATCACGCAGTTGATGGGGCATACTTGTAAAGAACGCTTGGAGTTGTTACGACAAACTTAACTTGTGGGAGGAAACTTGAAAATATGGGTTATGGACTAAAATAAATGTACTAAAATAAAAAGAAATTGTGATATATATATTCAACTATTAATAAAAATATGACTTATGATATTTTTATTATTACAAAGGTTAAAGAGACAAAACGATTAGCTTAAGTGTTATTAGGCTTAATTGTTTTGATGATGAATGGTTTAATTACAATTATAAATTGTTTATTGTTTGTTTGTGCTTAAATGTTCAATCATTATATTTATACTTGGATTCATTGAAAATACCCTTAATACGGGTATTAAGTTGGGCTAACATATTTATTTAAGTTCATGTAGTAAATAGGTATCATATTGGGACTTAGAAATATCAAGGATGGCAAATGGAAGGAACTGGTCGACCAGATGATCGACTACAATATATACAGTTTGCTCATCAATTCTACGGTCGAGAAATGAAGATTTGGTCGACCGTTTTTAAAGACAAATTGCCTCTCAAATTTGTGCAACTAGTAAACCGGAATTGCTGGATATCACAACAACTAACTTTTAACTGTCTAATGCAGTTCACCAAAATGGAATAGATCGTCCGATTTCTCAGTGTCTATAAATATAAGACAAACCAAGGCTCAATAAAACAAACCAGGAATTGAGGGGAAGCCCTACCAATTTTTATACTCAATTTCAAAACACTATTTGAGCCTATAATCTAACTCTCCACATCCTTAAACTTGATTTGTACATTTGGGAGAGTTACGATTTAGTTTGTATTGGTGACGCCCTACGAATTAATCAAGTGAAGGGTGACGCATTACGAATTAGTCGAATAAAGGGTGACGCCTTGTGAAGAGTCAATTGTAACAGTTTATTTGACACCCGTGAAGTCAAACATCACTAGTCGGGGACAGTGGGTGATTAGGGATCTCCAAGTGGATCGCTTGGAGCATGGATGTAGGCCAGGGTCGCCGAGCCGTGTGAAAAACATCGTTTGCATTCTCTTTCTCTATCTCCTTTATTATTAGTTTTAGATTGTATGCTTTGTTATTGTTAAATCACTTAGGGTTAGAGAAATTAATAATCACACAAAAAATTTTAGTATCGCCTAATTTACCCCCCCCCCCCCCCTATGGGGGGACACCAATCATAATAATTGGTATCAGAGCGAGGTTAGATAACTTTTAAAGATCAAATTTGTGAATTGAAAAGCACGAATGATAATTTGAATGCTACCATTAAATGTCTTGAGCATGATATTAGTGAATTAAAAATGATGATTTGAATTTTATTATTTTGAAATTCACTATTTGTAGCAATAATTTGAGCATGTTTTTAGGAAAGCAAATTGTTACATTTGACAAAACCGCAATTGGCTATCAACCCTTTGCTAAAAAGAAAAATTATAATAATTTATTTGCATGCCCATCTATTTGCAATACTTGCAATTACATAGGGAATAAATTTTTTGTTTGTCCATTGAACTTGAATGTTAATTTGAAATCAAATTCAAGTTCTAAATTTATTTGGGTTCTTAAAGGAATCAAACCTATAACTATTGGACCCAAAAAGAATTGGGTACCAAAGAAACCTATTTGATTGGTTGTAGGTTGGAGGTTCTCCCAAGGATCTGAAAGGAGATGGATAATTGAATATCCAAAACATAAAGGGAGAAATCTCAAAGGTGTGCATTCATTACAATAAAGATGAAAATGCACTTGTAGAGGTACACAATAAGATACTTTTTGTATCATATTGCGTATAGGTTTAAATTTGCATATACTATTGATTTTGATTCTATTCGTTACATATTCCTTTTGGTATCATTGGCTTAAACTTATTTTTAGTTCTTCAATTGATAGTATTGGGCATAAATTGTGTTAATCCAACAAGTGGTATTATGAATTAAATATATTGAAGGTTTTGGGAATTTGTGTTTGATGTCAATAATTTCCCATTGGATTGAAATTGTATTGACATAGAGGGAGAAAATAGAATTGTGATATGTCCAATTTCTATGGTATGCTTAAATGATAAAAGGGGAGAATTAGTTTGATATCTTGATAATACCCATGGACTTGATTTTGAACATTGATAAAGAGGTAGAAAATTTTATTTTAAGGGTTAATATTACAATTGGTATCATTTTCTTGAATTCTTTGCATTTCCTCCATATATTCTTGATGATAATTCAATAGGGGGAGATAAAAATATATTGAAATTGTATTGCTTGATTGTTTGATATTCCCTAATGATTTGATTTTGTCCATTGATATAAGGGGAGAGAAGTGTTTTTAACTTGGATATGTTTCTTTCAAAGATTGGTTATTACAATTGGTATATTACTCTTGAAAATAGATTGTTTTAATTGATTGATATTCCTCCAATATTTCCTATGTTTTGAATTTGACAAAGGGAAAGATTTCTTGTTGTTTTAGACCTCCCCAATGTTTTCTTTTTTATTATGACAAAAAAGGGGAGATGAGTGTAAGTTGTTTAGTAGAGAAGCATGTTTTTCCATGAAATTGAATGTAAACAACTGCATAAACTTAGGGGAAGAAATAATATTATACAATAATGTATGCACACACTTAGATCTAGGAATAAACAACTTATAATATTTTGTCATCATCAAAAAATGGGAGATTGTTAGTGTAATAAATGGATAAATCCCTCTATAAATATAATGTAAAGAATTTTCGTGGAATATATGTTTTGATCAAATGATCGACAGCTCCCACACAGTTTCGGAGCAAAAAGAGAGTGAGAGAGAGTGTTTGGTTTCATTACAGAGACTAAATGCATTAGAGAAAAAGAAAAGAAAAGGGAAAAGGAAGGGTGTTGCATTGGGTTTCTAGATCGTGCACTGCCTCTTGCTCTAGGTGCTGCGGTTGGTGTGAAAAAGGGGGACTCTGTAAGGTGGCATTTCGAAGAAGAGGTAAAAAGAATAGAATATGTTTGGCCAATGGATGCCTACATCATAGGACGTTATTGTTGTTTAAATATTGCCTTAGATATTTGCTGTGAAACGTTCTCTCTTGTAGTGAAGTGTTGTTCTGCTATTGAATGATTTTAGTTCCTGTTAGTTATAGTCTGATTGAAAGGTAGGAAAATGTTCTGTGAATTATTGTGGAGCGTGAGGATTTAGATGGTGAAGAATGGTTCTTCTGTGTTGAATGATTTGTTGCTGCCTTTTTGAATTGGTTCAGAAATGGAGAAATCTGGATATGAATTGAAGCTATTTACTTATGTTCACATGTTGATAAATTGTTCATTGCCATTAATTAGAGTTTGAGAATTTGATATGTTGTTAAATTATTCATTGCCTTTTTGGGATTGAAGAACTGCTTACTAAAATTTATGTTGGTTTGTTCCTTGGAGTTAAATGGGATAGATTGAGAGGCTTATGTTTGACCCCGAGAGTTTAGAATCTTGTATAGGAACGTAAGAAGATTACCACTTATATCTAAAGTAAAAATCTTGGATTGTGCTTTGGACTTGGTGTGGTTCTATTCTGTTTGTGATAAATATTCTTTGCTTCATGAATTGCTCACTATTAACACTTGCATAGATTATTTTAATAGTCATTTTCTTATATAATTGATCTCTACCTTGTTTTCTACAAAATATTGATAAAATGCTATATGATAGAAATGAGTTGTTTTAGCCAGTATCATGAACTGTTACTGTACTGTTTGAAATGTTGTGGCTTCTCTGGATATTTTCTTATTCATTATGTTATTTACTAAAGATTCGATATCACATGACATATATGTATCATGATTAGGACTTATGAAAATATTGACATATGCATGACATGTTAATAAAACGAACGAAAAAACGTAAATAGGTGTGTGGGGGTTCGGGAGAATTGGTGACGATCCATTGGTGGTAACACCCCTAATGGATGCAACTCATACTACGTAGGGAGGAAGTGACAAGTAAGCCACATGGACCATAGGATGTATCATGTAATGTCCGAGGTATTTAATTTCGAGTAGTTATTGAATTAAGTGAAAATTTTAGATATTTGTGTTTTTATAAAGTGTTGGAATTTTAGTTATTTAAATATTTAATATTAAAGGAAATAAGGATTTAAAGAATTAAGGAAAATTAGACGAATTTCGAAGGATGGAGTTGGAGGTCGATTGCGGCGGTCAGTCGCATCCATGTCGATAGACCGACGCGATCAAGCGGCGACATTGAAGGCAAAATCGACAGACATTCAACGCACATGTGATCGATCACCCTTCAGTTAAATGATTAACTGCCATTTATTATCACCTTCTAGAAGTGATATTCAATCGCCAAAAATGAAAAACGTCCGACCTTTGACGCTCCAATGAGTGTCCAATGCCTTCCTTCTCGACTTCTCACCTTCAAAAGGAGACTGAATGGTCATTGGAATGTAGTATAAATAGGATGTAAGGTTGGGAGTTTTTTTCCTTCTGTCGACGGGAAAGGATCGCTACTGAAGAAAAAGGAAAGCTACACGACGTAAGGAATATTGCATGTGGTTCGTCTGTAAGGACCTACATCGCAGGAGTAGGCTTTTGTTTGTTGAATATGTTGCCATCTGTCTTCTGCAAGTTGTTGTTCTCTGCAAGTTCTAGTTGTGTGATGGTTTCCATGCTCATATGCTATCTGTTTGATAGTTTATATATAATAGGTGATAAGGATAGTCAGTTGATAATCAATTGAAGTAAAGGAATGGGTGTTGCATGTTCTATCATTTTTCTTGTATAGTTCTAAGCAATATAACCTGATATATATATGCTTCTGTTATTTTCCCTGCATATGAAACTGTCTTTGAAGAGATGAACTGCTTAAACGAAGTTGCTTATGATATTGTCCTTGACCATTAGATTGTAGCATAATATTATTTTTTTAGAAATTATGCCGTTGTTGGTGGTGTTCTCTGTTAATGGCTTAATCCGTCGTATGTTCTCAGTAAGTTTTAGAATATTAAACATATTTATTAATATATGTCTCCATATAGGAACTGTCTTTTATGAATATTAATATATGAATATAGGGAATTAAATTAGTGGAAGTTGTGAAAATTAGAAAATAATATGATGACGTACAACCTTATTAATACTTAGTGTCCTTGTAGAATTCATTTATGGTTATATTGTAGTTAAGTCCTATTTTTAACATAAAGGTAAAAGCATGTTTAGTGACAAATTGTAGTTGATACATGATTCTTGCTTACTGTGGATTGTTAGAAATATTGTTTATGATATATGAATTGCTATGTGTGACATTCATGTAGATATGTTAGTAGGATTTTATGTCGTGCATTTCATGGGCTAATAATGAAGACGGTAAATGGTGTTTTCTACGTGAGTTCGAAAACTGAAGAGGTTGCTCACACATAGAAAATATATCGTTTCAGTAAGTTCGAAAACTGAAGAGGTTGCTCTTACTCAATGGAGGGTGAGTTTGGAAACTGTGAAGCTTGCTCTCACCCAAGAGTAAATGAATGCTAATGTAAGCGGCTCATTTTTAGTGAGTTCGGAAACTGAAGAGGTTGCTCTCACGTAAAAACGAATCCAAGTGGGGAGTTTGGAAACTGAAGAGGTTGCTCTCAGCCAACTTATAGATATATCAGGCTAATACATGTAGAGTTGTCATAGAGGTTACAGTTGCATTTCATTTTATATTCCTTACTATGCAAAAGGCTCATTATTTCTCCTGTGATGTAGGTATAGATTGTGAGCCGATTGAGGTGAACGTTGGAGAAGTGTGATGCGATGCAAGCTTGTGTTACCATGTGCAAAATGACCTAGGGGGTTCCTGCTTTAATGGGTGAAAGTTATTTTTATGGCATAAAGACTATGTTATGGATTTTAAGTAATTTAATTACGTTATTTATGTAAGACAGTTAAATGTTTTTATTCCATATAACGTACTTTGATGTTTTTCAATTAAGGATATTTATTGGGTTTTTTAAATGTTCAAAATTTTACAAAAAATTCATAAATGGAAATGGGATGTTACTTATCATTTCTCTTGTACCAGAAATCCCCAAGGCTTGAACTGAAGAGATTGGTGACAGTCATAGCTGGTGACACACCTAATGGATGTATCTCCTCAACAGAGTGATGATTAAGCCACATGACCATAGGATGTATACTTTCTCTATTAAACAAAATGTAAACTGAGAAGATAGGTTCTTATCTAAGGTAGACTGCATAAGCATGCATTGAGCATTCAGCATTTCATTTCATTCTACTCCTTGCTGAGCATTAGGCTCATTATTTTATCATGTGATGTAGGTGACTATCATGATATCAACGATATACCTATAGAGGAGGAGGCATTGCCTGATGAGAACTTGGGTTATAAGCTGGGTTTGACTTGAGGGTTATGGCTCAAAGTAATATTGGTTGTTTTGAACAGTTGATTATGGTTTTAAATTTCGGTAAATGTTTTTTTAAACAATGGACTTTTGTTGAAAGTGTTAAAACCATGTTTTGGAATTATTATTAGTTTCCGCTTAAATTACTCTGATCCGTTTTCTTCGTACACGCTTTAAATAAATTAAAGAAAAATTTTATATGACTAAGAAAAAGTTAGAGTTTAAAAAAATGGGTCGTTACAGTTAGCCTAAGTGTCATTAGGCTTAATTGCTTTAAAGATGAATGGTTTAATTGCAATTGTAAGTTGTTTATTGATTGTTTATGCTTAAATGTTTAATATTATATTCATTGGAAATACACTTAATACAAGTATTAAGTTGTGTTAACATGTTTACCTAAGTCCATGTAGTGAATAGGTATCATGTTGAGACTTAGAAATATCAAGGATAGCAAATGGAAGGCTAGAGGTTAAGTTAATAGTAAAGGACGTTGACCAAAAACTGCCCACACGAAGGAACTAGTCAACCAGATGATCGACCTCAATATATACAGTTTGCTCATCAGTTCTGCAGTCGAGGAAGCAATCAAGCAGCAAAGATTTGGTCAACCATTTTAAAGACAGATTGCCTATAAGATTTGTGGTCGAGTTAGTGGTCAAGAAAGTGGTCAACTGGAATTGCTGAACATCGCTACTGCTAACTTTTAATGGTTGGATGTGGTTGACCAAAAAGGAATAGGTCAACCAATTTCTCTGTGTCTATAAATATAAGACACTCCGAGGGTCAATAAAACGAATCGGAAATTGATGCGAATTCCTGCCAATTTTTATACTCAATTCCAAAATACTATTTGAGCTTGTAATCTAACTCTCCTCATGTAATACCCTGATTTCTCATAACGGAACTAAGTGAGGGTAATTGAGAAATTAATTGGGTGTAATTGGATTATTTGAATAATTATTGAAGATTTATTCAATGGAATTATTATAAGTGGCTAAGTGTGGATTTCTGTTAAAATGTAAAACGTAAATTATTAATAGATTTTAGAAAAAATGTTAATTTGAGAAGATTATTGAGGGAGTATGTTATAAATTGTTGAGGAATTGGTTAAGAATAAATGGGGAATAAAATAAAAAGGAAATGGAATTAAAATAAAATAGAAATAGAACAAATGAAGGGGAGAGGAAACGCGGCAATCTAGCATTGAAATTTTGCGGAGGGCGCCATTTTGGTTATAACGGATGTCCCTCAAGGGAAAATGGACGTTTGTTCTAGAAAATGGAAAGCAGGCAGCGTCGTTTGCTGAGAGTAAGTAGAAATTAGCATCATTTTGATGCGAGGGACGTCCCTAATGGACAAAGGACGTCCAAAATAGAAGCAACAAAAATGGCGTTAAGATTTAAGTGGGACAACGTCGTTTGGAACAAAGGGAGGAAAGACTTATTGAGGAATGAATGTCCCTCATAGCAAAGAAGAAGATGGACGTCTAAAATATGAAGATAACGGACATCCCTTATTGAGGAACGAACATCCCTCATAGCAAAGAAGAAGATAGACATCTAAAATATGAGGGTAATGGACATCCCTTATTGTTAAATCAATGTCCCTCATGGTGAAGAAATTAACGGTTGTCTCATAGAAGAAACTAACTAATTTCCTAGTCTGTTAAATGGCGATTGAGTGAAATGGGAGAATAAGAGACGTCCATCACTAAATTAAGGATAGGGCCACCTGCAAGGCACGTGTCAATCAAACAGGAAAATGGATGCATTTTATGATCGTCGGATGAGGAAGCGAATGAAGTAGGACTGTAAGATTCAAGATGAGGGAGGTACCTTATGGAAAACAAACGTCCTTCATATCAATTTTCACGTTTAAATTGTGAGTAGCTAATCATGGCGGTTATGCAATCTTTCAAAAAGGAATCTGCTCCCTTCAAGCTTATGTTTCAGCTTTCCTTCTACGAGTGTTTTGGCATTTCAATTTCATAATCCTTCTTAAATGATAAGTTGGTTCATATGGCATTTGGATGTGGTGCCACCTAGGAGTTGTTGGCGAATGTCAAGGACATTGAAACATCTCAAGGAGATTTCTCTCCTTATTAAAATGAAGACATAAGTAAATGAGGAGGACATTCTGAATTTCCTTACGAAGAAAAGAAATAGCGAGGGAGAGAAGGAGAAAGGAATAGACAATGTGAAGAAGAAAAAGAAAGTTGCTGCTTTTGGCGTGAGGAGAAGCGTACGACTATAAGAAATTGTCAAGTGAGGTAAGAAATAGAATATGTGGCCAGTGGAGGCCTGATCACAGGACTTTGTTTGATTAAATGTTGTCGTTAAATATTCTCCTTTGCTGCCTCATGCTGTAAATTGTTGTGCCATTATTTTAGCCTCTGTTGATTATAGTCTAATGGATAGCTTGGAAAATGTTGTGATTGTTGTTAACCATGAGGTGTTAGGTAATAAGGAATTACTTGAAATATTAATCTGTTGCTATTGAATTGAGAAATTGGGTCATGTATGAAGTTGGTTAATTGCTGTGAAATGTTGTTATGCTATTCGATGATATTAGCTACTGTCACTATTGTTCTGTAAAGTGTTGTTCTATGAATTTCTATAGTGTTGTTGTGTTTTAGTACATGGAACTCTGTCTTGTTTTCTATAATTCATGGAGAAAATGTTATTGGGTAAGAAATAATTACTTTGGCATGAGCCATGTTATTATCTCACTGTTATAATGCTATGTTTCCTTTTGTATATTCAGTACATTGATGTGAATTGAACATGACATGATATACATGCATCACGGTTAGGAATTATGAAAATGTTGACATATGCATGGCATGTTAATGAATGAATAAAGAAACGTAAATAGGAATGTGGGGGTTTTGGAGAAAAGGTGACAGCCCATCGATGGTGAGATCCCCAATGGATGTATCTCCTCCCATGTAGGGAAGGAGTCACGGTTAAGCCACATGGACCATAGGATGTATCATTTCTCTTGTACTAGAAATCCCTCACGCTTGCACAACACAGGAGATTGGTAAAGGACATGGTGTGACACCCCTAATGGATGGATCTCCTCATCAGAGTGACAGTTAAGCCACATGACCATAGGATGTATCCTTTCTCTATATGAAATGTAAAGGAGGAGATAGGTTCTTCTCTAAGACATATTGCATAAGCATGCATTGAGCATGAGCATGAGCATTACATTTCATTCTATTTCTTGCTGAGCGATAGGCTCATTATTTTATCCTGTAATGTAGGTATGTACGAGAAATAGGAGAATAGATCAAGGACAGTAGACAAAGGATTTGCATAGGTGGATCTTGTGGCTGGCTAGGCTAATGATTGTAAAAGATATGGATTGTAAAGGTTTTGTAAATGTAATTAAATTGAAAAAAGAAAGAAGTTATTTATTGTATTCTAAAAATGCTTTGTTTATTTATTTGGTTTTCTGCTATGCCTTATAAAAATGTTTTCAGAAAAGATTTCTATTTATCATTTCAAAGGAGTTTTAACAACAATAAGTTTTCCGTTGTATTTAAAAAAAGAAAATTTTAAAATTTTACACGTTTCAAATGTAAGAAAAATTGGGTCCTTACAGTTGGTATCGGAGCACCTAGGATTTAAAACTGATTATGTATACTTCCTACCTGCATAAGCTTCGATGTGGAAATGTTTCATTCACTGTGAGTATACTTTGTGCTATTTTAACTGACATTTGATTACTTTGTCTATTTCTATGAATGATTTGTTAAGGGATAACATGGAGAGAGAAGCGAAGATGGGGGATGAGGTCGTTAGCTAGTTGATGGACCATATGGAGTGTCAGTTCCAACTCATTGAAAAGTTGGTGGAAGGATTTAGGGAATTCAATAAGAAGTTTGTGGAAGAAATCCAGTCACTACTAAGGGAAGGAGGACAGGTGATTGCTAAGAGGACTAAGAGGTCCTTGGAGGACAGAAATCAATAGGGAAAATAGAAACATCTCCAAGAAAACACTACTGCTAAGGAACCCAATGTGGGGACACCACAAGAGGAGCTATGTCCACGATGTACCAAAAGTCATGTTGGAGCATGATTGGCAAGGTCGGGGTGATGTTTTAGATGTAAAAGGTTTGCACATATGGCTCAGCTTTGCCTCACCTTGTCCGACGAGGGGAAAGAAGAATTGGAGAAAGTTTTCTCCCTATAGGAGATGATGAGGGGACTAGAGGACCTAAGTGACCAAGTATGCTATATTTTGTATTTTGAAATGATGGAAATGTATAACTAAACCATGTATTTAAGAAGGTAGATCCAAGGGTGTCTCATGGAACATTTTGAAGTATGTCAATAGAACTAGTTTGAGAAGGATAAGTGAATGGTTTCCTTGATAATTTTATTTAATAGTTAATAGACTTTTCTGGAATTTCTTGGGTTTAACTACAGGATGAATGGAAATAGCTTTGGGGGAGTCAAGAACCAGGGTAGACTCTGCCAAAAAATTTTATAAATTGAAAAGGGGATAGGTAAAAAGCAAATCCTACATGAATTAAACAATTAGGTGGGGTTGCCTGTTGTGAAGAATTAGGTAGATTGTAGAATTATATTGGAAAGAAAGAGCATTTGAAGGATATAGACTAAGCTGAATTATGAGGACAATAATTAGTTAGTAGAGTGTTTATCCACTCTGTCTAGATTATTAAGAAATTTTAGAGAGTGTTGGGGACCTTCAGTGGCGGATAGTTGGGTATTTGGTACCGTGATCACTGCCTGCCTGCATAGGTTACATTTCTATCACGAACTGGAAGTTTGGAAAGTCTAGTATGTTTGTACAACTGACTTGAATTAATATTGACGATGAATTTCGACATGGTTAAGATAGGAGGAGTTTAAAATGGGTAATAGAACCTATGTTGGATCTGGTTTACGTTCTCCATCTTGGATGGAACTCAATCAAGATAACCAAGTATATGACTACGATAATGCGTGTAGAGTTCAAGAGAATTTTTCTGACAAGTATTTCAATTGCAAAATAAGGACTAATAAGCTGATAGAAATTGTTCAGCTTCGGTTGGAAGGAATGGTTACAGAGTATGTGCATAAGTTTGAAGCCTTGTCATGATTTGCCTCGCATCTTATGAGAAATAATGAACATATGGTACACTGGTTGTGCAAGGACTTAAGGCAGAGATTTATTGAGGCATTAAGATAATTGGTGTTCAAGATGTTGCCTACGTGGAGATTGTATCAAATGCCCTTGAAATTGAAGAAGCAGAAAACCGATTCTCGAAGCAGAATGATTTTGTTATAAGATTTCAGCCACACTCATGGGAAGAAGATGACACTTCCAAAGAGTAAAGTGATTCTTTGAAGAAGGAAGCCAACATGAAAATCAATGCCCAAACTGTAAAAGAAGTCGTAAGGGAGAATGTCTGGCTTGATCTCGTCAATGTTTTAAATACGGTGTGGTTGATCATTTTTGTTAGAAAGTGTCCCAAGGTGTAAGATATGAAAGGATGGTGTATAATGGAGAGAAAGTTATGCCTTGAGGAATTTAAGGTGAACCAAGAAAGTCGTTGGGCTTGGAAAATGAAAGTGCATGGTATATATGTAGATGTTGTTGAATATTTAATGTTGCATTCCATGCACTTAGGATGGTGGAAACTTAAATCTATAGTTAATATATTTAAGGTTCAGTTTTGCCAATGATTGGAGTTGTAATAGACTCTGTTGGTTGAATAGAAATGAAATGGTGAGGGAACAAGATAGGACGAGGTTACCTAAGTCATGAAGTTTTAATGAACTACATTGATTGAATAAGAATGAAAGGATAAGAGAAAATACGGTGGCACAGATATCCAAGAGAGGAAATTAGTAGTAGATTAAGGGAATGGTTGGAACGTCAGATTCAATCTATGGAATGGAGTAGAGAATTAAAGGAATGGAGAAACCAACAACTGACGGTTCCCGAAGATTTTAAGAGCTAAAGTTCAACGACTAAAGCCACCACGTTTGAAGGAGATGTTTGTAATCCAACGAACTTGGAAGGATGAGTACGAATTGTGAAAAGTATTTTGAGTACGTTAAGGTCGAAGAGCCAGAAAAAGTTAAAAGAAAGTTGCATGTAACATCCCATTTCCATTTATAGATTTTTTTTAAAATTTTGAATATTTTAAAATCTCATTTAAAAGATATTTTCTTGAAATATATCAGAGTACGTTACGTAGAATAAAACACTAAATCATCTTATAGAAATAACATAATAAAATACTTAAATCCATGACAATATCTTATGCATTTAAAAACAACTTTATTTAATAGAGCCATAACCCCGGAGGTCGTCTTGCGCATGGTAACATAAACTCGCATAACGTCACGCTCCTTCAACATTTACTTCAACTGGCTCATCATTCATACTTACATCACAGGAGGAATAATGAGCCTATTGCCTAGTAAGGAATATAAAATGTAATGCAACCTTAAACTTTATGACAATTCTACATGCTTTAGTTTCATATACTCGTAAGTTGGGTAAGAGCAACCTCTTTAGTTTCCGAACTCACCACTTAGATTTGTTTTTACATGAGAAAAACCTCTTTAGTCTCCGAACCCAGTAAAAACAGATCCATCTATATTTACATTCATTACTGTTTACCATTTTACCATTAGGTGAGAACAACCCCTTCAGTCTCTGAATTCACCACTTGTTGAAAAAGAGCAACCTCTTCAGTTTTTGAACTTACTCAAACAAGTTGTTTCTACGTGTGTGCAACCTCTTAAGTTTCTAAACCCATGTAGAAACACCGTTATTATCTTCAGTATTAGCCCATGAAATGCATGATATATATCGTATAACGTGTCTATATGAATGTCATACAAGGCAGTTCATCTATTATAACAAACAACTATCAAACAATTACTATTCTAAATATTAAAATGCTTTAATTACAATATCATACATCCATGGAATAATTAGCATACATGCATGAAATATCATTCTAAGCAAACAATCTATTTAACGAACATTCACTTAGTGTAAATAGCCTATTTTAAAGTCTAGTTTATTATTAATTGAATATTATAGTTTTAACCCTAAACTATCTGATAATATATGAAGGATTAACTCACTAACTCACTAACGATGTAATACCCCAATACTAATTTTCCTATGTATGAGATATAATCGTACTTTGGAGATAAATTACATGTTACATTGTGTCCCCATACGTGTTAAATTGTGACGTGCAATTATGGGAAAATTATTTTTGGGATAAAAAGTTAGTAGGGAAAAGTGAAGGAAATGAAAATTTGGTTAAGCGAACGCCACATGGACGAGATTTTTCGTCCGTACAAACACTTGGGGATGAAGGCAGGACGAATTCTCGTGTCCTGAACTTACCCTATCGCTCTGCGAACGAAGTATGGACGATGTGAAGGAGGACGGGATGTGTCCGCAACGAACCTGTCCAATTTTTGGGCACCTTTGGACGATCACGGACAAGTGTGGATGAGGTGAGGCCTTGTCCTATTTGGCTCTATTTGATTTCTGGACAAATGCGAACGCGTGCAGATGCTATAACACGTCCGAATATCAATTACGAATAGTACGGACGAGGGTGGGGACGCCAATTTCTGTCTGTGATCAAAATTTTGCCTATGGAATTTTACTCATGTGGACGAGATCTATGCGTCTGCACTCATCCAAAATATCACAGATCTACGACAGAAAATGATTTCAAATTAGAACAAATCGGCGAATCAACCAATAGGAACGCGGCAAGTAACGTGTGCAAGAGTTGTGAATTTTTTGTGCTTTGTAGAATTCTTCCTTGAGTCATATGTTGTTGTTCCATCTCTGTAGATACTTCTCCAGTAAGATGGAGTAGGTCATTGTTAACTCTGTGACATTTTTTTTGGATGATATAACCCCTACTGTCCAGTTTTGGTATTCCTTGTCAAGCATATAATTTCTTTTATACCCATTGATAATGTTAGTTGATGATGGTTATGGTAAGGTATGGAGAAATGAACCATGAGTCAAAAAGGTGAGAAATCTATGAACTAAGGACTTCATACTGATTGAGATAGATGTCGTAGCCTTTTATGCGATATATGATTTTCTTACTCATAGTATGTTCTTTACAACTTACTCTTATTCTGAGTATGTTACTCTCTGTTGTTACTAATTTATTTTCTGTACCAAGTCTAGTATTCCTAATGTCTTCACTGTTGTTATATTTCTCTTGGCCTTGATCATTGCTAATCTCTGTAAAAAGCTTATCTTGTGGTTCACTGTCAATATTATATTGTTAATTTTATTAGATGTTGAGAGAACGATTTAATCTTATTTCATTTCTATATGCTGCTGTTAATTCTATAGCATAAGCCATGCCCTATTATTCATTTTAATGGATGTTGAGGGCATGATCTACTATTAATTTGTTGTTATATGCTACTATTAATTTCATAGTATAAAACCATGCTCTATTATTCATTTTTATTGGATATTAAGAGCGCAGGATTTACCCTTACTTCATTGTGATACACTGCTGCTATCTTCATTGTATAAAAGCGTGTTCTATCATTCGTTTTAGTAGATGTAAAAGCATGTTTAACTTTTATTTCATGGCTATACGTTGGTGTATCATTGTTGTATGAAATCATGTTCTATTAATTATTTCTATTGGATGTTAAGAGCATGATTAACTTCTATTTCATCGTTATAGGCTGATGTTATCTTCATTGTATAAAAGCATGTTCTATTATTCTTCTTAGTGGATGTTAAGAGCATGATTAGCTTCTATTTCATTGTTATACATTGATGTTATCTTCGTTGTATACAAGAATGCTCTATTATTTGTTTTTATTGGATGTTCAGAGCACGATTTACGCTTACTTTGTTGTGATACACTGCTGCTATCTTTGTTGTATAAAAGCATGTTCTATCGTTCATTTTAGTAGATGTAAGAGCATGTTTAACTTCTATTTCCTGGCTAACGCTGTTGTATTGTCATTGTATGAAATCATGTTCTATTAATCATTTTTATTGGATGTTAAGAGCATGATTAGCTTCTATTTCATCGTTATACGCTGATGTTATCTTCGTTGTATAAAAGTGTGTTCTATTATTCCTCTTAGTGGATGTTAAGAGCATGATTAGCTTCTATTTCAATGTTGTACGCTGATGTTTTCTTCGTTGTATAAAAGCATGTTCTATTATTCATCTTAGTGGTTGTTAAGAGCATGATTAGCCTCTATTTCGTTGTTATACGCTGATGTTATCTTCATTGTATAAACACATGTTCTATTATTCGTTTATTTGGATATTAAGAGCATGATTTACTTTTACTTCGTTGCTATACGCTGCTGTTATCTCCATCGTATGAAAGCATGTTCTATAGTAGTATGTTCAACTTCCAAATTCATGTGTTTCTTTTGTAGTTATCCTACAAATATTCAGCTATGCCTTCGTTCTCCTTACTTGTTTTAAATTCTGCAATTTAATTATTATTTTACATTCTTCAATTGCCGTCATTTACGTTCCGTGTATGCGCTAGTTAATTTGAAAGTGTTGTCTTGCATTCATGGTCATAGGAACCAAGTAGGGGGTCCCACCTTGGTAGTGGTACCCATACATGCATGAGTGAGGAAAAATGCTAAGAAAAGAATGTTCAGGATGGGCGGGATACGCTTATCACTGAAAGAAACCAGTAGATGGATAGTTCGGATCTAGCTTGGCAACTAAGATACTCCCTCAACTAGTCGGGAAAGGGACTAGTGTGCACACAGGAGGTTAGAAGCCAATCAAACTAGGTCATCTCAAAGGATTAACAGTTTTAAATAAGTTAGTGACAATCGGATTTTGTTAAGGCACTCTAATTTCTAAATTGAAAAGATTTTTAAATGAGGAATTTGAGTTATGCACCGAAATCTTAAATTTTAACGCATTTTTAGAAAACAAAAAATTCGGGTCGTTACACTTGGTATCAAAGCCATACTACTCTCGTGCGTTTCACTGCAGATAACCCAAACTCATCAGGCAATGCCCCTCTGACTGTAAGTTTTGTCCCTTATGTTATTGAATTGCTCATTTAAATTAATTGCACCATAGTACAAAAATATAGATAATTGATGCAATTGCCTATATATTATTGAGATGCTCCCTTGAAGTAATTGACTTAATTATGTTATAGTGTTGAATGCCTAGAATTGATAGGATTAACCAAGAATGTTTTGCTTAAGAATTCTTCCTTGAACTTATTAGCTTGCCTTAACGTCGACACCTGGTGTAGAAGGTGGGCCCTGATAGCCCGATCTGCATGAGGATCATGGCCTAGAATGAGACTCTTGAGCGTACAGTAGCAATTGTGGAACAATAGTCTCAGCAAATGGAGAGACCGACCTAGTTCATGGAGCAGCACTTCCGCTATATGGAGAGATTCATGGGCAAGACCCCGAGAATGGTATTGGGAATCACTAGAATATGCAGATTCAGTCGATTCAGATGGAGGCACCCTGCTTCAACTGGGACATTTCTTAAATTACGGGGGCGAGGAGTGGATACGCTCCATTGAAGATAAGTTTTCCTACGCTGAGATCAGTGAGGCAAAAAAGGTTAGGTGTGCTGCATACTACCTGAGCCACGAGGCCCAATTTTGGTAGGACACGGTCAAGGCCTCCCGAGATGTAACAATTCTCACTTGGAAGGATTTTAAAGATCTGTTCAACGAAAAATACCTCAACCACACAGTCCATACCCAGAAAGAGATAGAGTGCATGTGCTTACACCAGTTTGGAACTGTGGCGAAGTATGCTCAGCAGTTCAAGGCCCTATCTCATTATGCTCCACATTTGGTGCCAACTAAGGAACACAAGGTACCACACTTTGTTCGAGGGCTAAAAATGGAAGTACAAGAAGGAGTCATCGGGGCTAGCACCGAGGGTGTCACTTATTCAAAGATGGTGTCCAAGGCCTTGGCAGTACATGGAGTGAAATTCGCAGCTGCCAGACAGAGAGAGCTAGTCAGAAAGCACGGAAAGCTAGTTCTGCCCAGCATCCACGAGGTGGCCCTCCTAGAACCTAGGAAGTCAAACTCCTAGCTGAAGCCGAAGCACAACAGAGGCTGGAAAAGAAGCCAATAATACAAGCGTAACACACTCCACAACAAAATGCTTGTCTGAAATTCGAGAGAGTACATTGGGGTGAATGCCTAACGGGTTCTGAGAAGTGTTTTTCCTGTGGAAAACTGAGGCATAAGGCCAGAAAATGCCCAACACAACTAGTAGCTCCACAAGTTTTCGCTATGTACGGGACCAACGACGACGACCAGCCATCGATGGTAGTAGGTATACTTCGTTTAAATAATAATTATGCATATATTTAGTATTGCTTCCCTCCCTAAATAGAGTAGGAATTTTAACTTAGAATAAGCAACCTACCTAACCCTGGAAGGGACAATCTATATAAATAAGTGTGCTGCTAACGTCTTATTTGATTCAGGTGCTACGCACTCATTTATCTCCACAAAGTTTTGCAAGCGGGCAAATTGTTTCTCCGGTAGCACGAACTATACACATTGCGTGTTACTGCCTTCAGGCAACTGATTGATTACTAACGGGATGCTCAAGACCTATGCAGTGGATATTAGTGGCTTTTTATTTTGGGTCAATCTAATCATCATGGATTTGAAAGTCTACGATGTCATAATTGGAATGGATTGGTTGTCTGCACATCATGTAATCATCAACTGCAAGAAAAAGGAGGTCTGCTTTTGCTCTCCAGGTAGCGAACGACATACCTTCTAAGTGACTAAGGAGAAGGGGAAAGTCGTTATTATCTTTGCGCTCAAGGCAAACAAACTGCTAAAGAATGGATATGATGAATTCCTAGTCAATGTAGTTGATACTACCACCATCCCTAAGGCTAAGTTGGAGGATGTTGCGGTGGTACGAGATTTCCCAAATGTTTTTCTCGACGATCTTCTTAGTCTACCCCCGGACAGAGAAATCAAATTCGAGATCAACTTGAAACCCAGTATGGATCCTATTTTTAAACATCCATATCGCATGGCACCTGTCGAACTGCGGGAGTTGAAGGTACAACTAGATGAACTAGTCACCAAGGGGTTTATTCGACCCAGTTTTTCTCTTTGGGGTGCACCAATATTATTTGTCAAAAAGAAGAATGGAACCCTGAGAATGTGCATCGACTATAGGGAGTTAAACAAAGTGACGATAAAGAATAAGTATCCCTTCCCACGAATCGATGACTGATTTGACCAATTGGATGGTGCTCGAGTTTTCTCAAAAATTGACCTTCGATCAGGCTACTATCAGTTGAAGGTTAAGCCTGAGAATATATCAAAGATGACATTTCGCACATGGTACGGACATTACGAGTTCTTGGCGATGTCTTTCGGGCTAACCAATGCCCTGGCAGCCTTCATGGAACTAATGAATCGAGTCTTCTGTGATTATCTTGATAAATTTATTGTCGTCTTCATTAACGATATCTTGATCTATTCCTGATTAAAAGCAGAGAACTGCAAACATCTACGAGTGGCTTTATCGGTTCTTAAGCAGCACCAGTTGTACGCAAAATTGTCCAAGTGTAAATTCTGGCTGAGCAGGGTTGGTTTTCTGGGCCACGTAATTTCTGAGGATGGTATATTAGTAGACCCGGCAAAGATACAGGTAGTGGTCAACTAGACACAGCCAAAAAATGTAGGAGAAGTGAGGAGTTTTCTGGGCTTGGCCGGTTATTACAAGCGCTTTATTGGTGGATTTTTGAAGATCGCTCTACCACTTACTAGTCTAACCAAGAAGAATGCCCGATTCTGGTGGTCCAGCGGGTGTGAGAATAGCTTACAAGAGTTGAAGCGCAGATTGACTACTGCCCTAGTGTTAATATTATCCATTGAGAATGGTGACTTTAGTATTTACTGTGATGCATCAAAGAGATGACTCAGTGGAGTTCTTATGCAGCACGGAAGAGTTATCGCCTACACGTCTCGATAGCTTAACATCCATGAGTAGAACTACCCCACTCAAGATTTAGAGCTCGCAGTTGTTGTCATCACTCTCAAAGTATGGAGGCACTATTTGTATGGATAGTGCTGTTAGATCTACTCAGATCATAAGAGTCTCAAGTATATATTCACCAAGGAGTTAAATATCCGTCAACGGCAATGGCTTGAGTTTGTTAATGACTACGACTGTGAAATCAAGTATCATCTGGGGAAAGCCAATGTCGTCATGGATACTCTTACCCACAAGGAGGCAGTGATGAGCATGATGTGTGAAGAAATGCCTTCTAGACTTTTGAGGGATTTTGTAACATCCTGAATTTTTATATCGAAATTTATTAAGAATAATCGGAAATTAATTAGGGGTATTTGGATTTATCAAGGTGTTACCAATGACGTAACTGTTCAGCTATAAATTTAGAGAATTTATTAGAGGTTTAATTGATGGAAATCCAGTTGGGAAATGGAATTAAGAGATTTTAATCGGATCCGTAATAATTCTTTAACGATATTTGGAATAAGTCGAGAGTTACAATTTAGGACGATTAATATGCGGTACGACTATTTAACACTTAGTATATATTTTTATGATAAGTAATTAGGATTTAAAATGGGATTTGACATAAAAAGGAAAAGAATTATGGGGAGGTGAGGTGGACCGGTGCACTGCATGAATCGGTCTGATTAAAGGCAAATGGCCTTTGGCCTTTGCAAAAGAAGAAAAAGAAGAACAAGAGGGAGAGAGGGAGAGCTGCGAGATAGGGAGGGAGAAAAGCAGCGCTCGAGCAAGACGGCGACGAGCAACGACTGGTGAGTAATGAACAACGGAGTGTACAGCGACCAGGCGGACTCCGACAGACGGCGAGCGAGCAGCTACGGGTCGCGAGGTGCAGAGCTAGAGCTTGGAGTCGGGATTTTCACGGGTTACATTTTCCGGCAATGATGGAGGTATGCCTCGCCAAATCTTCCTTCTCCTCTAGCATTTTTATTGATTGGCTGCCAATTTAAGGCGTGTAGTGACCGACATCAGTGACTTTTGCCTGAAGCAGGGGGCGACGGATCTCGGCTCTAGTTCGCTGGGACTTTATTCGCACTGGATTGGGCCTGATTGGTTCTCCAATCCCGAACCGGTGCTGTCTCCAGGAGAAAACAACTGCTAGAAGCATGGGAAACAATTTCTGAAAAGTTGGAGAGGTTGTCGGGCATGTGGGAGAGCTACACTCTCTGCCTTCTAGGAGTGGCAAAGAGTGTCTCTTGGTGGTCATTTACAAGAAGGGGGAGGAACGAGAGAAAACGATTTTCAGTGAAGGTTCGGGTGAGCTTCTGCGCGAGGAGAACTGGACTCTGAAAGGCGGAGCTGCTGCTTGCCTCGATGCCCTCTGGTGAGCGATTTCCTATAGCCTATTCTAGAGTTTACAGATTAGTGTTATGCAGTTAAGGTGAAAGATAAAAATGAGCTATTGTTGTCTGGATTTATTCTCTCAATGGTAAGTAGTTTATGTGGGATGATTTTGTTGGAAATATAATTGGATGCTCTCTGCTGTTTTTCCATTTTCCACTTGTTTATGGCCAATAATGGATAAATACATTCTATTGTTCAGCCTTGGATTCTATTTCAATGATAGTCCCATGTTGATGTAGATATTGTCTTGTTAAGGATTTCTGGATGGGTTTATTGACTTTGTTGGGTTTCTATTTTGACTCTGTAAATGGATTCTGCCTCTTATTGTTCTGTTGGTTGTTGTTTTGGATCATGTGTTGGATGAGTTTTTCTTTGGTTAAATTCTACAAGATTAAAAAGCAGACTATTGGACAATGATTTAATATATTACCCTCTGCTGTCTGTTTTTGGTTGTGTGAGGAATGTTGTTGGATTCTGTGTTGCTCCTCTATTTGGAAAAGCTATATTATGTTTCTGATATAAGTAAGGAAGAAAGATGAGTAACGTGATTCTCTAATATGTTGCTGGTTATTATCGTGTGATAAGTTATTTCTAAACACTATCAAATGGAAATAAGATGTTAAGTTGGATTATATTAAAGAAGTCGTTGTTGACCTCTATTGGTTTTGTTGTTGGTGAGCTGTTGCAACTTGAAATGGAGGTGGAGTTCTCTGATGTTGGACTGTTGGCCGAGGTTGGAGAGCTGTGGCTGAGAGCTTCCCTGCTTGTTGGGTTAAAAAGGGAAAAAGAATAACTAATAAGTGCCAACCGCGATAAAGATTTGAGGTAAGGAATTTGGGTGTGTCTTGGCCATTGAGGCCTTACACCACAAGTAGAGTGCATGCGTTTTATGTTCGCTTTCTAAAATGCTCACTGCTAATTCCTTAGGTGATTTCCTATGATATTTCCTTGTTGATTTCTTGCCACGGACATTCCCTTGATTTGGATAGTGTAGAATTGTTAGCATTTGTTTGAATATGATTTGCTCCAAGATTCATTTCCTTTATTGTCAGTTTTACTTTTGTAGTTGTCTCTGTATTGTGATCAAATGCTTTACTTTGTAGACATATTCTTTACTGTTAATTGTCCTTCTTACTGCATATGTTTTAATTTAATTGTTGTGATAGATTGCTATGATAAATAATCAAGGAGGGAATGTGATAAGTGTAAATGATGAAAGCGTGAATGATAAGGAGCATGAATGTCCTAAGAGTTCTTTTAAACGTTCTGTCATGTATTATCTACTTGCTATCTAGATTACATCTCTTATGATAATTCAACCGTCATTTCTTTCATTCTATATATATATTTTCTGGTTATTTCCTTTTTATATCTGTGTTAAATTAACGAGCATGTTAACCAATTGAGTATGATAATTAACTAGTTGTAATTGATAACTAATTAGTTGAGCAGGTTTGACAACTAAACCAGCATTTATTAATTGTACTCAAGCATGTTAACAATGATAGTAGATGGCTTAATTATACTTTACTTGAGCATGTAAATCGACTAGATTAACTAATTGTAAACTTGAACATGTAATTAATTAGAACGATGTTAGCATGTAAACTACTTAACTTATATCCTTTCGAGCATGTAAATCGGCTAAGCATGTAAAATGTAATATTCTTTCAAGCATGTGATTACTATTTAAGTAAATTAATTAGCTAAGTATGTTAATTAGTTAGCATATTAACTTAGCTAGGTTTAGCATGTTTTAACGTTAATTAATATTGTTGCATGAGTATGTTAATTCATTTAAGTACATTTAAGCATGTTAATTAATCAGAGTAGATAAATGGACTTGGACATGTTAATTGACTAAAGTGCTGTTGTAACTTGAGCATGTTGACTAATTAGCTAATCTAAGTATGTAACTAAGCATGATAATTAACCAGTTGTTTAAACCATGAACATGATAACGACTTAGTCGAGCATGTAATTAAATTGGATTAATATTCGCACAACGACTAATCAAGACATGCCATGTAATAAGCTTGTGATTAATATGTTCAATTATTATGCTTAACCAACGAACTAGAACGAGAGCATATTTAAATCACTTAGAATAATAAATATAGGAAGCATGTAAATGGACTAGAATAATTTATAGGTTAATCGATAGTATGCTTTCGATTCTTTTCCGAATGATATTATCCTATTAATTCAAGCATGTTTTCCTTGTTTCAATTCATTGTACTTGTTCTCTGTGGTGTGCAGTTATTTCCTTCTATCATATGTTTTGCTTTCCTTATATTTGCTTTCAATTACTTCTATATGCACACTTCAATTCCTATTTAAGTTACGTTATATGCGTTGTGCGTCATGTTAGGTTGAGATCATGTTAATAGAAACCCAGTAAGGGGTACTTCCTCAGGGTGGTACCCACATGCACAAGTGAGTAAAATGCTAAGAACAAGAATGTTCGGGATGAGCGAGATACGCCTATCACCGAAGAAACTCTCCCTTCGAGATACATCAGGAGGGAAGAAACCCTGAAGGCGGGATACGCCGGAAGGGGAGGACTCTTGAAGGCGGGATACGCCGGAAAGGGGACGAAAAATGGAGTTGGAGGGTGGATGGGTAGTGGAACTAGTCCACGGCTAGGCGAAGCCCCCAACCTTGATGGGAACGGGGACCTAGTTACAAGTAAAGGGTTACGTCCGGTCCACTATTCCATTCCCTAAGAACCCTCTAATCTCCAGCTCGATGTACGAGTAAAGAACGAATGAAGAACGAACATAATGAAAAGAATTGGTTTGGGTGATCCTCATTCCAAGAAAAATTAAAGAGAGATATGCATAATTGTTTTCCCTCATTTCCTTACTAAGCCTTTAGGCTTACAGTTACTTGTGGTGTAGGTACAAATGACAAACATATAATAAGTAGACGATAAACACATAATGAAGCAGGGATGAATGATTTCGCACGCACGAGACTTGGGCTGACTAGGCAAAGAAAAAGATGAGTAAACGATTGTAAATCAACGATGTTTAATTGCCAAGTTATATTTCTTAGACGTAGTGTTTAAATTATTTAGTATTTCCTTCTTGAACAATTTCTTTATGCTTCCGCAAGATTTTAAACAAATGGTTTTTATTTTATTATTTATGCTTCCGCAACTTGTAATTGGTCTTCCCAAACGAGATTAAAGAAAGAGTCAGTAGTGATCTGGTTAGACGCACTCTAATACGCTTTTTTTAAAAAAGAAAGAAATTTCAAATTTTTAAGCATTTTCACGAATTACGAAAATCTGGGTCGTTACAGATTTTCAGAAGCTTGATATACAGATGATTCCAACCCAATTGGACTTGGTATTGGCAAAGCTGACTTTGAGGCCATCCATTCTCGAGCAAATCAAGGAAGTCCAGCAAGGCAATGTTGTTTGCAAAGACTTCAGATTAAATCCTACCTTACCAAAATATCAGGATTTCTCTATGTTTGCAAATGACATCATCAAGTATAAGAACCGGTGGTATGTGGCAAACAATACGATTGTGCAAAAGAAGACCTTACGAGAAGCTCACTCTTCTAGTTTCTCTGCACATCCTGGATGTAATAAGATGTATCGGGATCTGAAAACTCATTACTACTAGCAAACATGAAGTATGATATTGTCGAATTTGTATCGCAATGTCATGTAAGCCAACGTGTTAAGGCCGAACATCAGCGACCAGGTGGGGTGCTCCAACCACTGCCGATTCCTAAATGGAAATAGGACCACGTCACCATGGATTTTGCCACCTGCTTGCCCAAGACAGCTAGAGGTCACGATGCCATCTGGTAATCATGGACTGGTTGACTAAGGTGTCACACTTTCTGCCAGTAGCCATGATGTATAAGATGAATCAGTTTGCCAACTTGTATGTCAAGGAAATCATCCGACTTCACGGTGTTCCGGTTTCCATTGTATCAGATCGGGACCCACGCTTTACTTCGGCGTTCTAGAAGAGTTTGAGCAAAGCTATGGGCACTAAACTGAAATTCAACACAGCATTCCATCCTCAGACCAACGGCCAAAGCAAAAGAACCATTCAAACACTCAAGGATATGTTATGTGCTTGTGTTCTCGAACTCCAAATTGGATGGAGTAAAATTCTAACATTGGTCGAGTTCGCATACAATAACGGCTTCCAGGCCACTATAGGTATGGCACCCTATGAAGCTCTGTATGGGAGGAAGTGCAGATCCCCTTTTATACTGGGACGAAGCTGGCGAAGCTACACTCTATGGCCCTGAGATAGTGTAGAAAATGGCAGAGTCTGTGACCCTGATTAAGTAGAGGATGTGAGCAGCACAGAGTCGCCAAAAGAGCTACGCAAACAACCGACAACGGGCCCTAGAATTTGTTGAGGGGGCTAGTGTGTTGTTGAAGGTATCTCCTTTTAAAGGCGTTGTTCGGTTCGGTAAGAGGGGAAATCTCAACCCCAGATATGTGGGACCTTATGTGATCATAAAGAAAGTAGAACCGATCACATATCAGCTACAGTTCCCAGATTCCATGGCGGGCGTACACGACGTCTTCCACATATCTATGATCAAGAGGTGTCTTGGTAATGCAGCTGTATTGACTTCTTCTTATGATAATATCATGGTACAGCCCAACCTGAGCTTCAATGAGAGGCCTGTCCAGATCCTTGACTCAAACATAAAAGAGCTACAACCCAAACGAATCCTGCTAGTCAAGGTATTATGGTAGAATCACAGCCACGAAGAGGTTACTTGGGAAAAAGAAGATGATATGAGGGTTATGTACCCCAAGTTGTTCAGTAGCTAAATTTTGGGGACCAACATTTTTGTAAGGGGGTAGTATGTAATACCCCGATACTAATTTTCTCATGTACGCGATATAATAGAACTTTGGAGATAAATTACATGTTACATTGTATCCCTATACGTGTTCAATTGTGACGTGTAATTATTGAGAAATTATTTTGGGATAAAAAGTTAATAGGAAAAAGTGAAGGAAATGAAAATTTGGTTAAACAGACGCATGCAGACACCACGCGAACGAGAATTGGAGTCCGCACGAACACTTGGGGATGAAGGAAGGACAAATTCTCGCATCCTGAACTTACCTTGTCACTCTATGGACGAAGTGCAGATGATGCGGATGAGGACGGGATACGTCCGCAATGAACCTTTCCAATTTCTGGGCACCTTCGAACGATCGTGGATGAGTACGAACGCGGTAAGGCCTCATCTGATTTTCCCCTGTCTGATTTATGGACATAAGCAGACGCGTGCGGACACCATAACGCGTTCAAATATCAATTGCGAACGTTACGGACAAGGGTGGGGACGTCAAATTCCGTCCGTGATCAAAATTTTGCCTATGGAATTTTACTCATGCAGACGAATGTGAACGAGATCTATGCATCCGCATTCATCTAGAAGATCAAAGATTTGTAACAAAAAATGATTTAAAATCATAACAAATCAACGAATCAACCAATAGGAACGCAGCTCCTCGACACAAAGTAACGTGTGCGTGAGTTGTGAATTTTTTGTGCTTTGTAGAATTCTTCCTTGAGTCATATGTTGTTGTTCCATCTCTATAGATACTTCTTTGGTAAGATGGAGTAGGTAATTGTTAACTCTGTGACATTTTTTTTTGGATGATATAATCCCTTCTTTCCAGTTTTGGTAATCCTTGTAAAGCATATAATTTCTTTTATACCCATTGATAATGTTAGTTGATGATGGTTATGTTAAAGTATGGAGAAATGAACCATGAGCCAAAAAGGTGGGAAATCTATGAACTAACGACTTCATAGTGAATAAGATAGATGCAATAGCCTTTTATGCGATATATGATTTTGTTACTCATAGTATGTTCTTTACAACTTACTCTTATTCTGAGTATGTTACTCTCCGTTGATACTGATTTATTTTCTGTACCAAGTCTAGTATTCCTAATGTCTTCACTATTGTTATATTTCTCTTGGCCTCGATCATTGCTAATCTCTGTAAAAAGCTTGTTTTGTGGTTCACTGTCAATATTATATTGTTCATTTTATTGGATGTTGAGAGCACGATTTAATGTTATTTCATTTTTATATGCTGCTGTTAATTCTATAGCATAAAACATGCCCTATTATTCATTTAATGGATGTTGAGGGCATGATCTACTGTTAATTTCTTGTTATATGCTGTTGTTAATTTCATAGTATAAAAGCATGCTCTATTATTTTATTGGATGTTAAGAGCACACAATTTACCCTTACTTCGTTGGGATACACTGCTGCTATCTTCGTTGTATAAAAGCATGTTCTATCATTCGTTTTAGTAGATATAAGAGCATGTTTAACTTTTATTTCATGTCTATACGCTGTTGTATTGTCATTGTATGACATCATGTTCTATTAATCATTTTTATTGGATGTTAAGAGCATGATTAGCTTCTATTTCATTGTTATACACTAATGTTATCTTCGTTGTATAAAAGCATGTTCTATTATTTGTCTTAGTGGATGTTAAGAGCATGATTAGCTTCTATTTCATTGTTATATGTTGATGTTTTCTTCGTTGTATAAAAGCATGTTCTATTATTCGTCTTAGTGGATGTTAAGAGCTTGATTCGCCTCTATTTCATTGTTATGCGCTGATGATATCTTTGTTGTATAAACACATGTTCTATCATTCATTTATTTGGATATTAAGAGTAGGATTTACTTTTACTTCGTTGCTATACGCTGCTGTTATCTCCATCGTATGAAAGCATGTTCTATAGTAGTTTGTTTGACTTTCGAATTCATGTGTTTCTTTTATAATTGCCCTATAAATATTCAGCTATGCCTTCGTTCTCCTTTTAAATTCTACAATTTAATTTTTCATTTGACATTCTTCAGTTGCCATCATTTACGTTCCGTGTATGCGCTATTTAATTTTAAAGTCTTATCTTGCATTCACGTTTATAAGAACCAAGTAGGGGGTTCCACCTTGGTAATGGTACCCATACATGCATGAGTGAGGAAAAATGCTTGGAAAAGAATGCTCAGGATGGGCGGGATACACCTATCACTGAAAGAAACCCTGAAGGTGGGATACGCCTGAAGGGAAAAGAAAAGGGAGTTGGGGTAGATAGATAATTCGGATCTAGCCTTGCAGCTAGAATACTCCCTCACCTAGTCGGGAAAGGGACTAGTGTGCAAATAGAAGGTTAGAAGCCAATCAAACTATGTCATCTCAAAGGACAACCTCCAACCTCCAGCTTGAAGTAGCAGTAAGGAACAAACAAACCCATGACATAATAAAAAATGTTGGATTGGGTGGTCCCCATTCCAAAAAGGAACTAAAGATAGGCATATGCAATTATATTAACCTACTTCCTCACTGGGCTTCAAGCTCACGTCCTTACTTGTGTTATAGGTAATTAGATGGTCGTACCAAGAGCAGCAGAGGAGGCCATTTTCGTGGAGCCTGCGGTATATCTGGAGGAGACACAACCCGAGTATTAATATGGCATCAAGGGAAGAAGGAAGAAGTAATTTTGTAAGGGTTTAACGGCAAACTTGTTTTGTAAATGTTAATTTCTATCCTAACCCTTATTTAAGTATCTATTCTGAATATTAAGTCGGTTACATTTTAAACCCTAAATTTTGGATTTTAGTTAATGTTTTAAATGATGTTTTAATTACGTTTCTGCTAACTTCTACTATTATAGTCCTTCAATGATTT
This sequence comes from Begonia loranthoides, assembly GCA_022433065.1. NCBI lineage: Eukaryota > Viridiplantae > Streptophyta > Magnoliopsida > Cucurbitales > Begoniaceae > Begonia > Begonia loranthoides. Next base: position 19,090,310 of record CM039473.1, read on the forward strand.
GATTAATAATTTTAAATAAGTTAATGACAATCGAATTTTGTTAAGGCACTCTGATTTCTAAATTGAAAAGATTTTACAATGAGGAATTTGAGTTATGCACTGAAATCTTAAATTTTAACGCATTTTAAGAAAACGAAAAATCCGAGTCGTTACAAATGGAGAACACCTCAACAATATCATTCTTAAGAAAACCCGCGCAAAGTCCATTTCTTTCTAATTGACTATTCATAAGCAAATTCGTTAAGGAAATTTATTCTTAAAAACTAATAAAGTAATTAGCAATAAAATAACAGAGGCACATATATAAACATTCAACTTGCAGAGGACCATTTACGAAGTTGCACAATCACATCAATAACAAGCTAGTAATTTTCAATAGCATGAAAGTAATTCATAGGGTAGAGGGCAGTTCAAGAAAAAAAACGCCTGAGAAGCCCACATCTAATCTCTTTTTACAATATGTTATCCACTGCATATCTCTTACTATCTAACATATGAAAGACTAATCATACAAATGAGCATACGAGCAGGAAAACTATCACACAAACAAAAACTTGCAGAGAACAACGACTTGCAAAGAACAAGCAACAACATATTCAACAAACAAAATCCTACTCTTGCGACGTAGGTCCTTACGGACAAACCACATGCAATATTACTTACCTTGTACAATGTTTTCCATCTCTGAAAGGGTTCATTGAAGTTCTTATTCGTCATCAACATATCCTAGAAAATCATTTCATCCATGTCTAATAGCATTTTCCTTCCAAGACCGGTGGCAGAACAGGGAACGTAATGGGAATATCTCCTAAGCCTCTCCCTAGTTTCTCCAAAATAAAACTTCACTCTGTAACAAAGCTCAGCTCCACGACTCACCTATCCCCCACTACATATTTATAGATTACGACAGGTGACTCTTCAATACTCAGGCAGAGGCAAAAGGTTACAAAACGTATCACAAATTTTTCATAATCGTCCAGGTGTTGAGATGATGAATCAACACGTCGTTTATGCATTCCAAATAACAATTTTTAATGGCGGTTGATCGATTTCTCTTCATTTCCAATCAACCAATAGTTAGCCAAGCGTCCGCCAATCTCTTCAGAAAACATTTTGAGTTTTTACTACCAGTCGATCGACGTCGATAATCGACGCTCGTCAATCGACCACCAAGATCGACCGCTGTCATCAAACGTCAATTTTTGCATAATTCTCCAGATTATGTAAATGCACATGTTATTTTCTTAACGTGACAATTACATACATACTTCAACCGATATATTTTTTTTTATATTGCAATCATAATCCAAAGTTATAATTGTAATTGCAATATGCTCCTTACCACTTCATCTTCTGCAAATCCTTATTCACCAAAACTTTCATATATATATATATATATATATATATGCACATTTGCATCATCTACTCCACATTTCCACAACAATTTATATCTAAACTCCTAGTCTTTACCGTATTCTTACAATATCCAAATACGTCCAAGTACGTTCAAGTATATTTTTCTCTTTGGCCAATACTTGAATTATCCAACTATCTGTAAATTACTCAAAATATATATTGTAAGCCTTGTAACTTCAAACTTATTATATTCAAGTGTATTTTCTCTTACTAATCTACTGACTGTAAATCACTGATTCAGTCCTAATATCATCTCTTCTAAATCCAAGTGTCATCACCCATTCTATGGTAATCCTAATTCTTTCCTTAAACTAATTATGAACATAACGGGGTATCATAATTCACTTATTCCAAATGCATTTCTCTTTACTAATATTTCCAAACAGTCCGATTCAGCTCCCATTATTCCAAAATCATCACCTAAGCCTTGTGCTTAGCTCAATGAAAATTTGGGATATTACATTGCATGTGCCAAGTTCCAAGTTATGAAGTTCAGGGAGAAGTTTAAGGAAAATTTCTATGAAAGGTATTTTTATCGTACAAGAAGGACTAGAAGGATGATGGTGTTTGCTTAACTTCGTCAAGTTGAAACAGTATTGAAAGTTAGTCGCATGGGATTGAGAGATGTATTCAAGGAAATGCTTCGTTTTGAAGTGAGAATGTTGGATCTTCAAAAGTTAAACAGTGTCAAAGGTGTAAAAGAAATCACTTCGGAAGGTAACTTGCTTATTCGAAATGATGTTTTGAAGGTAATGAGGGTGGCCGTTTTGCCAAAGATTGTCTGGTTTTGGCTTAAGGAACTAAAAATAGTTACACTGAAGGTGTTTTCTACGGTGGAAGATGCAAAAGAATAGTGAGTTTTGGGAAGTAAGATCAGTATTTTGGTGATTGCAGATGTTAAGGATATAATTTGAGTGCGGTTTATGTGAATTTGTCCTTAGAGAAAGTGGTATATAGGGAAGAAAGATGCATGACCGAGTTTGAGAGATGTGTTAGGTGCATTAATGTGACTCATGTTACAATGATTTCCACACAATGTCAGATAAAAGAGATGAGATTTTGGACGAAGGCTTTTGTAATACCGCGATTTTCGTAAACATAATTAATTAAGGATAATCAAGATTTATTTGATAAGAAAATTGATTGGGGGAAATATTTGGATAATAATCAAGGATTTATTTAACGAGAAATTAATTTGGGAAATTGAATCGAATAATTTAAATTGGACCGATAATTATCATCAAGTAATATTCGGAGAAAAGAAAATTTGGAATTGGGATCAAAATAATTAAATGAAGAAATTAATTACTTAAAAGGAAGAGAATTGAGGAATTATTTAAAAGATGAAATGAGGAAAAATTTAATTGTGGGATTAAATAGGGACCGGTTTGGTTTTGTTTTTGAGAATAGAAAGGGGTTTGTCCATGGTCAATTGAAATCAAAAGGTGGGAAAGAAATTTTAAAGAATTAAATTGGCCATTGGCCTTTTTACTGGAGAACAGAACAGAGAAAGGGGGATAGAGAGAGAGCGAAGGCGAGCCAGAGAAACGGGGAGAGCTATTGGGAGGGAAGGACGACGACGAGAAGAGGTCAATGCCGCGAGCTCGGGTGCGCGTTGTCCGGCGTATGGAGGTGATGATGGGGTTGCGGGCGGCGAGTGAACAGTGAGCTAGGGCTCAGTGTTCCGCGGCATTTAGAGTTGGAAATCGAAGCTACGAAATCTCCGGTGGAGGTAAGTCGATGCTCTACGTTTTGTGTTCCCCTTCCTGACTTCCAGTTATGGACGTTGGCAGTGGCGAATCGGCGACGGCATGGACAAATTGTAGGTTGACGTGGATGCAGGGGCTTCAGTTTAGGTCTGAGGCTGTGGTCCACTGTTGAACTTGGTGGTTTCAATTGGTCTGGCTGACAGGATAAGGGCTTCCACATGGCCATCGCTGGTTCGACCTCCCTCCTTGAAGTGTACAATTATCCCAGCATAGAAGTCTTCTCTGCCTATATAGGCTGGCAGTGACAGTCTCCTCTCTCGGCTATAAATCATTGGTGCAGAGGGATTAGCTGGTGAAGAAGAGTTGGGTCGAGTGTGCTTCAGGTGAAGATCAGGCTGAATGGGAAGCTAGCAGTGAGGAAGTGCTGGAAAGTGAAATGGTGATGCTCTGAAGGTGGGTGGCCGAAGCTGTGTGAAGTCTTCCGGTAATGCTTTGATTTTTGTCTCTGTTGATGGGTTTGTTGAGAATATGATGTAGAAAATGTAGAAAATTACTTTGTTGAAAGTGTTCTTGTCCATGGTTGGTGTTTTTGCCAGAGAGCTGTGATGTGTGTAATTACATTCTGTGTTGTTACTGGTTGTGAGAATGGAATTCTGTGGCCATGGTTAGGTTATGTTAGTTGTGTTGGGTTGTAGTTTTGGCTACTGTATTAATGGGCTTCTCATGGACTGCCCTGTAATTGCTACTGAATTACAATGATGCATGCTTTGGTTCTAATACGGTTATGGATTGAATGATTTCTGCTACTGTGAATGCATTGGATTGCCCATTCTCGGAAGTCATTTCCATTGCTCTGCTTATAATTGTTTAGCTACTACCTTAGGATTTTGTGAAGCATGAGTTTAATGGATTTAGCATTGTTATTTGGATGAATCTACTTTTGTTGCCTTATGAAGCATGAATTTATTGGATATAACTCGTTAAGCTCTATTAATGTAATCTATTAGTTGGTATGAGTTGTTCTTCTGCTGTTTGGATGGGAAATCAAGGTTCTGTTGCCTGGGTTACCTCTCTTTGATTTTAATTCGTGAATATAATTATACCTTGTTGGTCAATGCTAAAAGTATCAATATGTAGATTTGGGTTATGCTAATGGAAATAAATGTTTATGTTGGATTCAACATGATAAGTATGCCCTGTTCATGAAAGTCAGATTCTATATGTTAGTTATCGGTTCTAAAAGATAGAAAATACATATGCTCTCTTTGAATTATGTTATGTTAATGGGTAATTTTGTTGAATGGTGTTTCCATTGGTAGCCCTATTGATAGTTACATTCGTTAAGATTGAATCTATCTTGAAGAATTATTGTTGGATGTAAGTTATTAAATTGGAGTTAGACAACTATATATTAGAAAATGGATTGTTGGACTTGTGAACATGTTGGATTGATATTCTGGATTAGTTGTTGAATGTTTACTGTTGTGATTGATTTCAAATTAGCTTCTGGTTGTTTGTCTGGATGATTTATCTACGGCCTTTCTAATTGGATAAAAAAAGATAAATAAATGTGCTATGTTGGCTATCGTTATTTTGTTACACACGTTAAGATATTAGAATTATTACTGCATGGTTGCTAAGTAATTAAGTAACTAATGAGATTTTATAAGCGTTAGAAATTATATTATTAATGAATAAATATTGGTTAAATTGGATAATTGTTATTTAAGGGAAAAAATATAAATTAAAGTTATTCGTCATGGACCATAAAATTAATGAAGATAAATTAATAGAAATTCCTTAAGCGATAATTAAACTATTAAATAATAAATGAGGAATAACGATAGCAAAGTTAAGATTTATTATCGATAAAAATATTAATAAATAAATTATAATTATTTTGAAAGTATAAAAGAGAAGAATGACAGTTTTAATTTCTGAGCCGCGCTAGGGACGCCAGGTAAGTTGATACTTACTGTATTTTGGTCTTCGGACCCTACATCGCAAGAATTAGGGTTGCATGCTGTGTGTTTACTAGATTTAGGTTCTTTTGATGATGTGTTTATTTATATCATCATATAGGACTGTATTTAGGCATGAGTATATTATATGTCATCCTAAAATACATGTAAATAGGCATGTGGGGGTTCGGGAGGATTGAGAATGGTTGTCCTAGTAACACCCCTATTGGAGTGCCTACTCCCACTTAGGGAGCGGTGAGGTACGGTTAAGCCACGAGAATCATAAGATTCTCAATTCTCTTGTACTGAAATCCCCAATGTCTTCAACAAAACAACTGGGTATGGCTCGTGGTGACACCCCTATTGGCATGGTTCCTCGTAGGAACCATAGGTTAAGCCACCAGAGCAACTGACTTATCCATCGTCCCGACTAACAGACGAGATACTGTTCTCCTCTGTAATGCATCGTGTGATCATGCACCATATGCATTGCATTTAGTTTATCACTTACTGAGCAATAGGCTCATTAGTTTAGGTCTTGTGATGTAGATATCGTACGAGAAACAGGTGAACAGGTCAAAGACAGTTGATGAAGGATTTGCACGGGTGGATCTTTTGGCTAGCTGGGCTAAAGAGTTTTAAAAGGAAATGGTTTGTAAATTATTTAATATTCTTTAATGTTTTGTTTTAATTCCGCAGCATTTTATAAAAGAATTTTTATTACTTCTTTTGCAAAATGTTTTAAGTAAAGAATTTTAATGATCGGTTTTTATAAAAAAAAAGTTTCACTCTGATTTTATAAAAGAAAAAATTTTAAATTTCACTCGATTTTAAAGTAAATAAAAAATCGGAGTCATTACAGCTTTTCTTTTGGCAACAAGTGCAAAGGAAAATCAAGTGACCTAGACGTAAGTTAGTGTTTTGCCAACTCGATGCAATTTGGAGAAGTAAAAGTGATGTATTCTTTTGGAAATTCTATGTAAAGGTATGATACAAGAAGTTGTTTGGGTATTTTTACATAATTAACGCTAAGGGTTATTTTGATTATTAGATAGAAGGAGTGCTTACATTGAGCAAATTTCGAGGACGAAATTTTGTTAAGGGGGGGAGAATGTAATACGCCAATTTCCCGTAACGAAACTAACTAAGGGTAATTGAAAAATTAATTAGGTATAATAGAATTATTGGGATAATTATTGAAGATTTATTCAATCGAATTATTAGCAGTGGCTAAGTGGATTTTTGTTAAAATGTAAAACATAAATTATTAATGGATTTTAGAGAAAATGTTAATTTGTGAAGATTATTGAGGGAGTAAGTTATAAATTGTTAAGGAGTATGTTAAGAATCAATGGGGAAAAAAATAAAAAGGAAATGGAATTAAAATAAAAAGGAATAGAATAAATGAAAGGGAGAGGAAACGAGGTAATCTGGCTTTGAAATTTTGTGGATCAGCATCGTTTGGGTTATGATGGACGTCTCTTAAGGAGAAATGGATGTGTGTTATAGAAGATAGAAAGCAGGTTGCGTCGTTTATTAAGAGTAAGTAAAAAAGCGGCATTGTTTTAATGCGAGGGACGTCCCTAATGCCAAAAGGACGTCCAAAATAGAAGTAACGAGAATGGCGTTAAGATTAAGTGGGACGGCGTTGTTTCGAACAAAGGGAGGAAAGACTTATTGAGGAACAGACATCCCTCATAGCAAAAAAGAAGACGGGCGTCTAAAATATGAAGATAATAGACATTCCTTATTGAGGAACGGACGTCCCTCATAGCGACGAAGAAGAAAGACGTCTAAAATATGAAGGTAACAGACATCCCTTGTAATACCCCAACTTTTTAAGTTGGATAATTATCAGGGTATTACCAATGACATATTCGTAGCATTAAGTCAAGAGGTATTTTCGGTATGTTTTCCCCGTATACGTAATGTAATCAAGAGTGTGGTTGGGTAGGACATTACATTGCGTATTTATACGTGTTATTTTATGACGCGTATTTATGGGAAAGTATTAGGGGATAAAAGTTAGGTGGGGAAAATGTGAGGAAATGCTATTATGGGGGTTTTCAGATGCCTGCGGACGACTTGCGAACAAGACGTGTCGTTCGCAAATGCATTGCACTTCGCCCCGTAGCCTTGGGATGACTTAGGACGCGATTTCGCGTCTAGACTTCACTGTGTTGTGGAGTTGCAGACGATGTTCGGACAATGTAAATGCGGATGACTGCATCTGGATTGAATCTGTTCGAATCCTGGACAGTTCCGGATGAGTCTGGACGTGTGCAGACGCCAATGGCCAGGTTTAATTTGTCTCTGTCTAATTTCTGGACATATTCGGACGTATGTGGATGCCATTTTGCGTCCGAATGTAACCTTCGAATGGTACAGAATTGGAGAGGACGCCATTTCTCGTCCGAAGGCACAAATCAGCCTTAGGAATTTTACTCTTGCGAACGAATGCGGACAAGACTAGTTGCATCCGTACTCATCCAAAATAGCCCAGACCTACAATAAATTAGGGGTTAAAATGATGAAATCTTGTCGTGTAGTCCATAACTCCCCGATCTCTAGACACAAGAATCCCCTCCAGCGTAGGGCGCCAACCTCCCCCTGCTTGGAGCTGCCTCCTCTCTACCCTTAGGTGTCCAATTTGTCTCCTCTATATACGAATTGCCTCCTCCTTCGGGTATAATTCATTCTCCCTTCCCTTTTGTCTTTAGCTGTGTTTTTCCTTCTGCACGAGAGGAAGTTCCTACATGAGAGAGTGAGACCTGTGAGAGAGGGATTGTGAGTTAGTAAATTCTCCTTCAGTAAACGTGAGTGAAGTGAGGTGAAGCTGACAGGACTAGATCTGCTATCCTTGCTGAAACTGCTAGAGCTGCCGTGAGCTAAGGAGTCACCGGTTGCTATGGAGTTATTATCCCTGAGTGTAGCTTCATCATAGTGGTAAGGAAATAGGGGTATCTTTGGCCTAGGGAGGCCCTACACCACAAGTAGAGTGCGTGAGTGTGTCTCTTTGTAAATGATTGTGTATAATGCTAGTACTCGGTTGATTATTATTGATTTTGTAATTAACTACTTTAAGTTATCGTTGCTCTATGATATTTCCTGTGTTGTTAAATATGTTCCTTTGTTTCTATTGCTCTGTGATATTTCTTTAGTGTTAGCCCTGTTTTTATTATTAGTGCTGAGATTGGTTACTTAGTAGAAATTGTTTGGTTGATGAGAATAGTTGTGAAGTATAGAATGGCTTGTTGTGAATTAGAGGATGATGAACTGAAGAGACATGAGGATGAGATCAGCATGAATGAACTGATTTCCCTTCTCTTATGTCAACTTTATTCTTGTTGCTTATTCCCTTACTTGCTGTTGGTTAAATTCTTTGGGTAAGCATGTAATTAGTATGTTTAACTTGTTAGCCTGTTTAGTTAGGTTGATAAATTAATTAGTAGTGTGTTAGTATCTAGGGTGTGGCATGTAATTAATAAGTAATTAGCATGTTTGAATTGCATGTGGAATTAATTAACTAGAATAGCATGTTAATTAATAAATTAATATTAATCAATTCGAGCTTAATTAACCAAATAGTCCATTTATCTTTATTAATATTTTGTGTATTACCTTCTATTACAATTGCATTTCTTTATTAAAGAATTATTAGAGAAAAGCTTAAAGATGAAAGAACTAAGTATGAATGAATTAAGAGTTTCAATTACGATGTTTATCTTTCCTTTCGATGTTATTGTCTTCCTTGTGTTTATCTTCTTGTAATCATTGTATCCTTTGTGTCCATTGTAACTTATAAACCTGAGTATGTTAATTAATTGGAACATCTAACTATAATAATAAACGTAATTATTTCTTGAGTATGAAAACTAACTAGGATAACTAAAGAAAATCTCTTCCGAGCATGTAAATTAACCAAGATATGTAACGAGAATATTAAATGAAATCCTTCTTGAACATGTAAATTATTTAGGATAGCTAACTAGAATAACAATAGAAACCTTTCTTTAATATGCTAAGAAACTAGAATAATTACCTAGAATAATAAATGTATGGAGCATGTAAAATGACTAGAAAATCAACTAGGATAATTAGCACGTTAATTAATAGTATGTTTTGAATTCTCTTTTGATTATTATTGTGTATTATTCTGCTATGGGTGCTCAATTTCTGTGCTTCCTTATTAAGTGAGTTCGTTGTTTGATTCCCTTACGTGCTTCATTGCTTACAATTCCATATTTCAATTGTTCTCTGATGTGTGTACTTTCAATTTCTGTTATACATTTTGTGCGCAATTTCAATTACAGTTACTTTTATTTCAATGCACTTCAATTTCTGTTAATGTTACGTTATAAAGCATCATGCATCATGTTAGGTTGAGAATGCATGGTCATGCATCATGCTAATAGAAACAAGTATGGAGTGCCACCTTGGGGTGGTACTCGCACATGCATAAGTGATGTAAAATGTTGAGAAAAGGAAGAAGAAAAAGGAGTTGGGGGCGGATGGGTAGCGGGTCTAGTATGCAACTAGGCGAAGCCCTCCCTAGTAGGGTATGGGAGTTCTAGTTGCAAGAAAAAGTTTAGATCCGATCCACTACACCATTGCATGAGAAAATCCCCTAGGAAGCGAATGAAATAGGACCATAGGATTCAAGATGAGGGACGTCCCTTATGGAAAATAGACATCCTTCATAGCGATTTTCACGCTTAAATTGTGAGAAGCTAATCATGGTGGTTATGTAATCTTTTAAAAAGGAATTTGCTACATTCTACCTAGTGTTTTAGCTTTCCTTCTGCAAGCGTTTCAGCATTACAATTTCATAATCATCCTTAAACAATAAGCTGGTACATATGGCATTTGGATGTGGTACCACCTAGGAGTTGTTGGCAAATGTCAAGGATATTGAAACATCTCAAGGAGATTTCTCTCCTTATTAAAACAAAGACAGAAGTAAATGTGGATGTAACACCCCAAATTTTTAAGTAGGTCAACTATCGGGGTATTACCAAGGACATTTCGGAGCATTAAGTTGAGGAGAATTTCTGTTATGTTCTTCCCATAAATGCGATGTAATCGAAGTGTTGGAGTATGGGGATATTACATCACGTATCTATACGTGTCATTTTGTGGCATGTATTTATGGGGGAAATGTTGTGGGGTAAGAGTTAAGTGTGAAAAGATAAAGAAAAATGGGAATTTTGGTGTTGTGGACGACTTGTGGACGAAGGAGTGTCATCCACAAGTGCTTGGCCACGCCAGCATTAGGCTTAGGATGACTTAGGACGCAATGTCTCATCCTAACCTCACTGTACAATGGACTTTCGAACAAAGTCTCGGACGATGCGGACGATGAATGTTGCATCCGCATTGAATCTGTACAACTTGAGACACATTCGGACGAGGTTTCGGACGATGCGGATGTGAGTTTCCTCATCCGCATCGAATTTGTTCTAAACATGGACACCTTCGGACGGGTCAGGATGACTGCGGACGAGTTGGAGTATCGTCGATTCGCCTCTGTCCAATTTTAGGGACAATTCGGATGACACGCGGACGCTACTTGCTGACGCGATATGGCGTCCACAAGTGACTTACGGACGGTACGGACAAGACAAGGACGCCTTTTTTCGTCCGAAGCCTCATTTTAGCCTGTAAGATTTTGGCCTTGCGGACGAGATCAAGTCATCTGCACTAGTCCTAATCATCGCAGAACTGCGATTTCAGAGATTTAAAATTAGAAGAACAACGAGGCCTAACCAATAGGAAACTGATCCCCCGACAAGAAATCGGCCCAGAGCACTCGAGCCGACCAGCAGGAGCTGCCTCTTGCCTCTCCCTGCCCTTCTAGGTACGGTTGTCCCCTCCTCCTTTAGGGTAAGCCATTCCCTCCATCCCCTCAGTCTTCATTCTCCTGCGTATGAAGTCCAGAGAGCGAGAGAAACTGTGAGGAGTGACCTGCGAGAGAGAAGTCCTTGGGAGAGTTCCACTGAGTAAAGGGAGTTGTGGTGAGCTTGTGAGTTGAGTGTTAAACCATGAGTGAGCTGCTGCTGGAGCTGCCATCCATAAGAGTTGCTGTAAGAATCGTGAAGACTGGAGAGCTGTCCCTACTAGTTCTTCAATACTAGTAAGAAAAATGGGGTGTTTTGGCCATTAAGGCCCTACACCACAAGTATGGGTGTGTGTGTTCTACGGTTGTTGTTAGTTGTAGTTGTTGTGATGTTTCTTTTTGTTGTTTGAGCTTGGTTTATTGCCTATTATGTGGTATAAATGCTTAGATAGATGAGTAGAGAATGTGTTGAAGAATGATGAAGGTTAAGGTCTAAAGGTAATGGATGTTAACTAACGAATAACAAATGCTTGACGTTGGGCTAGGCTAAACGATAAGTAGGTTGGGTTGTCTTGAAATACTACAGTTAACTATTGATTGTTGATAGTGTTACGAATGTTCTGTAGATTTCCTTGTTGATATTCCTCTTTATTGTCTTGATTTCTAAGCGATGGAATCAATGCCTATTGGATGAAATATGAACCACTATGACGTGATTTGTTAACTGAACAAACAAAGAGAAAAGGTCTAAGAATTAAGATGCACGAACGTTGTAAGTTAGTTCGGATTTTCATTGTTTTCTCTAAATGTGGATTGTGCACTAGTTGATAGATAATAAACTCAGCTTGTTAATTTGTATTCTTTGGTTCTGGATAGAAACCTTCTGGTTTTAGTTTATATAAATTCATTTAGCATGTTTATTGTTGAACTCGATTAACAAGCATGCTTCCATGAAATATTCGTTAAACATAACTCCACGAATCGTTGTACAATTTCAATGTCATTAGTAACTAGTCATAAATTAATCAACATGTTTTATTTATATGTCATAATCTTGCCTATTGGAGAATGATTAAGCATGTCTAACATTTTAATCATCTTGTACAAAAATGTGATTTGATTGTCATCAAAAGCATGCTAAATTATATAAGTATGTTTGATCATCTACAGGGCACACTGACTTAACTAAAGAAAGTCATTTGACTCAAACATGTTTACTTAACTGGAGTATGAGATCAATATAGCTAATTGTTAAGCAATTGAGTTAAGTGCTAATCAACTAGTTCATTTAATCCATTGAGCATGTTAATGAACTAAGCCTAGTTAAGTAAAGAAATGGATGACTAGAACAATGAACTAAGTAATTAAACTCGAGCGAGCATGTAAATAATTAGGATAATATGTCTTCTCCTATGTTATATGAATGTATGACTTATAATTGTTTTGTTATTGTCCTTTGGTATGGTATTGCTTAGTATGTCATTTTTCGTTAAACCAAAGCATGATTAGTTAACTAGGATAAAAGCATGAAATCAACCTTCGAGCATGTTAATTAATTTATGCCTTTCCTTCATATACACGTCGCTTGTTAGTTCATTACTTTTCCTGTATTATGGTGATTTACATATCCAAGCATGTATCTATTATTCGTTGTCTAAGTATGTTTCTGTTAATTGTTGTTTAAAGTATGTTTCCATGTTTAGTTTAGTTTAGTGTAACGAGCATGCCTAGTTAATCGTAATTCATTGCATGTCTCTTTACCGCCTATTTATTATATGCATAATTTTAGTTATAGTTTGCCTTCAATTACTTTTATTTCAATGCACACTTCAATTTCATAATCAATGTTTTACTTTACAAGAGAGTAGAATGGTAAAGAAGATGAAAAGAGAACGAAGTAACGTGAATGAGTTAAGGGTCTTAAGGATCTCACTTATTATGCGAATGAATGTTTCATAATTACTTTTGTTATTGTTTTCTCTGTACTACTTAAGATCTCGATTATGATTACATGTTCTTAGTATGTACTTCCCGCTAAACCAAGTATAATTAGATAAGTAGAATCAAAGCATAAAATCAATGTAAGTGCATGTTAATAAATGATTAGAATAATGGCTTAGAAATATAAACGTAGGCAGCATGTAAATGGACTAGAAGATTAATTAGGCTAAACAACTAAAGAACTAGAATAATCATCTTATCTTCCTGAGCATGTTTAGTTTATTGTTCATTCACTGTCTTAACTTAATGTTGTACTTGTTTTTTGTTGTGCACAGTTCCTTCATTCTATTATGTGCTTTACTTTCCCTATATGTGTTACCGTTACTTTATTTATATGTGCACTTCAATTTTATGAATGTTATGTCATGTCATCATGCATCACAATAGGTTAATAATGTACTTTAATGCATCATGCTAATAGAAAAGAACAAGACGCATGAATGAGTGAGGAAGATGTAAGAATGAATGATAGAATAATAGGAAGTCAGGTTTCGCCTGGTAGCTAGTATGCCCACAGGAGGCTTGTGAGTAGCCTAGCAGCTAGTATGCCCAAAGGAGGTCAGCCCCTAGCTTGGTAGCTAGCATGCCCACAGGAGGCTAGGATATAGCCTGGTAGCTAGCATGCCAACAGGAGGTTAGGTTATAGCCTGGTAGCTAGTATGTCCACAAGAGGGTAATTGTAGTTTGGCATCGAGTATGCCCACAGGAGACTAACACGACGAACGAACGAATGAAAGATAATAATTAAACGAATGGCTTAACAAAAAGGACTAAAGAGTGACATTCATGTTGCATTACCCTTTTCCTTATTGAGCCAATAGGCTCATGTATTATTTGTGATGTAAGTACAAACAATGAATAGATAATAAGTAGATGATAAGCACATTATAAAGTAGGGATGGATGATTTTGCACGCATAGGACTCGGGGCCTACCAGGCAAAGAGAAAGATGAGTAAACGAGTGTAATCAAATGATGTTTAATTGTCAGATTCATTTGTTAAACGTAGTGTTTCAATTATTTAGTATTTCCTTCTTGAACGATTTATTTACGCTTCCGCCCTGATTTACAAGAGTTATTTTCTTTATGCTTCCGCAAGATTTTAAACAAATGGTTTTATTATTTATGCTTCCGTACATTTTATCAAAGGGTCTTTCATAACGAGTTTACAGAAAGAGTCAGTAGCGATCCGGTTAGATGCACTCTGATACGTTTTGTTTTAAACAGAAAGAAATTTTAAATTTTCACGCATTTTCAATGATTTACGAAAATCTGGGTCATTACAGTGGAGAACATTCTGAATTTCCTTATATGAGAAAAGAAAGAGTGAGGGAGAGAGGGAGAAAGGCACAGAAAACGTGAAAAAGAGAAAGAAAGTTGTTGCTTTTGATGTGAAGGGAAGCATACGGCTGTAAGAAATCGTCAAGTGAGCAAAGAAATAGGATTGTGGCCAGTTGAGGCCTACATCTCAGGACTTTGTTTGATTAAATGTCGTCATGAAATATTCTCCTTTGCTGCCTCGTGCTGTGAATTGTTGTGCCATTATTTTAGCCTCTGTTGATTATAGTCTGATGGATTGTAATACCCCTACTTTTTAAATCAGAATTTATTTAGGGTAATTGGAAAATAATTAGGGATATTTGGAATAATTGGACAATTATTGGGGTATTACCAAGGACGTATTCGTGAGTTTTTAATTTAAAGAATTTGTTATGATTAAATGGAAATTACCTTAGTTAAAATTAATATATTAATTTAATGGATTAAATTATAATGTTTGGAATTACTCATAATTCTTTTTAAATTAAGGATTTATTGAATAAAAAATAGAGATGGGTTAAACTATTAGGGGGGATGATTATTAGGATTTAATTCGATTAAAAAGTATTAAGGAAAAAATATGAAAGGCATGAACCGGTTCAGCAGAACCGGTTCACACCAATTGTTTTATTTCGGTTCAGACATTAGAAGGACAGGGAGATTTTATTTTTGGCCTTCGGCCATCGCAGAAGAGAAAAGCCCGAGAGAGGTGACTGAGAGGGTGAGATCGAGCAGGAGGGGGACGCGACATTGGCGACAGCGAGCTCGAGGTCAGCTCGGGTTCGTTCCGGCGGAGGTACGAGCTGCTGCAGCGACAAGTGGCACCGCTCGCAGCTAGGGCTCGAAGTCGAGACTTCCAAGGGTCGCGTTTCCAGCAACGATTCAAGGTACGTGTGGTCGAGTCTTCCCCTCCTTTGCATTGCTGTTGATCAGTTGTTGGCTGGAGACACGATGTCAGGGATGGAATCCAGTGAGCTCACGATGGTTGGGGGCTTCGGGTCTGGTGGATGGGTTCGCTCGGCTTATGGTTTGACCTGAACCAGTCCTTGACGTCCTTTCTCCAAGCGAAAGGGACATCGTGTTGGCATGGAAACATTCTGAGGAAATGGCAGTAGTTTGTCGGCGGGTTAGAGAGTGTCACTCTCTGCCTCCTGAGAGATGGCAGAGATTGTCACTCTCTGCCTCCTCTAGTTCGTTATACATAGGGGAGAAACGAGAGGCAGAGTGTGAAGGAGCTTCTGAGGCATCTTTTTTTTGGTAAGCTCATTCTTCTCTCCTATGGTTTTATAGATTCTTGAAGCATGCTCTGTTGGTGGAATGACTCTCTGTTTATGTTTGGCTTGGGAATAAATCTGGTGTGCGTATAATTTATACCTTTGAATTGTGGTTTGTCTGAGTTGTTATGATGATATTCTAATGCTGTTTTCAATTGACCTTGTGGTGTTAGGATTCTGATTGAGGCATGAAAATAGCTCTCTGTTAATGATTGTGCTAAGTTGGTGAACTGTTAGTTCTATGCATTTGATGATATATTTATTGCCTTTCTATTTGGATGAAGGGATGTGCTCCTTGTGGTTGTTGCTATATTCTGCATGATTGGACTTTGAAGAATAACAATGGGGAAGGTGTTAAGATTAATGGATTATTGAAATAGAGTTTTGTGGGTTAAATTTATGCACCGAGATTTAAATTAAGCGTCCTACACATTAGATATATGCTTTGCACGTTTAGACGATTTTAATTGTTGTTGCGTTGGTTTGGTCACATATTCTCCATGTTAAGATAATTAATTGGGTCATACGTTGGTTCCCAGTGTTGTTATGATTTGGATCAATCTATCGAGATGGGTTACACTTCATTTTTGGCGGTAACAGATTTCCAAAAAATAAGTCATGATTATTAATATGTGAATGTTATTGAATTACGAAGGTGTGGAAAAGAGGAGGAGAATAGCAACTTAGTGCACTATGTGTAAACGTTTCGAGGTAAGGAAATTGGGTGTGTCTTGGCTATGTGGAGGCCCTACACCGCAAGTAGTGTGCGTGAGTTTTACGTTTAGTTCACTGTGAATTCCCTTATGTTATGTGGTGATTCATAGTTAGATAAATTAATAATGGAAATGCTTGTGTTAGTAGGTAAATTTAGTTGATATCACTGTCATTAATCCCTTGATTGTTCCCTTGGCTGTTGTTATTTTCCCCTGTTAAAAGTGTAGAACCCTTTGTTGTTAAGTGTTCCCTCTACTTGTGTGAATTTCCTTTGTTGATAGTGTAGATTTCTTGTATTGATAATTGTTTTCCTTATTGTACTTGTTAGTTTTGTGATGAATGGTAAATGTCTAAATGTGATGAGAATAGAGAAGAGAATAATGAATGCGTGAATGAAGATGAGTAACATGAATGGATTGAGAGTTCCTTTGAATGCTCTGTTAATTACTATTTATTTGCTATCTCGTTTACATTTTCTGTGATAATGTCATTTCCTTTGTTTGAGATCCATGCTAAATTAACAAGCATGTATTTAACTAATTATATAATTTGAGCATGTAAATTAATTAGAATAACCAACTTGTCTAATTAACTATAATTAACTAATTAGCAATAGTTAATTTGAATATGCTTAGGTAAGTGTTGTTATTCTTGAGCATGTAAATTTACTAATAAGCAACTACTAGCATGTTTAACTAATTAACCAACTAACCAATTGTGCATGTAAAATGACTAAATCAATTAACCAGCATGTTTGAATTAACTAACTAGCTTAATCAATTAGCATGTTTACTTGGTTAAGTATGTTTAATTAGCCCGACTTATAAGCAAGATTAATTAGAACATGTTTAATTAATTAAACTTGGACATGTAATTAATTGAAATGATATTAGCATGTTAAATTAACTTAGTCATGTCATGCTTAGTTATTAACTAGACTGCTATGCTTAATTATTAACTAGGCTAAGTTATTTTGTGAATTGATAATACCATGCATATGTTAAATTCTTTGAGCACATTTAATTAGCATGTCTAACTTAATTAGCAGCATGTTAATGTCGAGTATGTTAATAATAATTAGTAAGCATGTTAATTAACCTAGTTAATTAGCGAGTATGTTAAATTACTACTAATTAGAATGAACCTGAGCATGTAATTAGTATGTTAAATTTAATTTAAATAAGATGAAAGCATGCAACCTACCTCGGATAACAAACTAGAATAATTATCTTATTATCTTGAGCATGCAAATTAATTAGGATAACTAACTAGATGATAATTCTATTTGAGCATGTAAAACTAGCATGTTTCGACTCCTGTTTCCTTTATTGTTAGATTCTGTGCGTTCATGCATGTTATAATTCGTGATATATAGTTCAGATATTTGGTTTTGTATTGTTTTCATGATTCGTTATTTACTTCCTTTAATGATTCGTTGCTCTCAATTCTAGCTTACTATACGCGCTTTCAATTTTAGTTTTCTTTCAATTACAGTTACTTTCTTTTATATGCGCACTTCAATTATTCTTAATATATGTTATAAAGTATCATGCATCATACTAGGTTGAGAACGTATGAGCATGCATCATGTTAATAGAAACACATGCATGAGCGAGGAAAAATGTTACAGAGTAAGGAAGTAGAAAACATTCAGGATGGATGAGATACATCTATCACTAGAATAAACCGCGGAGGGCGGGATAGGGTCGAAGGGAAAAAGAACGTTCAGGATGGGCGGGATATGCTTATCATTGAGAAAATAGCCTCGAGGGCGGGATACGCCTAAAGGGAAAAGAAAACGAAAGGGAGTTGCGGTAGATGGGTAGTTCGGATCTAGCTTGGCAGCTAGGATACACCCTCACCTAGTCGGGAAAGGGACTAGTATGCACACAGGAGGTTAGAAGCCGACCAAACTAAGTCATCTCAAATGACAACCACCAATCTCTAGCTCGAAGTACGAGTAACGAATGAACAAACGAATGAACATAACGAAAGAATTGGTTTGGGTGGCCCTCATTCCAAAAGAACTAAAGAGAGTCATAAGCATAATTGTGCTAACCTTTTTCCTTACTGAGCCATTAGGCTCACGTATTACTTGTGGTATAGGTACAAACGACGAACAGATAATAATAGGCTCATATGCGAGAACGACGAAAAAATAATAAAGCAGAGGTGAAAGATTTGAACAGGTGAGATTGTGGTTGGCCAAGCTAAAGAGAAAAATGAGAAACGGTTGAAATCACATAAGTTTTGTTATGTTGTATTCCATTGTTTAGTTTTTTCTTTAAAGGATTCATTCACGCTTAGACCATATTTTTACAATGATTTATTTTATAACGCTTCCGCACATTTTATCAATTGGTTTTCATAACGAGTTTAAAGAAAGAGTCAGTAGTGATCCAGTTAGACACACTCAGATATGTGTTGCTTTTAAAAAGAAAATTTCAAATTTTTACATATTTTAATGGATTTACGAAAAAATTGGGTCGTTACATGGATAGATTGGAAAATGTTGTGGTTTGTTGTTAACCGTGAGGTGCTAGGTAATATGGAATTACATGAAATATTAATATGTTGTTGTTGAATTGAGAAATTAGGTTATGTATAAAGTTGGTTAATTGCTGTGAAACGTTGTTATGCTATTAGATAATATTAGCTATTGTCACTAGTATTCTATAAAGTGTTGTTCTATGAATTTCTATAATATTGTTGTGTTTTAGTACATGGAACTCTGTCTTATTTTCTATAATTCTTGGAGAAAATGTTATAGGTTAAGAAATAGTTACTTTAGATTGAGTCATGCTATGATCTCACTGTTATAATGCTATGTTTCCTTCTATATATTTAGTACATTGATGAGAATTGAACATGACATGATATACATGCATCACCGTTAGGACTTACGAAAATATTGACATATGCATGACT
Organism: Begonia loranthoides; assembly: GCA_022433065.1. NCBI lineage: Eukaryota > Viridiplantae > Streptophyta > Magnoliopsida > Cucurbitales > Begoniaceae > Begonia > Begonia loranthoides. The sequence continues at coordinate 19,109,468 of CM039473.1, forward strand.
TGTTAATGAATGAATGAATAAACGTAAATAGGCGTGTGGGGGTTCGGGAGAAAAGGTGACAGTCCATCAGTGCTGACACCCTAATGGATGTATCTCATCTTCGGAGTGACGGTTAAACCACATGACCATAGGATATATCATTTCTCTATAATGAATTGTAAAGGTGAAGATAGGTTCTTCTCTAAGACAGATTACATAAGCACACATTGAGCATGAGCATATGTATGAGCAATGCATTTAATTCTATTTCTTGCTCAGTATTAGACTCATTGTTTTATCCTATGATGTAGGTATGTACAAGAAACAGAAGAATAGATCAAGGATAGTTGACGAAGGATTTGCACTGGCGGATCTTGTGGCTAGCTAGGATAATGACTGTAAAAGAAATGGTCTGTAAAAGTTTTGTAAATGTAATTAAATTGAAAAAAGAAAGAAGTTATTTATAGCATTCTAAAAATACTTTGTTTATTTATTTGGTTTTCCGCTGTGCTTTATAAAAATGTTTTCAGAAAAGATTTCTATTTATCGTTTCAAATAAGTTTTAACAGCAAAAAGTCTTCCACTATATTTATAAAAAGAAAAGTTAAAAATTTTACATGTTTTCAAATGTAAGAAAAATTAGGTCATTACACCTTATCCCTAAACTTGAGTTTTACATTTGGAAGAATTAAAATTTAGTTTGTATTTTTTATTTTCACATTGTACTCAACCAAAAAGGGTGACGCCCTACGAATTAGTCAAGTGAAGGGTGACGTTCTACGAATTAGTCGAGCAAAAGGTGACGCCCTGTGAAGAGTCAATTGTAACAGTTTGTTTGACACTCATGAAGTCAAACATTGTCAGTTGGGAAGATTGGGCAATTAGGGATCTCCAAGTAGAATGCTTGGAGCGCGAATGTAGGCCGAGGTTGCTACACCGCGTGAACAAGTGTGTTTGCATTCTCTTTCCCTATCTCCTTTATTATTAGTTTTAAATTGTATGCTTTATCATTGTTAAATCACTTAGTATTAGAGAAATTAATGATGACACGAAGAAGTTTAGTGTCACGTAATTCAATTAATCCAATTAATTTAATGTCATATGCAATGTAATCCAATCTAAATTACCAAATTAATTTAAAATAATTCAAATGACTATATATAACGTAATCCAAATTATTATATTAATTCAAATTGTCAAATTAATTCAAATTATCACATTTAACGTAATCCAAATTAACAAATTAATTCAAATAACAGTTAAAATTAATAAATTAATTCAAATTACCAAATATACCGTAATCCAAATTATCACATTAATTCAAACTGATCTTACTACCAAATTAGTTCAAATTACCACATGTAACGTAATGTTAATTACTAAATTAATTCAAATTAGCAAATTAATTTAATAATATACTTGTGTTACATATGGTAATTTGAATTAATTTATTCATTTATGATACATATGTTAATTTGAATTAATTTAAATTTAATGGTTAGATTTAATATTGTGCACGTCTCCATGATGATGCAGTTGGACGCTAATTAAAAGTGCAGACATTCACAAATTGTCGTGGTCGTTTGCTAATTTAAAGTGAGAACGTACGCAGGTTTCCATGGTCGTCCACTAATGAAAATGCGAACGTCCGCAAGTTGGTACAGTTGTTTGAATTTATTTTTTTAATAGAAAACATGACTAAAACATTTACATTAATAAAAAGTTCAAGATTTAATTTATTAATTATATCATAATTTAAAGATTATTTATAAAAAAAAAAATACCCTGTTAATAATTAATGCACTTCATCTCATGAAATTTCTAAATTGTTTTTGTGCTGATTGTCCAATTTTACCCAATTACATATTGTCACTTAAGATACACCCAAAGGTAACGCTTTTCATCAGCACGTTATATACTTTTCACAGAGAATTCTAACCAATCCTAAGGAATTGGGTGTATGGAGCTCACGGTGCGCCATCCTTACCTGCACTTTTCTCACCGTACACGTCAGCCATCACCAAAATTTAACCCAATCATCACGATTTACGGACTCATACACTGCATCTGCTAAGGGCCTTCTCATATAACCGCCACTTGATCCTACCGCTTTCGGCCGCAGAAATTCATGGCCAGCGACGCTCCGAGAGGAATTCAGCCGACCGAATCGGAGAAGAAAGTCGCCGAGACGAAAGAAAAAGAAGACAAAAGCGCGAAATCACTTCCGCCGCCGCCGGAGAAGCCTTTTCCTGACGACTGCTGCGGCAGCGGATGCGTCCGATGCGTATGGGACGTGTACTACGATGAGCTCGAGGCTTACCATAAGCTTTTGCGGAACAATTCCCCTTCCGGATCATAAGTTGTCAGGAAATTCGATTCAAACAGGTCGGAATTAGCTTCTTTTTCCAGATCTAATTGAATCTGTGTTGAATATCTCTTCTTTCATGCTGTCATTATAGATAGGCCTGTATGTTCAATATAGGTACAGTCCATCGATATTAGACGGGCGGCTTCCATTTCTAGATTTCTTGAACATTGATTATGACAGTGCTCTATATCTTTGTAATATTTGTTGAATTATTGTTACTTTGCGCGTAGACATAATTTTTATGTGTCTTCATCTAATTTGTTATTTTTAAATAATCGATGTCTTGGTTCTTTTCGGTTCATGAAAATTTTTATAATTTCAACTTGAATTTTAAATAGTCTACAAAAAAAAAATACCGCTTATTTTTTTAATGTCATTTGTATAAACTATTAAATTAATTAGTTTGGTTTTATATTTTGAAGGAAAAATGACAAATCACCAATCATCCTTTGTTGTTAGTGAGAAACCAACTATCATCTTTTTTTCAATAACAAATTAACTACTAAACTATGAAAAAATGACGCTGTTAACATCGCTATTACGTTTGCCGTTAAATATGATAATGTCAAGCCACGACAGTTCATATACAAACCGTTATGGCTCTATAGTTTTAAAAGAGCAACACAACAATTTGATGGCCCGTCGTGGTGCCATATGAAACCGCAATGGTTTGACGATAAATCGCTGCAGTGTCATATGAAGTCGCCGCAGTTTATCGTCACATCGCTACAGCTTCATATGACACCGCAACAGTTTATTGTATCTCGTTCTTTAATCCTCTGTCGTACTACATAGGACTCAATCATGGGCTTCGGGCGTGTTCACAGCGAACAACAATATCCTAAGCGAACCATCGTACTCTCAGACCTTCATTCTACACTGTGTAATCGATACCAATAGATTCCTGTGTAAAGAAAATGTCAACCAAGCGAAAAGTGGTCTGTCGCAAACTCAGCCGCAACCACAGGCAGAAACGATGGCCTCTGCCCGTGAACGATGTCGGCTTGCAACTGACCTCGTTAGTCAGTTTCACCGACTTGAACCAGCCACGGTGCAAGAAGGAGCACCTGCGATACAAGGAGCAACTGTCGTGGTGCAAGAAGAAGAAACTGATGCGATGCAAGCTGGAGAAACCATCGTTGTGCAAGCTAGTGAAGTCACGGCAGTACAAGATGGAGAAACTGCGGCGAGTGGTTCTGGTAGAATTGTGGCACAATCTCAACATCAATCGTAGCCTCAACAACGACCGTCGGAGGTGCATTGGTCTGTTTCTAACCTATTGCAGTGGGTTTCCACTCTCCACTCTTCAGGATAGCTTACACGATGGAACGGGATGAAGCTGATGTTAAACACCGTTCAATTATTGTTTCGAAAATAGTAGACTTGGAGTCCTTGGCTGAGTTGGGAATTGATCAATTGTTTGAGGGGCTGTGTAATACCCCGATAATACTTTCCCGTGTATGCAACGTAATTAATTTTGGAGTAATTAATATATTATGTTGCGGGACGATATGTTGTTGGTGAATGTTACATAAATATGAGAAAATATTAAGGAGCGATTAAAGTATAAAGTTTTTGTTGGGAAAATGTGTATTTGGAGTTTTTAGACGTACGCGGACGACACACGGACTTGGGGTTGCGTCTGAAAATGCATTTCATGTTGTCCCTTGCATTTTGGGATGAGGCGGGGACAATAGCTCACGTCCGAAATCATTCCTTCTTCTATAATGTGAGTTTTTGGACGAAGGCGGTTGATGGCGGTCGATGAGAGTTTGAATCTGTCCAAATTATCAGACTTTTCAGACGAATGCGAACGAGGCGCAAATGCCTTACTTTGTCCGAAATCACAATTCTGAAGGGGAGAATAATGGATCGAATTGGGTTGGTTCGGCTTAGTCTGAAAATTAAATGGCTCTATTTTTTTTTTTAATTAAAAGAAGAAGAAGAAATGAGATTAATTGGATTTGTTTGAAAATTAAGAATTTAGTGAATAAATAAAGTGAAAGATTAAATTAAGATGGGATTAGAATTACAAATGGATAAAATAGAAAGGAGAGAATTTAATGGATGGGGAGAGGAGAACCGATTCATGTTAGCTTGCGGTTCTGGGAATAAAGAAAAGGAGAAGGAATTGGGCATTGGCTCCTGGCTGGTTTGCAACGAACAAATAGCCAGGGAGAGAAGAGAGAACAAATGAGAATGATAGAGAGAGGAAGGAAACCGAGCGAGGGAGAATGTTAGGGTGACGGTGAGCTCGGGTGGTTTGGGTTTGTTCTGGCTGGCGTATGAGCTGCGGATTACGGCTTGCGGAGTGGCGAACGATTGTGGTGTCGAACTTCGCGAGATGGATAGACGGAGAGTCAGGTTGAGGTGAGCTCCAACGCTCTGTCGATTTCAGGTGACCGGCGACGATGGAAAGGCGATGACAAGGATTAGCGATTGTGAGGCAGCGATTTCCAACCTCGGGTCGATGGAGAGGGGGCTAGCGGTTCACGAGGAATGGCTGGGACGGCTTACGGTTCGGTCCAAACCGATCTTTTCCTTTGGTTCTTGCTTTGGAAGATGACAACGTGGACGTGAGTGAGGAATGGTAGGGCAGTGGCAGGGCATCGCTTGGGGACACCCATGGGTGTCTGTGGCAGAGGCAGGATATGAAGTGCCTCTTTGGTAGAATTGAAAGGTAGAAGGGGGAGGCTGGCAGTGAAAGAACTCTTGGGTGAGCTGAGTGGGAGAGCTCCAGGAGAAAAGAATAAGGAAGAACGCGAAAGACAGTGTAACATCTCGTATTTTCAAAATACGTAAAATTCAAAACTTTTCTTTTCTTAAAAACAGCAAAGTCTTTTTCCTTCATAAAACCCATCGCTAACACCCGATCGTTAAAACCCAATCGCTTTACTTTCATCGCTAACACCCGATCGCTTTACTTTCACTTTTCTCAATTTACGTTCAAAACACCATAACATTCTTTAAATAAAATGCAGCAAAATAAAAACAACATTAATAAGTTACAAAACTCTTTTTCAAATACTTTTCCTTTCACTTTCTAGCCTAGCCAGCCACAAGATCCACCCGTACAAATCCATCATCAACTGTCTTTAACCTGCTCATCTGTTGCTCGTTCGTACCTACATCACAAGACCTAAACTAATGAGCCTAACGCTCAGTAAGTGATAAAGTGAAGTGCAGATGATAAGCATGATCACACAATGTAATTTAAGTCAAGAGTGTATACATGACAAACACCGTAGGACCATGAGTAACCCGGTCAATCCACAAAGGAGCAGTATATATATCAATGGGTTATCCAGGCCGTATACACTCCTTTGTTAAGAGAACGTTGGTGATTTTTGAACAGGAAGCAATGAACCCTGGTATCCCATGTCGCTAACCTATTTTCTTTCTAATCCGTCCAACACGGATCTTTATGACAATGAGACGTCATTAACTTCCCAAACCCCCACACGCCTATTTACATAGATTATTATGTCATACAATATGTACGTGGATTCATACAATCCTATATGCAATAAATGTCTAATAAACACATCATTAAAAGAACCTAAATCTAGTAAACACACAGCATGCAATCCAAATTCTTGCGATGTAGGGTCCGAAGACCAAGGCACAGTAAGTATCACTTACTTGGCATCTGGAACGCTTTTCTACACTTTATCCTTCTTCCTTTAATGCCTTAAAGATCATTAAATAAGTAATCATCAAAGTCACATATAGTTATCTTCACTTCCATAGTTCATTATGCTCAATTAACTCAATATCATAATTTCCTATACAGGAATCTAACCAATCGCTTAGCAGTTCCAAAAATTCACTAATATCCTATACATTTAGTTAAAAGAGTAAACATTAGGGGTAGTCATAACCAAACTGCATATTGGCAATCAATTCCAAATAGTTTGTTAGAACATTTCATCGAAAACCAACTAGACACAAGGATGACAATTCTTCTTCAACCACTATCTATATCATCACTGCAGTTTAAAGTGGACCTACAGCTAGACTATCGATGGCAGCAAGCATAAATCAAGCGTAACCAAATTACAAAACTTCAGCACAAAATAAAGTGAATCGGCCCTATCTCACTACAACAGGATAACAAAACCAACAACCAATATATCCCAACTTCATCATTGAACCAAAACAACCAGAATGAACTCAAAAACCATTCTCGAAGTAGAAACTCAACTAAAACAAATCCCTCCAACATAACAGAATCAGACTCAGTCCCAAATTGCAGCAAAATCCAATAAGAGCAGTAAACCATCCCAAATGAAGAGGAATCAGAATCCAACACCCAATAGAATCAGTTTTCACATAACAAACTCCAACCAATATACAAAACATGGATTAAATCAAACAAACCTCATATAGTTTTAGAACTCACCTCTGGCTGAAACTCACATGTACGTACATACACCAAAACTGCTCCTTCATTCTTGTTTTGCTATTTCTGTCGTTCAGCTGGTCATCATCCTTTATAGAAGACGGAGGTGGTGGAAGACGGAAAACCACGTGGAGTTGAGTTTTACCTCCAGGAGAAGAGGTCCACTCAATTGAAGCCAGGTAGAACACTCCCTCACCGTCAAGATGCGTCGCCAGCTCGAGGAATGGAAAGAAAATGGGGTTACGTATGAGAGAAGCATAAGATTTAAATGGGTTTTTCGACCAATTTTTCCCTTTCGGATGCCGTGCGTTGTCCGCAGTGTCATCCACATCGTCCGAAACTGGTTTTTGGACGAGAAAACGCATCCCCAGTCCTTCGTATGTACCGCCCAAAATGCATATTCGGACGTAATTTAGCGTCTGCATGAGTCGTCTGCAGTCGTCTAAATGTGTCCAGACTTAGGACAGAGTCATTCGGATGCCATTTTTCTCTCGTCCGCTACCTTCTGAATGTTCCCAGACTTAGAACAGATTCATTTGGACGCCATCTTCTCTCGTCCGCAACAGTCCGAATTGTCCCAGAATTGGACAGATTCAAAGCAGACGGTTCTACTGTCTTCCGCAGCGTCCGTACCGTGACAGTTTTAGAGTTGAGGGCGCTAAATACCGTCCCAACTCGTCCCAAAATCCATTTTCCTCAATTAAACCTTATAACATATTGATTACATCATTAGTAATATCTCGATAATATATTCGACTAATTTGAATGTATCCAATTATTTTCCAATTATAAATTGTAAATTCTGATACAAAAATGCGGGATATTACAGATAGAGTATGAGGGTGAGGCCCTGGATGAGAAGGATGGAACTCTCGAGCTTTTTCTGTCTCTGGGTAATGTCCTCCTCCTCTGCCTTTGGTTTATGGAATTACAATTTTGGCTAACCTCACTATATGATTTGATGAAGCTTTTGGGTGTGAGTTGTGAACCAAGGAAGTAAAGGCTCTAGAGAGGTTGGGAGGCTGTTGCTCCTCTCGGGTGTCCTCGATTCTTCTGGTAAGGAGGTTTCCTCCTTTGTTTTTATGGATTAAGGATGAATATAAAATGTTAAGATTATACTCTGACGGTAGATAATGCCTTCTGTTTGTTTTGGAATGCTTTTTGGTGGCTGTGTAGTCATGGTTCTATTAACTGCATGAATGCTATGTTGTGAATAAAAGTTAAAGGGTGGTGTTCTGTTATTTGAAATTGGTTCTTTGTTGTGTTTACCACTTATTAGTTTTATGGAATAATAAGTAGGAGATAAGAGCATGAAGGATATAGTGCACCGTTATTTATTATTGATTCGGTATGTTTGCGTATTATGGTTGGTTGACATCATTAAAGAGTTCCATTGAGTTATGGATTGATGGACATTGTTAAGTAATGGAATTGGAATATATAGGAGGAATGAAAGTATTCTCTAATTTAATTTGATAAACTATGTAGCTAATGGAAATGTTGAAAGGAGTTGATTGTCTGCTGTCGGATTATTGTTGGATAACATGGAATAATGGTATAGATAATTATGAAGTTGTTAAGTTGAGGATGTTAGAATTGTTAAGCGTTAGGTTCCGTTTTAGGTGTCAATGAGTTCCTAGAATGGCTATGTAATTAAGGATTGAAAAAAAAATGAAATTAATAAGTTATGATTATTAATGAGTAAATGTTTTAATCATGAAGGTATTGAAAAGGAAAAGAAGGATAATGATTAAGTGCTAATACGCGATAAAGCTTCGAGGTAAGAAATTTAGTAGAGTCGTTGGCCAGTAGATGCCCTACACCATTAGCAGTGTCCTTCCATTAATTGTTTGTTTGCATTTCTACTATGCTACCATATTATGTCTATATTGTTCGCACGTTATTAATTTAATCCCTAAGCATGTTTAGGACGTTAGCACATTGTTATTGTTTCCTGTAAATTGTCAAGCATGTATATACTATTATTATTTTATTTAAATTGCCAAGCATGTCTACGTTGTTATTACCTTCTTTAAACAACCATGTATACCTATATCGTTATTATATTTTTTATATTGCAAAGCATGTCTATATTGTTATTGCTTCTTTTAAATTACTGAGTATGCCTATATAGTATGTTAGTAGACTTTCCATATCTCATACTTTTATATTCTTATGATTACTGCTTCTCATTGACATGTATCACGATAATGTTTCTCCTTGACATGCATCATGATAATAGAAACAAGTAGGAAATGCCACCGCTGGGGTGGTACTCATATGCATTTATGTGAGGAAAATGAATAAATAAAATTAAATGAATTAAAGGAAAGGAAATGGGGAGTTGGGGGATGGATGGGTAGTTCGGATTTAATCAGGTAGTCTAAACTAAGAACCTCCCTTGTCGGGTCTGGGACCAACTACCCTAGGTGGTTAGAAGTCAAGAACAGACTATTCCCTCTGACATAGATTTCTCCAATCTCTTGCTCGAATTAATTGGGTGTAATATAATTATTTGGATGATTTTTATTATAGAATGTAAAATCTCGAAAATAAGCTTAATAAACGTAATAAGTTGGGGCATAATTTGTACTGACTAATTGGATAATTATTAAAGATTTATTTGAGGGAAAGTATTAGAATTGGTTAAGTAGAGATTTTGGATTAATTAAGATATGGAATTAAGTTGGAAGAAGTGTAAATTAAGTAAGCAGATTGATTAATTAAAGAAATGAATAAATTAATTAATATTAAAATAAAAAAATAAAATAAAAGAAAGGAAGAAACGTTGATGTCTTGATCACTGAAGGAAGAAATGAAATAACGTGGGACTGGTCGACTGGTGTTGAGCGACCGACTGTAATTGTCGATCGCTCCCACGCAAAATTCGACAGATTATGTAATCCTGAGGCAAATGTTTTCTAAATTCTTCTCACACATCCAACTTTACAGATGACATAATATAGGAGTTGTTAGGTGGGGCATGGGGATTGTTGAGAAGCTTATATGAGACAATTATCTTTGAAGAAAAATTAGAATGAGAGAAAGTGGCAGAGAGCAAAGAGTGCTCTTTGGAGCTCTGGATGCTCTGTGAGAGAAAGGAAAGAGACAGAGATCGAGAGGAGAAATACAAAGAGTGTGAGTGAAATGTTCTCTGGAGGAGAGCCGTGACTTGTGAAGGTGAGAAAGCCTACAGAGGAAGAAGAAAGAAAGAAGAAGCTAAGAAGAAAAGAGGAGAAGAAAAAGTGGTGAAGCTCTCAGGTATTCTTCAGGTGTTTAAGAAGAAGGATAAGGGCTAAACTCACTACGGACCCCAGATAAGTGATATGCATGTATTTTGGTATTTGGGCCCTACATCGTAAGAGTTAAGAATTATATGTTGATTGTTTACTACTTTAGTAGAATATTAAGGTTCTTTACTATTTTATTAGAATCGTCAGGTTCTTTATGTTAAAAGTTATGATAATGAGCATGTTTAGAAGTTATAGTAATGATATGATAAATACTGTATGCATTCACGAGCATGACACGCATCATAATTTTCAAAAAGTTACGAAAACGGTTTTCATGCATGGTTTTGAAAAGGAAACGAAAATGTATACTAAATGGAAATGAACGTAAACAAATACGTATAGGGTGAGACTTTGTGTCAAAAGGCCTGAGAACTAATGCGTTACAGGATGAGGTTGGGTGTCAAAAGGCCTAGGAACATGGGCGTTACAATATGAGGGCTAGAACCCAAAAGGCCTGGGAACGTAAGCGTTATAGGATGAGATAGTGTGCCAAAAGGCTTGAAACGTAGGCGTTCTAGGATGAGACGATGTGTCAAAAGACCTGCAAACGTATGTAAACAGAAAAGAGAACAAAAATAGAAGACGATCACGGAAAAGAGACTAAAACGTAAAAGGTAAAGAAAAATGAAAACGGAAAATTGTATACGGATTTTAAAGTGGCATAGCATGACCCGACAAATAAAGCATATAAAGATAACGGTTTTGTGGACCAGTAGGTAAAGCCCAACACAGAAACAAAATAAAAGAACTGTTAGGGTTCAGTGTGACTCGGATTCTAATTGGGTCAGGCCGGTTTGGCCCACATTGGAGGTTTCCTAATTCCTGCAGGATTAGGGTTTCTATATTTTCGTATGACTAGGGTTTCCTTTATCTATAAATATATGCTTGAGCCGCAAAGCTCATTGTACCAATTTTTATAGTGATATCTCCTCTGACCGTGGTTTTTTCCCGTCTTGGGTTTTCCACGTAAATTCGGTGTCCACTGTTTTCTCTTTCTCTTTTCTAAATCTCATTCGTTATTTTAACGCTAATTTTGAACAATTGGTATTAGAGTTACGGTTGAGGTTATCTATATCAATTTTCAATAATTGGTATTAGAGAGAAGTTAAAGGTTTCTGAAAATTGAGGTTTTCGATTTATCAAAGGTGGAACGAGTTTGTGATTTTTGTTTTGGAAAAGGAAATGGAAAAAGAAAATAAAATATTTTTTTTCTCTCCTGCCCGCGAAGCTGCCCGAAGAAGACTTCTTCTCCAGAGAAGAAATCTGTAGCCCTGCGTCTTCAGCATCGATCCAGCACCGAAAGACAATCTGCTGCGAAGAACCGCCAGCGAGTGTTGAACGCGTCGTCGCATCGTCGATCGGGGAGGAACAGAACCGTCGCTCCGTCTGTCGGCCGAAGACAGAAAGGAAAGAAGCAACGCCCGTCGATCCAAAGCGCAGCGCCGTCGTTGAAACGTCTCCCGTGTTGCGTCGTCGATCGTCGAAGGACAGAAGCTACCGAACTGTCCGGCGAAGAACCACGCGCCGTCCGTCGATCCAGATCCGAGGAGCGCCGCCGTCGCCGACTATCGTGAAGTCCGACTCTGCACAAATCGCCGGAACTGCCCTGCTACCCTCCGACTGTAAATAACCGTGAAGAAAAATTTTGGATTTTTGGGTTTGATCAAAAGTTATTTTTCTGGTTTTGCAGGTTTGAAATTTGTCTGAAATTTGGTGATTATTGGTACAGAAAAATTTTTTTTTATTATTGGATTATTCTGATATATTTGGAGGCATCAATTTTGGAGTGGTTATTTTTGTCAGATTTTTTGAGGGAAAATTTTGACTTTTTGGGGATGACTTCGATGAAGTATGAAATTTTGATGTTGGATCGGAATATGATGTTTCTGATATGGCAGATAAAGATGCGGGATGTTCTTGCTCAGATGGAATTGGACAATACATTATTGGGGTTCGACAAAATGTCAGGGTCTTTGACCGAGGAGGAAAAATTATTGAGGGACAGAAAAGCGTTATCTGTGATCCGTCTTCATTTATCAAATGCGATTTTGGAGGATGTCATGAAGGCAAAATCTGCTACTGAAATATGGACAAAGTTGGAAGAATTGTGCATGCATAAAACCCTGACGAGTAAGCTGCATTTAAAGCAGCGGTTAGAGGTGGCTAACGAGCCGAGCCTGGAAAAGTCTGGCTCGTCGAGCCTGCCGAGCCTAACGAGCCGAGCCTGCCGAGCCTAACGAGCCGAGCTTAACGAGCCGAGCCTAACGAGCTGAGCCTAACGAGCCTGCCGAGCCTAACGAGCCGAGCCTTAACGAGCCAAGCGAGCCTAACGAGCCTTAACGAGCCGAGCCTAACGAGCCAAATATACATAAATAATAATATCTTATATAATGTTTTGTAATTGATAAATACTATTGTTGCATACTATTGTTTCGTAATTGGTGTGCGGTATCATTTATTATTATAATAATTTATTATAATGTAAAAATACTATAATTAATAATTTAATTGAATAAATATTTTTATTGAATTGAATAAATATTTTTATTACAATTTCAAAATGAAAATGAAAATTACAATTTCAAATATAAATTACAATTTCAAAGCACAACTTACAAGATAAAGAAAATATATGAAAATGAAAATTATAATTTCAAATTTAAATAAAAATTTAGTCTTCGACATCCAAATTTTTGAATTCTTCAACTATGTCATCTTCTCGTTGTTGATCTCTTGTCACAGCGTCGTTCCAATCCTTCATGCAAATGAGTGCCTCAACGATTTCTGGTGCAAGTCTTCCTCGTTTATCATCGTACACACGTCCACCTGCACTAAAAGCAGACTCCGATGCTACTGTAGAGACTGGAGGTGTTAGTAGATCACGTGCCATTCTAGAAAGAATAGGAAATGAAATAGAGTTGACTTTCCACCAAGCCAAAATATCAAAATCCTCGGGGCAAGAAATGTTATGGTAGGTGTTAAGATAAATATCGAGTTCATTTCTTTGTGAATTATAAGAATGAACATTGCTATCTATTTGCTTAAATATATCATACATAAAATCTTGTGGATCTCCACCACAAGCACCACTACTAGAATTAGCATGCATATCATATGAAGGAATTGAACGATTATTAGAATATTTAATTTCATAAGATGAAAATAAATTATCAATTTCATTTCTTAATTGAGCACCATTAATTGAAGAAGAAATACCTAAATTAGAAGAAATTCTATCAAGCATTATACGCACTCCATCTAATTTAAATCTAGGATGCATTATGCATGCAAAACAAAAAATATGAAGTATGTTAAGCCAATATTTTTTAAATTTTTTTTCCATTTTTTCAATTAATGCACAAAATTCGTTTCTTTGTTTAAATATTTGAAAAGTACCTGTTAATTTTATAAAAATTGGGAGAACAAGATGAGTAGTGGGATAATAAATTCCTGAACATTTATTTGTAGCTTCATAAAATGGTTTTAAAAAATCAAGAAATAAATTAGCAATATCGCAACTATTATGATCAAGAGTAATACATTTTGTTTTTTCATTAATATAAGCACAAATAACTAACCAATATGGCTTAGCATTTTCTAACATTAAATAAGTCGAATTCCACCTTGTATCTACATCGGTTTTTAATTTTCTTGGTTTAAGTTGAGCAATTTTACAATATTCTTTATATTCTTGTTGTCGCGTATTAGATAAAGTAATAAAAGAAATTGCAGATCGAATAGATTCAATATGTAGAGAAATATGTGACATGCCATCTCGAACAACTAAATTTAAAATATGACAAACACATCTCATATGAAAAAAAGTATTATGAGCCGTATCTAATTGAAATAACCTTTTAAATTCAAAAATTGCAACATCGTTAGCAGCAGCATTATCTAGCGTAATACTAAAAATTCTATCTCTAATAGCATATTCTTGCAAAATTCCAACAATATATCTATAAATGGTAACGCCACTATGTGGATATTCACAACTACGAAATCCTAATATTCTTTTATTTAATTGCCAAGAGTCATCAATAAAATGAGAAGTTACGACAATATATCCTAAAGCATTAGGTGCACTCTATAAATCAGAAGTAATACAAATAGACATAGACGGAGCATTTGAAAAAAACTCAATTAATTCATTTTTCATATGATTATACATTTTAATAATATCACTTCGCGTTGTACTTCTAGGGACTCGTCTAAAACTAGGATTAATATACTCTTTCATAAAATTTTCAAATAACTCGCTATCAAACATAGATAAAGGTGCTTCAGATTGTGATATATATTTTGCTACTCCTTCTCTCATTTTATTATGTGAATACATAAATTTGCTACTGCCACTAGCATTTATGAGTGTTTGTGTAGGGTCTTTCACTTGCTTGTTAGCGTGACATTTTTCATAATGCCTACCAAGTGTGCTAGTAGAACTACCGGATACGTATGCATAATGTTTAATACAATATTTACATTGTGCTATACTTTCTATTTTTCCACCAATTTTAATATCTTTTATTTCAAAATTATTCCATACCTCCGATGTTTTACTTCTTTTTTTTCTAGGTGACGATGTGGATGCATGTGCCGATGATTGATCAATTGCAATTGTGAGATTATCTTCCCTAATTTCTTCAATATCATCGTTAGTGTCATTAAAAGTGTCAATCAAAAAATCACGAGGATCCATAATTAAAAAAATTGACTACTACGAAACAATTAATAAATATAATGATACCGCACACCAATTACGCAACAATAGTATGCAATTGTTGTGAATTGTGATCACCTCCTCCCCGAATACGAGTCCTACAAAAATTGCAAAAAAAAAAAAATTAGTTGTTTTGTAATACACATTAAATTAAAAAAATTAAAATTAAAAAAATAAAATATACCTTTGAAATTGGGAGAATGATGGAGAGATTAAGCAATTGAGAAGGAGATATTGAGAGAAAAAGAGAAAAATTTGTGAAAAGATTGAGAGAATGTGAGAAAGTTGGGATGAAAAATTTGAGAGATAATGAGGAGTATATATAGAAAAAAATTTTCCAACCGTTGGAAAATTTTTGTTGGAAAATTTTCCAACCGTTGGAAGAAAATTTTCCAACCGTTGGCCACCATTGGCAGCCAAGTTGGCTGAGCCAACTTCAATGAGCAGTGAGCACTGAGCCCTGAGGGCTCAGTCCTCTGCCTTCAGTGAGCAACAGGCAACGGTCTAGAGACCGTTGCCATCGCCACTCGCCAACGGTCTTCAGACCGTTGCAAGAAACGGTCTGAAGACCGTTGCTTCTCTGTGAGAAATCTCACAGAGAAGCGGCGAACGCTTCTATGCTTCTCTGTGAGAACTTCTCACAGAGAAGCGGCGAACGCTTCGGGAGATCGGGACAGAGGCGCGACATCGGGACAGAGGCGCCGACGAACGTTGGTGGACTTCGGGAGTTCGGGACGTCGGGACAGAGTCGGCGAGCTCTGTCTTGCCGGCGATCGCCATTGACGTGAGCGGACTCAGTCCTCGTCGTCGCGACTCAGTCCCCGTCGTCGCGAGCCCGGTCCTGCTCAGAGAGGTTCGCCTTCCCGCGAGCTCTGTCCCCGTCGTCGCGAGCGGGACTCAGTCCCCTGTTCGGCTCAGGCTGTCCCCGTCGTCGTGAGCTCGGGCTCACTGAAGGTCTGGTGGGCTGGCTCGCGTGCTGGCTAGCCGGGCCAGCCCGCCAGGCTCGCGAGCCAGCCCGCCAGGCAGGCTCGCCGAGCTCGTGAGCCCGGGTGCTCGGGCTCGGCTCGGCCCGTCTACCGGGCCCGAGCTGAGCCCGCTCGGTACTGTAGCGATCCGAGCCGAGCTCGGACTGCTACAGTACCGAGCCGAGTGGGCGGGCTGGTTAGACACCTCTAGCAGCGGTTATATTTTCATCATATGGAAGAAGGAACTTCGATTGAAGAACACTTGGTTGCATTTAAAAGAATTGTTTCGGATTTGGAAGCAATGAAATGCAAATATGATGAGGAGGATTTGGGTTTGATTTTGCTATGTTCATTGCCTGCATCGTACAATATTTTTCGGATACCATTCTGTACAGTCGGGACACATTGACTCTAAAAGATGTCTACGATGCTTTGCTTTCAAAAGAAAGGATGAAGCACCTTGTAGTTGGATATGAAACTCAGGGAGAGAGATTGATCACCTGGGGTAGAACATCAGAGAGGTCCGATAAAGGAAACAGTAACAGAAAGGGTTCGAAAAGCAGATCAAAGTTCAGGAACAGAAACAAGGTTTGTTTTTTCTGTCAGAAAAAGGGGCATATTAAATCTGAGTGTTACAAATTGCAGAATAAGAGAAAAGAGGAAGCTGATCAGAAGGGAAAACAACCAGTGAATTTTGGTGAAGTAGTTGTCGCTGAAGAAAACGAGTGTGAATCAGGAGGAGATCTTCTGGGTAGTGTCTGACAGAATATCAAAGCCATCCGAGGAGTGGATTCTGGATTCGGCCTGTACGTTTCATATGTGTCTCAACAAAGATTGGTTTTCGACATATGAGCTAGTGCTAAAAGGTACAATATTGATGGCTAATGATTCATTGTACAAGATAGCAGGGATTGGTTCGATCAGAATCAAGATGTATGATGGTGTTGTCAGAACACTTTGTGATGTGCGACATGTTCCCGATTTGAAGAGAAATTTGATCTCGTTGAGTACTCTTGATCTGAAAGGGTACAGGTACACCGGTAAATGTGGAGTTTTGAAGATCAGCTGTGGTTCTCTTACTATGATGAAAGGGCAGAGAAAATCTGGTAATTTATATGTTTTGCAGGGATCTACAGTTGTAGGGGATGCTGCAGTTGGTACTTCATTGTCAGATGAAGATCTTACTAGATTGTGGCGTATGAGTCTAGGGCATATGAGTGAAAATGGGATGAATGAACTTAGCAGAAGAGGACTTTTAAATGGTCAGAGCACAAGCAAATTACAGTTTTGCGAGCATTGTATTTTTGGGAAACATAAGAGAGTTACATTCACTACAGCCACTCACAGTACGAAAGAAATATTAGGTTACATCCACTCAGATCTTTGGGGTCCAGCACCGGTGCCTTCCAAAGGAGGGGCACATTATATGTTGACCGATTGATGATTTTTCAAGAAAGCTTTGGGTGTTCTTTCTCAAGAAGAAAGTGATGTAGTTGCTACTTTCAAGGAGTGGAAGACTTTAATTGAAAAGCAGACAGGGAAGCAGGTAAAATGTTTACACACCGATAATGGGTTAGAGTTTTGTTTGGGAGAGTTCAACTCTTTTTGCAGGTCAGAGGGTATTATGAGACATCTGACAGTCCCGGGAACTCCACAGTAAAATGGAGTGGCAGAGCGTATGAATAGAGCTTTAATGGAAAAGGTGCGGTGTATGATTTCAGATTCTGGTTTACCTAAGTCATTTTGGGCTGAAGCTGCTGCTACTGCTTGTTATATTGTGAATCGTTCTCCGTCAAATGCTCTTGATAAGAAAACTGCTGAAGAAGTTTGGTCTGGTAATCCTATTGATTATTCAGGTTTGAGAGTATTTGGTTATTCGCATATGCTCATGTTGATAATGGCAAGTTAGAGCCAAGATCATTGAAATGTATATTCCCGGGATACCCGTCTGGTGTCAAGGGATATAGGTTATGGTGCCCTGAATCCAAGAAAGTGATAATAAGCAGAAATGTGGTATTTGATGAAGCTGCTATGCTCGGGAATTCATCTTCTAAAGGGTTGATAGATAAGACTAATGATCTATCAAGTAACGAGATTGAGGTTGAAGTTGAAACAGGGTCGACATCAGAGTCCTCAGGTCAGATCAGTTCAGATAATCAAGGTGATACAGTTTCCGCACAATCACTAGGATCAACTTCGGCAGAGTATTCCGTCACTAAAAATAGGCCAAGAAGAGAGATTAGACCTTAACAGAAATATGGTGAAGCAGATTTGGTTGCTTATGCTTTGAGTGTAGCTGAAAGCATTGATTCCAGTGAAGAACCGTCTTCTTATTCAGAGGCCGTGAGTTCAGAAAATTCAGGGAAATGGATGATCGCCATGCAGGAGAAGATGGAGTCTCTTCAGAAAAACGGCACATGGGACTTAGTTAAATTGCCGAAAGAAAAGAAAGTGGTTCACTGCAAATGGGTGTTCAAGAAAAAGGAAGGTACACTAGGTGTTGAAGAAGATAGGTACAAAGCACGTTTGGTTGCCAAGGGGTACAATCAGATTCCAGGTGTAGACTTCACTGATGTGTTTTCTCCAGTGGTTAAACACAGTTCGATTCGAGCTTTGATGAGTGTTGTGGCTATGCACGACTTTGAGCTTGAGAAATTGGATGTGAAAACTACCTTCTTACACGGAGAGCTTGAGGAGGACATCTATATGCAGCAACCTGAAGGTTTTATAGTCTCTGAAAAAGAAGACTATGTTTGTTCTTTGAAGAAGTCCCTTTATGGTCTAAAGCATTCGCCTAGACAGTGGTATAAGAGGTTCGATTCATTCATGCTTGCTCAAGATTTCAGAAGGAGCAATTATGATAGCTGTGTCTACATAAAGAACAGTCAGAATGAGTTAGTGATTTATCTGCTCTTATACGTCGATGATATGTTAATCGCAGCTAAAGATATTGAAGAAATCAGAAGGGTCAAAGCACAACTGAGTAAAGAGTTTGAGATGAAAGATTTGGGAGCAACGAAAAAGATACTTGGTATGGAGATACTGAGAGATAGAAAATATGGGAAATTGTACCTAAGTCAAAGGGGGTACATTCAGAAAGTTCTCTACAGGTTTAACATGAATAAGTCTAAACCTGTTGGTACTCCTTTAGCAGCTCATTTCAGGCTTTTGTCAGACTTATGTCCGCATTCAGATGATGAAATTAATTATATGTCACGAGTTTCGTATTCTAGTGCAGTGGGATCTCTCATGTATGCTATGGCATGCACGCGTCCAGATTTATCTTACGTAGTCAGTGCAGTTAGTAGGTACATGGCAAATCCAGGGAAGGAACATTAGAGAGCTGTTTAGTGGATTCTTAGGTATCTGCATGGAACTAGTGATGCTTGTCTTCAATTTGGAAGAACTCGAGATCCTGTGTATTGGATATGTTGATTCTAATTATGCGGGGGATATCGATAAGAGAAGATCTCTTACCGTATATGTCTTTACAGTTAGGGGTTGCGCTATCAGATGGAGAGCTACCTTATAGGATACCGTTGCGTTGTCTACTACAGAGGCAGAATATATGGCTATTACAGAGGCTTGTAAAGAAGCTATATGGTTAAAAGGTTTGTTTGGTGAGCTCAGTGGAAATTTGCAGATTGCCACAGTGTTTTGCGACAGTCAGAGTGCAATATTTCGCACTAAAGATCGGATGTTTCATGAGAGGATGAAGCACATCGATATTCGTTATCATTTTGTTCGTGAAGTGGTTGCTCGTGGTGATTTTACAGTTAGTAAAATCAGTACTCATGATAATCCTGCTGATATGATGACAAAGACTTTGCCCACACCCAAGTTCAAGTATTGTTTGAGCTTGGTTGGTATTAGCTGCTGATTTCGCCCTCAGGGGCATTTGTGGAAGAGGAGGTTTTTTAGAGTTATATTTATAGAGTGGAATTCTTGTCAAGATGGAGATTGTTAGGATTCAGTGTGACTCGGATTCTAATTGGGCCAGGCCGGTTTGGCTCACATTGAAGGTTTCTTAATTCCTGCAGGATTAAGGTTTCTATATTTCCGTATGACTAGGGTTTCCTTTATCTATAAATATATTCTTGAGCCGCAAAGGTCATTGTACCGATTTCTATAGTGATTTCTCCTCTGCTCGTGGTTTTTTCCCGTATTGGGTTTTTCACGTATATTGATTGTCGACTGTTTTCTCTTTCTCTTTTCCAAATCTCGTTCGTTATTTCAATGCTAATTTTCAACAAGAACAGTAAAGTAAAAATAAAAAAAACGGTAACAACAACGAAAATGAAAACGAAAATGATTATGGATACGGATACGGATACATATACAGATATGGACACGGAAATAGAAAGAGAAACGAAAATGGAAACAGATATGGATATGGAAACGAGAAAGGGAACAAAAAGGGAAACGGAAATGAAAATGGAAATGAAAACGGAAATAGGAACAGAAACGGAAACGGAAATGAAAATGAAAACAGAAAAGAGACTAAAACGTATAAGATAAAAGAAAACGAAGATGGAACCAAAACGGATTCTTTTTTACGTGAGTTCGAATACTGAAGAGGTTGCTCTCACGTGGAACGAATCCGTGTGAGTGAGTTTGGATACTGAAGAGGTTGCTCTCACCCAGCGTGCAGGTGAGTTTGGATACTGAAGAGGTTGCTCACACCCACGTGCCACCTAAAACAAAAAAGAAAATGAAAACAGAAAACAGAAACAGAAACAGAAAACGGATTTAAAAAGAGCATAGTATGTGCATTATAGATTTTAATTTATATCACTTACTGAGCCATAGGCTCATTAGTTTATGTCTTGCGATGTAGGTATATGTACGATAACAGGCTTGGGAGTAGTTGATGAAAGATTTGAACGCGTGGATCTTGTGGCTGACTAAGCTAATGGATGTAAAGGAAATGGTTTGTAATGACTTTGTAAATGTATTTAAATTGTAAAAGAAAAGAAGTTTATTAAAATGATTTAATAAATATTTTTAATTCGTAAAGTGTTTTATTCAGTTATTCTTCCGCTGTATTTTACAAAGGATTTTATAAAAGAAAAGTTTTCTGCTGTTTTTATAAAAGAAAAATTTTAAATTTTACACGTTTTAAAAGGAAAGAAACTACGGGTCGTTACACCATTGGTGTTCACTAATTAATAACGCTTCAACTTCGCCAACATGGGTACACTTCAACTCTCAGAAAGCTCTAGGGTTCGATAATTGCTGAGAAAATTGCGATAAGTGTAGTGTGAATTTATATAAGGTAGAACGATGCATGACGTTCTATGGCGGAAAGTTAATGTTCCGCGGCAGAAAGTTGTCATTCATCGGTGGAATGTTGAAAATTTTAATTAATATCCACATTCCGCGGTGGAACGTTAGTGCTAAACCCTTAATATTTAGCATCTTCCGGTGGCTCGCCCCTCTTTTCAATTCCACTCATTTAGTTCTCATGACCATATTTTCTTTCCTATTCATCGTTCGTCATCATCGTCCAATTCTCATCACCAATGTCTAACTTTCTGCAGTAGAACATTGTCTTTCCGCAGAGGAAAGTGTTTATTCCGCCTGCAGAAAATAATCTTTTCTTATTACTATTTCAAGAGCTCATTTTTCGTAGCGGAAAGACAACTTTTGTCGTAGAAAGATGACGTTTCGCTACTAAAAAATAACGTTCCGCAGCGGAAAGAAAATATTTTTTAACAAAAAATGTAATAGCGATGTTTGCTCTTTTTATTTCTATAGTTGAATGTTTTATTTATTAGAAAAAATTATTTAGTGGTTAATTTGTCATTGACCTACAATTTAATAATTATTATATTAATTTTTTTAAATAATATTAAAATGTAAAATTATTAAGTAAATTTTGGATTTCCTCCGACAACACTTAAGATGACATTTCCCGGAATACCGTGGGTATTGCTGTCCAACAATATTTAAGTGATCAAGTCCTTCCAAAAAATGGAGCCTGCTGTATATTTTATTTTGATTTTTCTTCTGCATCTGATCTAAGTAACCCCATCATCCATAAAACCCTTGAAATGGGGTCGACCGTCGCTATGGCTGATGAAATCAAGATACGGAACTTCCGATTAAGTGCGGTTGTTGCATTCGTTGCCCTTCTGGTATTGGGATTTTCGTTGCAAGGCGCTGAAGCTTCGAGTTCGACCTCTGCTTTCGTACATAATGTTATCTACTCCAATAAAATTGCAATTTTCTCCAAATCGTACTGCCCGTATGTTCTATCCTTGCTAATAAACGACTCATATTTTTAATATTTTTAGCAGAAACGTATAGCTGAAAATTTATAGCGACGGCCAATAATATAGGACTAAGGATTGTGAATGGGAAAGGATGGCTGGTCTTGAATCTTGATTTAAATCAAAATGAGTAACTTTCTAAATTTTGTTTAAGTGATAAGTAGATTTTTGGGCTGCATGAGGAATGGATTTTGAATTAACGAGCTGTAAATTGTATTTAGGAAGAGGATTTCTTTGTTATACGACATGACTGTTATGAAAACTAATGAAGTTGAAAAAGTCGTGACTTTCATGAACTTGATTATACGAAACTGAGTGTGTTATGACAGCTAATGAGTTTTCAATCAACTGATTCATCTGCTAATTTTAGAGCACAAAGGTAATAGATATGAAACATGTATGAGTAATGCCAAAAGAAAATCAATGAACATAATGAAATTCATTATATTCAGAATGGTTTGGTTCTTGATCATTCTTCTGCAGTGTCCCTAAAATAGGATACTTATGGAAAGTTTGGTTTGAAGGATGCGCAACTGTGCATTGAAAATCTACAGATAATGTATTTTAGATTGTTATTCTATTACTATCATGTGGGTCCGTTGGTGGGCGACACTTGAACTGGACGGGGATACTATTCTTCCTAATCTTTTTATTGAAGTTTAACTTATGGTTTATTTCCACTATATTTGCATGTGAATTTACTTATCTATAGGTTGAAGGATCGATATGCGCCTATTGGGGGGGGGGGGTGTGGGTTGAATTTAGGCGTTTTAACTTTTTCGTACGATATTCGTTTTTCTATCTCTAAGTTATTTATCACATATAAATCATACAATTAAAACAATAAAGAGATTAAGAGATAGAAATTGCAAACAATGTTGTTCATACGATTCGGCAACTCTTCCTACGTTTGCACTCCAAGCGTCTACTTGGAGATCCTTATCCGTCCAACCTCCCCAGTTGACGATGTTTGACTTTTGGGTGTCAAACAAATCTTTACAATGACTATTCCAAGACATCACTCTTATCTCGTTTGATTATTACGGGGCGTTACCCTTTACTTGACTAATTCGTTGGACGATACCCTTTGCTTTGAAGTACAATTGTGGAAGTGAGAAAATAAAATGATTACTAACTCCCCAAATAGAAAACTCAAGTTTGGGAGTGTGGAAAGTTAGTTTACAAGCTCAATATATGAATTGGAATTGAGTATAAAAATTGGCAGGGCTTCAGCTCAATTCCGAGAATGTTGAAGTGAGCTTTGGAGAACATGTATTTATAAAGCTGTCCATTTTCGGTCGACCTATTCCTTTTTCGGTCGACCGCTTCTAGCAGTTGGAAATATAGCCGTTGAAAAATCTGACCGTTGAATTTAGGCGTTTTAACTTTTTCGTACGATATTCGTTTTTCTATCTCTAAGTTATTTATCACATATAAATCATACAATTAAAACAATAAAGAGATTAAGAGATAGAAATTGCAAACAATGTTGTTCATACGATTCGGCAACTCTTCCTACGTTTGCACTCCAAGCGTCTACTTGGAGATCCTTATCCGTCCAACCTCCCCAGTTGACGATGTTTGACTTTTGGGTGTCAAACAAATCTTTACAATGACTCTTCCATGACATCACCCTTATCTCGTTTGACTATTACGGGGCGTTACCCTTTACTTGACTAATTCGTTGGACGATACCCTTTGCTTTGAAGTACAATTGTGGAAGTGAGAAAATAAAATGATTACTAACTCTCCAAATAGAAATTTCAAGTTTGGGAGTGTAGAGATTAGTTTACAAGCTCAATATATGAATTGGAATTGAGTATAAAAATTGGCAGGGCTTCAGCTCAATTCCGAGAACGTTGAAGTGAGCTTTGGAGAACATGTATTTATAAAGCTGTCTATTTTCGGTCGACCTATTCCTTTTCGGTCGACCGCTTCTAGCAGTTGGAAATATAGCCGTTGAAAAATCTGACCGTTGAATTTAGGCGTTTTAACTTTTTCGTACGATATTCGTTTTTCTATCTCTAAGTTATTTATCACATATAAATCATACAATTAAAACAATAAAGAGATTAAGAGATAGAAATTGCAAACAATGTTGTTCATACGATTCGGCAACTCCTCCTACGTTTGCACTCCAAGCGTCTACTTGGAGATCCTTATCCGTCCAACCTCCCTAGTTGACGATGTTTGACTTTTGGGTGTCAAACAAATCTTTACAATAACTCTTCCATGACATCACCCTTATCTCGTTTGACTATTACGGGGCGTTACCCTTTACTTGACTAATTCGTTGGACGATACCCTTTGCTTTGAAGTACAATTGTGGAAGTGAGAAAATAAAATGATTACTAACTCCCCAAATAGAAAACTCAAGTTTGGGAGTGTGGAAAGTTAGTTTACAAGCTCAATATATGAATTGGAATTGAGTATAAAAATTGGCAGGGCTTCAGCTCAATTCCGAGAACGTTGAAGTGAGCTTTGGAGAACATGTATTTATAAAGCTGTCCATTTTCGGTCGACCTATTCCTTTTCGGTCTACCGCTTCTAGCAGTTGGAAATATAGGCGTTGAAAAATCTGACCGTTGAGTGATGTTCTGCACTTTTTCGGTCGCCTCTCTTGTGCACGCCATTGATCGCTTCATCGTCCGAAATACTTCGGAGCAATCTGTAAACCTTTTCGGTCACATTCTTTAACTGGCGCTACGTCCGTTGCTTCGTTTGAAATATTCCAGTGCAATCTATGTAGCTTTTCGGACAAAAGCTTCGACCACCCATTTGATCGCTGCATTCATTAGCTTCATATATCAGGCGTCCTTTTGATAGGTTAGGAGGGTATAAAAGTAAAGTCACTTAGTCAATTCTATTATATAAAGGCTTGAGGGGTAGTGGATAAGGGATATCGGATATTGAGAGTTGTATTATAGGGAGTTGCTAGAGACTTGAATGCCTAGATTGTGAGGAGTCACTAGGGACTCAAAAGCCTAGTCTAGTATTGGAAGTGTCCTATATTCTGTATGGTTGATTGAATTCTAGAAATACATATTGATTTCCTATCAATTTGGTATCAGAGCATCGTCGATCGATTGGGCATTATTACTCAATTAGAATCGCAGAGAGAAAAAGCGATGGAGTGGCAAAAAAAGATGGCAAGTATTAAAGAAGAATTAAAGAAACTAGAGAAACTGGATGCGATGGAACGCAGCATTTCACAGATTCAAGAGCAAATGAAAAGGATATGGGAAAGATTCGAAGAATCAGAAACTCTTTCTGATCAGTTGCTGAAAGAGGCGGAAGACGAAGAATCACCCGAGGAAGGAGAAGGAGAAGCGATGGTCGATGCAATCTGTCACGAACAAACAGTCACGCTCGAAGATCTGGTAACAAAAAAAATCGGGAGAAGAGAAATGAGAGAAAAGTAGGTTGAGGGAAAAGGAACCTCAGCGACGAGCTGGGTGTTCCTCAGTGTTGTAATCGAAGATTTCTTGAATAAAGATCTGTGTTTCTTGCTTCTAATCTGTGTTTCTTAGCTTCTATCATTTTTGGTATCAGAGTAGGGATTTTGTTTTCCGAAGGTTAGAACTTCCAATTTTTTCTGGAAATGACCCCTGAAGGTTGGATTATTAGAGCCGACCGATACTTTACTATGAATCGGTTGACAGATTCTGAAAAAATCGAAAGCAGCCATGGTGTACTTTGAAGGTGCTGCTTTATCCTGGTACCAATGGGAAAGCGGAGTGTGTCCATGTCGATCTTGGGTGATTCTAAAGAAGAGACTGTTGGAAAGATTCGGTCACCTTCGTGTGGGTACAGGGTGTGATCGCTTGTTTCAATTAAAGCAAGAGGGAACGATTGAGGAGTATAGAACGCAATTTGAATCCACAGTCGCTAATTTGATAGATATTTCTGAAGATGTTTTGTATAGTGCGTTCTTCAGTGGCTTAAAGAATGAGATTAAGGGGGATGTGAGACTCATGAGGGAGTGGGTTCTTCGCGATTACAGGAACAGAACCGGCGATGATGGACGACGAGCTGGCCAATGAATCGAAGGTTTCAGAACTCAAGAAAAGTCTCGACTGCAGGAAAAGAGGAGTCGGCGACGACGGAAATGGCGGAACCAGAGATGTCGGTGGAGTAACCGACGTCGATGGCAGAGACGCAGATGGAGGACACGTCGATGGAAGAAACTGTTCGAAGTTTGAGCTGGCAGCGGTTGCTATGGATGAGTTGGCAGATTTCGATGCAGGAAACGTCAATGAAGGTGGAAGGAACTGTTTGATGGTTTCATTGGATGAGCTGGCAATGATATTTGCAAAGATGGAAGGACAAAAACACCCTTTTCTAGACACCAATTTCATTCCAGAAGCCCAAATGCAATGCAGAAGAGTTAATGGGCCAAATTTTTCAGAAACCCTAATCTGGTGTTATGGAGTTAATGGACCAGCTTCAACCACGGTTCATTTGGATAAATATTTGGGTTTAAAGATATGTAGCCTTTTAATCCAGATTGTTGGGCTAAGAAATTGGCTGAAATTGACAGAGAAAGAAGAGAAAATTTTTTGGCTTAATTTTAGTCTATTTTCTCTTAAGACTATTGCCAATGTAGATGAAAAATATATTTTTTATTTTTTTCCACCTTGAGTACAAGGTGTCTTTTTTGGGCGGGAGTAATGATAGATTAGGAGGGTATAAAAGTAAAGTCACTTAGTCAATTCTATTATATAAAGGCTTGAGGGGTAGTCGATAAGGGATATCGGATATTGAGAGCTGTATTGTAGGGAGTTGTTAGGGACTCGAATGCCTAGATTGTGAGGAGTCACTAGGGACTCGAAAGCATAGTCTAGTATTGGAAGTGTCCTATATTCTGTATGGTTGATTGAATTCTAGAAATACATATTGAGTTCCTATCACTTTTTCCTTTTGATGGACGTCCGTTTCTCAATTCCTTCGTAAGCTGGACGTCCGTTTCCTTCAATTCCGTAAGCGGGACGTCTGTTCCTTCACAAATATGCCTATTTCATCTGCCCACGTCTCGGCTCTAAGACAGACGTCCTTTCCCTCTTGAGGGACGTCCGTTCTGCAAATTCTTTGGCACAGCTTTAAGACAGACGTCTTTTCCTTCATGAGGGACGTCCGTTTTCTATATTTCTTCGTTGTTTTAAATAGTAGGACGTTATTTTCTTCTTTGAGAGACGTCCGAAACCCATTCCTTCACCTGCTTCATTTTTCTTGATCTCTCTAAGTCCCAATATGATACTAATCACTATATGGATTTAGATAAACTTGTTAGCACAACTTAATACTCGTTTTGAGGGTATTTTCAATAAATATAATATTTAAACAATTAAGAACAAAATCAATAAATAACTTATAATTGCAATCAAGATATTCATAATCAAAATAATTAAGTCTAACTCAATTTAGGCTAACATATATAATTCAACTTAAGTTGCTATATCCAACACGATTAAATTATGTTACTTTGACTTTCTCTTTCTCTCTTGCACTAGTTAACACAAAAGATCGAGGAATGATTATGATACGTTTCCAAAGATAGTATTTAATAGAATTAGTGTCTTTTAGGATATCTAGATAGTCTGTTCGTATTCCGTTACTGCCTTTTAGTATTCCATTGTCCTTTTTATTTAAATGAGTAATTGTAAGGGGATAGGGGAGAGGAAAGAATTTAGGAATTCACTTGTGGGATAGTGCAAACCTCTCGAAAGTCTGTGTGGGAGAGTGCAGACCTCTCGAAAGTGTGTAACATTTGATTTTCTTTGTATTGTATTGGTTTTAGTATTTTCTGTCAACTACAAGGGTTATATCATTGGTATCAAAGCAGAAGATTACCTCGGTGAAGATGGCTGGTCGTAGAGGAGACAGTAAGGACAGTTCGGTGGAAGACAGAGTGGGGCAGGTCCGGGAGGAGATGAGAATGGAGATAAAAATGGAGATGGGTGCCCTGCGTGAAGAAATTTCCTTGGAGATAGGAGCATTACGGGGAGATATCTCGGCCATACTCGAGCAACTCGCATCTCTGTCGACTAGGTTGCAGAGAGACGAAGTGTCTCTGTCAAAGGCAGCAGGAAAACAAAAAATAGAGGAAGACAAGTTGTTGGAAGAAGGAATCGGGTCTCACCGTGCATGGACCTTCGGCGACAGAGAGAGGAACCGAGAGGAGATGCACCAGGCAGGAACGTCCAGCGACAGGGAGAAGGCCAGGGGAGAACTGCGAAGGGATGGGCCGGCGCTAGTAGACCTCGCGCACACCTGGGGCGAGCAACGATGCGGCCTGATGGACGGCGAGCTACGACTCCGGTAGCTAGAGATGCCGGTGTTCGCGAGCAGAGACCTAGACGAATGGGTTTTCCGCGTGGAACGATTTTTTAATATACAGAGATGGAGTGAGGCTGAAAAAATGACCATTGTGCCCATGTATTTAGAAGGGGAGGCTTTAGCATGGTTCCAATGGGAGGAAGGCCGAAGACCGTTTAGGGAATGGAACGATTTTAAATTTCAGTTAGTGGACAGATTTTGATCATCTCAAGAAGGAACTTTATCTGAGCGTTTTTTGGCCCTTCGACAAGATGGATCTGTAAGGGAATGTCGGCAACAATTTGAAAAATTGTCATCACCTTTTCGAGACATACCCGAACACATGTTGGAAGCTCAGTTTGTGAATGGACTACGAGCAGATATTCGGGCAGAATTATTAGTATTTAGACCAACTGGATTAAGACAAATCATGCAGAAAATACAACAAATTGAAGATAAAATTGCTACGTATTTAACTGATGATGAACTCAAGGATTAAAAAGAGATGAGCACAAAAATCGTGCACCTTGAGGACAAGGTGGCTCTTTGGGCGGAGAGTAATGATACGTTTCCAAAGATAGCATTTAATAGAATTAGTGTCTTTTAGGATATCTAGATAGTCTGTTCGTATTCTGTTACTGCCTTTTAGTATTCCATTGTCCTTTTTATTTAAATGAGTAGTTGTAAGGGGATAAGGGAGAGGGAAGAATTTAGGAATTCACATGTGGGAGAGTGCAGATCTCTCGAAAGTCTGTGTGGGAGAATGCAGACCTCTCGAAAGTCTGTAACATTTGATTTTCTTTGTATTGTATTGGTGTTAGTATTTTCTGTCAACTACAAGGGTTATATCAGATTAACTTTGTATTGTATGCTTTAGGTACTGCATACGTGCTAAACGCATATTTAGTGAATTGCAGCAGCGGCCTTTTGTAGTGGAGTTAGACCTAAGAGGTATTTATTTGATATTCTCATTTACATAGCGTTTCTGTTTTTGATATTGCTGGATTGTATTGTATATGCAGATGATGGAGGTCAAATTCAGAATGTACTTCTAGATTTGGTTGGTCGAGGTACAGTGCCTCAAGTATTTGTGCAGGGCAAGCATATTGGTGGATCTGATGGTATGCCCTCAATTCAATTTTCAAAAAGGACAGAAAAAAGGAATTGTTTTCTCTCTATAATAGTATTTAAATTAAAATCTACTGCAATTTATTCAATTTTTTTATTGTAATCTATGCCGTACAGATCTCAGGGCTGCTTTCAATAGTGGTCAGTTGCAAAAGCTTCTAAGTGCTAGATAATCTTTGCCCATATCATGGATGTGGAGAAGCATAGCCTCTAACCTGAACCTTGCTCCTGGATGGAAAAGTAGCAATTCTGGACTAAGACTGCTTGTCTCGTCTTTAACTATAGTTTTTGCATTCCCAGGCCATGACTTCAATTAGGAGAAGCATTTGACTTGATATGACTGTCCCATTAACTGGTGCTTTAATGATTTTATGATATGCATATTCTTTAAATTTTCCGCTGTTTCAACTGCAATGTGATGAAATTTTTTTCTTTTTCCTTCATTGAAAGCCATCAAATCCTGTAGGAAATAAGGGATTTTTGTATAATCTGAACTAGGAAATAGGAAATGTGTCTGCCAGATAGCAAATCCTTTCTTTGGATCGTGATGATAGGATGTTCAGTAAATTTGCAGTATTATCTGGGCTGATGCACAAGATGGAAGATTGATTATTTTGAATTACTCCAAATGTCGACGTAATTCGCAGCTTGGTACTTTTGAAATTAGGACTTTTTGTCTACTTTACAAGAGAATATTCACTATTGTTCTACAACAGTACATAATTGTGGAAAATTTTTACTATTCAATATATATGTCTACTTTGCCAAATTTTTGCAAATGTTGTACATTTGGAATCAATATGTGACCTACACTGTGAAAATGATCAATTATTATTAGAAATGAATACAACAATTCTGCTCTATCACTAAGAATCTGAATATGTCTCAGGTCGCCAGTCTCCTTTCTGGGCACTGAGCAGCCCCTCTTGATTTTTGGAGAAGGTTAAGTGAACTTCCCAGTGAAGTGACTTCAATAAGTTTTCGACCTCTCCAATGGCACTTGATTCATCACGGACAATCAACTTACCTCCAGGTCTGACTATTCGATCCACTTCTGCCATTACAGGAACAATTTTGCACCTGCAAGCGCAGAACATTAACCAGGTAATCAAAATTCACTTTTGATTGAATGAAAGTGGTCAGAAAGTTTGAACTATTTGGACCTTTTTTTCAACTTGGAGAAGAGATGATCAGCATGAAGTAGATCGTAAGTTCTTGGATAGGTGCTGAAAGATTCACACCAATCATGGTATATCCCGAATAGACCACGTTCGTATATTATTGGAAGAGTATCTGGAGAATCAATATTCACTACATTCAGAACCCAAACTGGGAGGTCTTTTAGAGCAGCGGCAAACCTGCAAGAAATCGGCAGTCAGTGGAGGAAGAAATGGAAGAAATAGTAGGAGCGGAAGATGAAGAGGAGTTGGATTGAAATTATACCCTCCATAAACTGATCTCATGTCCATAACATTCCTGACATTGGACAAGCTGATTCCCAGTCCATTTATGTAAGTTTTATTCACTACTCTTTTCCAGTGTTCATAATCTGCAGCAAAATCTTGTGGAGCTAGTTTGCCATAGATTCCCATTTGAGAGCTATTCATCCAGTAAGGAGGTGTCAGCAGCCGGCGAGGCCAGTTTTCCGGCCACTTAGTGCCTCGTTCTGCCTTGTCGATGGGTACTCTATGCATGCATGCTTGCAACGGCACGTACCTGAAAATATCAGCCAACCAGTGAATTGATGGCATCGAGAATGAATACTAACATGTTTTATAGCAGGTTTATAAGATTGCACACCAAGCAGCATTTCGATCATCTTCAGGTTTGCACATTGGTGGGCGCTTTTGCTTTCTTTGTTCATAGCATTCGTTCGAGCTTGATTTTCGATAAATGGCCGCTCCGACTGAATTCAGCTTGTCTTTCTTGATCGTTATGAGCTCCCAACACATGGAGGCCGTTAGTGACGACATAGCTACAAAAATGAAAAAACTAGTTGGCGCTCATGGATTTCTTCCAGAGAGAATCGCTCATAATAATTTCAAGAGTTTGGAATGGGTCTCACTTTGGTTTACCGTTCGAGAATCAGCCAAAGTTGGATAATTTTCCTACGTACATTATGAATTTTGGAAGCTTACCCTTCCAGATACCGACATCTTCTTTAAGCTTCTGGTAAACCGGAGTTGCGGACCAAACAAAGTAACCTCCTGGTCGAAGAACTCGATTCAATTCCAAAAGAAGCAATCCACCTACAAAACAAATAAACTCTCATAGGAAAAAAGGAACTGCAAACACGCAAGTCATTATGCAATGCATTACCATCTGCATGCCAAGGCACTCTGCAACGAGCACAATGAACTAGATCAAACACGTTGCTCGGAAATGGCAGGCGCTGGGAACCCATGACTGCAGAAATGGCAGGAATCCCCCTCTCGAGTGCAAATTGGACTTGAGCTTCATGCTCGTCTTTAGGAGCAAAAGACATTGCAAGGACGTTTCTGTCGAAAAGATAACCTCCGAAGCTTGCGACGCCGCAACCGACGTCTAGAATCACTCGTGTCTGTTTTCCCCATGCAATGTTGGGCACCGACTGGAGAGCAAGGGAGGTGAGAATTCTTCAGACTTTGGATTAAAACTTAGCGACGGTAAGTTCATATTCTAATCTTTTACAGTTTGATATAGTACGCATGTGATGTATTCAGTGACAGGTGTATGTAAGGTTATAATTAGGCAATACCCGTTGAAGGAAATCAATGTAGTGAAGAGCACCGTGGATGAACTGGGTCCCACCCCCAGGAAAAGTCAAGAATTCGCCCGTCACTTTGACCCAGTTTTGATGCCCCTTCACCTCCGCCAGCTTTGTGTGGGGTACGTTGTGATACCAAATCTAGACAATCAATGCAATAAAATTAAATTACTAGCCGTGGTCTATTATTTTAATTATTAATTTGAAAAGAAAAACGGGGAGGTGGGTGTGTCTACAATGAGGTTCGTTATCCGCAGGATTAATCACCTATTTCTAAAAACATCTATAATTGATGTCAGGCACAATACTATATCAGAAATATCTAAATGGGGACTTCCTTTCGTGGGCCAGGGTCGTTCCTTGTCCATAATAAAGATGAGAGGTTAAACATTTGAAATAATAGTAATATATTTTAATTATACACTTTAAAATAATCTTAAATAATTAAAATAAAATGTTAATTACAAGTATAAAAGTAGAGTTATTTGTAAAACTTATAAATTGTTAGTAAAATGTCTGTCATACCTTGTCCCTGCTTGCGGGCCATCGGATGGGCCTTTTGTACCCATCAGGAAGTGGGACCAGGCAAGTGGGTCCCACCTCGGGACAGTGTCTCTCTCTATGTTCGTAGTGACCGGTTGTGTGCAGTGCCTTCAGCGCCTTCTCGTTGTCCAAACAAGGAATGTAATCGGTCCCAGCTGTAACGTTGCAAAGCCGCCACGTGTATCCGTACATGTTCTCTTTACCGTCTGATCCCTCCTTCCTTCTCTCCTTCTCGTCCTCCGACTGGTCCGCCTGCGTCGACCACCCTTTCTTCGACTCCTTTGATTCCCTCGGAATCCCCGAGTTTTCAAACGAGTTACCCGAGTTTGACTCGGCTGATTTGTTTTCCTCGTTTGCCTCCTGTTGTGTTCCTTCTTTGTCGCCCTCCATTGGCGTTTCGGATTGTTGGCCGCCCGTCTGCTCTTCTGTTTCTTTCGAGGGTTGATTTTCACTTGTTGAATTAGGGCCGTCTTGATCTTCTTTCAGTTGCTGAATATTTTCTGCTTCCTGAGAATTTTCTTGGATTTCAGATTCTTGCTGATCGCTCTGCTGTTCTTTCTGATCTTCCTGCGTTTTGGTTTCTCCACCTTCATCGTTTTGACTCTTCTCAGTTTCCTCTGAATTGTCATTGTTCTGATCTTCCTTTGTCTGCGTTTCTCCACCTTCATCATTTTCACTCTTTTCATTTTCCTCTGAATTATCGGTGTTCTGATCTTCTTTCTGCTTCAGTTTATCCTCATGATCAGTTCTCTGTTTTTTATCTTCAATGGCTTCTTTTATTTCAGGTTCTTCGGTTGGTATTTCTTGGGTTTCAGACTCGGATTTTCTGTTCTCTTTGTTTTCTGTATTCATCGTTTGCTCTGTTTTCTCCTGAGAATCAACAACCTGCTCCTTCTGAACCGTCTGATTTTCCTTTTCCTCGTCATCTCTCTGGTTTTCTTCCGTTTGAGATTCTTGCCGATCGGCCTCTATGGTCGCCGGGGTCGACTGTTCTCTGGCGCCACCGTCGTCGGACTTTATAGCTTCATCTGCAAGATCTCCTGGATCGTCTTCGAAAGGTGGGGGATTTTCCTTTTCTTCTGAATCTTCCTTGGATGGGAAAAATGGAGTTTGAATAACAGCAGAGCTCGAGGAAAAAGAAGAAGAAGAAGAAGAATAAGAATCATCGGAAATGGAACGAGTGTTAGTCCGAATAGGAAGACCGGAATTGGAAGTTAGCATCCATAGCCCAAAAACACACATGGCGACGAACACCATTGTTGTTATGGTCGATGCGTAAGGACTTGACGACGTCCTCTTGCTGTTTCGCGACCTACCCTGTGCCATATTTGCAGAGCTACCGGGAGGGGGGAGGGGGATGGTTGTGTTATGATGGTGGAGAAGATAAAGGTTTGCTACAATCAATGGAGGTGGAGAGTGTGTCGATAGATCCAGAGGAGTAGGAGGAGGGGGTTTGTTGCCGTCACACAATAATTCTTCAAGTGTAACTCAATGAGTTAAAGAGCACGGGAATCGGACACGTTTCCTTCGTATCGACTAAAAATAAATTCCTTTTATTTATATATTTTTCTTCTAATTTTTGTTTAAGAAAATTAACAAATCAACCATCGTACTTCATAAACAATGACAAGTCAACCACTATAGTATTTTTATTAACAAATTAACCATTAAACTATGAGAAAAAGTCACTGCAACATCGCTGTCACGTTTGTCGTTAAACATATTAATTTCGTTCTGCGGTAGAAAGTGTAACGACTCGATTTTTATTTACTTTAAAATCGCGTGAAATTTAAAAATTTTTCTTTTATAAAAATCAAAGTGAAACTTTTCTTATAAAAATCGATCGTTAAAACTCTTTACTTAAAACATTTATTAATTTTAGAAGAAGTAATGAACATCCTTTTTATAAAGCGCAGCGGAATTTAAAACAAAACATTAAAGAATATTAAATAATTTACAAACCATTTTACAAACCATTTCCTTTTAAAACTCTTTAACCCAGCCAGCCACAAGATCCAGCCGTGCAAATCCTTCATCAACTGTCTTTAACATGTTCACCTATTTCTCGTATGATACCTACAACACAAGACTTAAACTAATGAGCCTATTGCTCAATAAGAGATATAAGAAAATAAAACGCAGATATGATGCATGATCATGCGATGTATTACAGAGGAGAACCGTATCTCATCTGTTAGTCGAGACAATGGATAAGTCAATTGCTCTCGTGGCTTAACCTATGGTTCCGACGAGGAACCACGCCAATCGAGGTGTCACCACGAGCCATACCCAGTCGTTTTGTTAAAGACGTTGGGGGTTTCAAAACGGGGTAAAGGTGAACCCTATATTCCACGTAGCTAACTCTAAACCTACCACTCCCTACGTGGGAGAAATACTACAGTATGGAAGTGTCATCGATCACCCGAACCCCCACATGCCTATTTACATATATTAAGTATGACATACAATATGCCTATGAGAATACCTATAGTCCTATATGATCGTACAAATGTCTGATAAACATATCATGAAAAGAATACACAACATGCGAATCCTAACTCTTACGATGTAGGGTTCGAAGACCAAAACTTAGTAAGTATCAACTTACCTAGCGTCCATAGCACGTTTCTGTTTCTTTTATCTTCTTTGTACCTTCAAAACCATAACGACTATGCATTAATAACAATCCCCTAAATCTTAACACTTAATAAATTCCATTAGTCAATTTTATTTCCTAGTAACCTCACAATACCAATTCCAAGAACTTAAGATATATAACGGAATAACATGAACCCATAATGTTGCTTATTCCGTCAATGTGACCAGATAATAAAGAATTTACTTTACAAAAACCAGTGACATTTGATCACGAAACCGTATTTCCACAGCAGAGTAGAGAATCGTTTAATTCCCACATTAACATGGAATTATCAAATAATTTACAAGTCAACTTCACGTCTACAGTTCATTCTCCTAACGATTTCTAACCACGAAGTAATTAGACAAAGAACCGTTTCCCAATTACAGAACATATTCCTTTATCTTTTATCCAATTAGGACTCATTCAATAGCACAATCTCTAGAGCACTACCGTTTAAATAAACAGAGTACAATTATCAAAGCTATAAGTACACAAACTCATTCCCAAGCAATAGAATATATCCATATTCCTCAACACAACATTACATACTTATAATTAAAAGAGCCACACATTTTTCCCAACAATATCCAATAGAGTTATAAAGAATAGAGGACTAATTCCAAGCATTTATCGAAACACCAATTACTAAACGCAGCCGCAACAAGATTTCAGAGTAATATTCCACAATCAACAGGGGCTAACTCTATTGCCCATTACATTGCTTTATCTCACATTTAGTAAGTAGTGTTAATCATTGTAGTAAACCACAGCAGAAAACAACCTCAATTCTCAACAGTGAACATTCCTTTGCCAACATAATTGATATGCCAACTAACAGAATCATAATCAATTTCTCGGTAGTGCATTACCCAAGACAGTAACCATCAGAATCTTCAACAACAAATCATATGGAACATATCCTCAATTATTTCTAATAGAGCAGTAAATAAATAGATAACCCATTCCAACACTGCCACATATTTTCTTTCGGTATCCAACAAACAGAAGATAGAGATGCAGAACAAACACAAAAACAAAGTAATGAACCATCCCAAATCCTCTATCTTTTATCACAAAATCCTTATAGAAAA
The DNA here is from genome assembly GCA_022433065.1 of Begonia loranthoides. NCBI lineage: Eukaryota > Viridiplantae > Streptophyta > Magnoliopsida > Cucurbitales > Begoniaceae > Begonia > Begonia loranthoides. Next base: position 19,145,931 of record CM039473.1, read on the forward strand.
TTCCAAAAATCAAGAATGATCTTTCTTACCTGAAGAATCCGAGAACAGAAGACAAGGAGAACTCCAGGATTCTTCCTCTTCTTTCTTTTCTTTTTCTTCTCGCTGTACTCTATTTCTTTCCAAGGCACTCTCCCCTCTGTTCTACCATTTTCTCCAGAAGCTTTGTCTCTGTAATTCAATCTCTTGAAGGCTTTCATCACACACTTTCCATCTACTGATAACATGATTAAATCCATAAAATTTGAGAAAGAATTCTTCATACCAGAAGAATTTAGGAGACCCGAGAGCAGCCAAAACCACCACCTCCAACCTATCCCTTCACTACTTCCAATTCACTCTTCACGGTTGCTTCACCAAGGACAGGAATGGAGAGTTCCCTGCTTCACCAGTCATCCAGCGCTCTTAAAGGCAGCAGAGGAGACCACGTGAAAGCTGAAAAACTGGACATTGCTCATCTCAATGGGGGAGGTCCAATGAGGAAACGCCATGTGGAAAGCTTCTCCAGTTATAGGGGAGGCCTGGTCGTTGCAGAAGGAGGCCGGAGGAGAGAGGAGTTGATGTGTAAAACACGAAATTAGTAGAAAGAGAAAAAAAAACTTAAATAGATTTTTGCAGATTTTCGACTTTTCGGACGTTACAAGGCATCCACGCTAGATTTCAGACGATATCCATGCGTCCGAAAACCCATAAATTTCAATAGATATTCCTTTCAACAACGTCTGCACCATCCTCGCCCATTTTCGAACGATGCAGGGGCATCCGAAAACGTATAGAATTTGTACAGATTCATTGCGAACGTGAATTTCTTCGTCTGCTTCATCCTCAAGTCATCCAAATTGTCCCAGATTTGTACAGATTCATTGCGGACGCGAATCGCTTCGTCCACTTCGTCCGCAAGTCGTCCGAATTGTCCCAGATTTGTAAAGATTCAAAATGGACGCTGTCCTGTGTCGTCCACAATGTCCGTCGGCATCCGAAACCCAAAAAATTGTGTATTTTTCTTAAGTTTTCCACATTTAGGTTATTTTCCAACATTAACCCTCTATTTTTCATGCACAACTTACGCTTACAGTTATATAATTTGACGCAATATTCATATATTAAAATTATCCAGAATTATTACATCATCAAAAAGGGAAATACATTTTTCGGGGTATTACAGAACGTCAATGCTAAATATTGACGTTTCAGCAATGACGTTCTGCAGCGGATAGTGTCACGTTCTACTGCGAAATGTGGAAATTTATTAAAAAAAATAAAACATTATGCTGCGGAACATCAAATTTCTGCCGCAGAAGTATTGCATCATCTGCCTTATATAAATTAACACAACACTCATCGCGATTTTCATAGTGATTTTGTTAGCGATTAGCAAACCCTTGAGAATTCTAAGAGTTGAAGTTTACAGAGAGTTCGCGAAGTTGAAGAGTTAGTAATTGTTGAACTACAATGGCGTCTGAGAGTGTTGAGGAATCTGTTAATCAGCCATTTGAAGTGGAGCACATGTACACAGTTTTGGCACATGATGTACGTGCAATTAGAGACGAAGCTGCTATAATGTGTATTCTGCCTTGACCACTCTTAACGAGGAGAAGCTCCATTCATTATGCGAATCCAGTGATGAAGACATGGACATGGTCGGGAGTAGGCCTCGATGACCACTACAAGTAGAATGCACGTTCGCTGGTATGGGTCTTGGCAAGAAGTACTCAGGGGAACGATGGAATTATTCGACTGTTGTGGCAGTGGTTGAAGCAGAAAATAGGGGTTCTTGGAACGAGTTTTTGGAATTGTTGCTCGAGGATATCAACACCCCATTCAGCAATGGGTGGACAATCATTTCTGACTAAAAAAAGGTTTGGTAGATTGGTTTTGTCATCTATGTTTATGTTATGCGTTGTGTACCAATGTTTGACTCATACTGTTAATTTTTGTAGGGGTTGGTGCCAACTTTAAAAGAGTTCGTAGGGCAAGCAGAACATCGCTTTTGCATCCGACACCTGTATGCAAATTTTCAAAAACAATTTAAAGGCAGATTGTTCAAGGATGCAATGTGGGTTTCTTCTAGAGCCACAACATCAGCGCACTGTGAGAAACAGTTGGCGAAGATATTTTTGCTTGACCCGGCAGCCCACACATATCTACGAGGAATAGATGCAAGTTTCTGGGCCAAACATGCCTTCAGATCCATCCCCAAGTACAACATAAGTCTTAACAACTTGAGTGAGTTCTTCAACACCTACATCCTACTAGCTTGGGACAAACCGATTCTCAGTATATTCGAGATTATAAAAAGGGTATCATGTGTAGGATCATTAAAAAAAAATGAAAAGATGGGGCGCTCGACGACCCTTTTGTGTTTGCAGGTCTAGAATCGGATTGCCAGACTACAACTTGCAGGTTGCAATTGGAGTCTGGTTTTTGCAGGCCCGATTGAGTTTGACGTGAGTAACGGTAAGGAACAATACCATGTTGATGCACCAATGGATGAAGATTAGAATATAACCTAAAAATATGGTGTTGAATTGTTGAAGTGTGGCTTAACCTTTGGATTCTTCTTTTTGAACTAGCGGTCACCAGGTGGTCGAGGCTTTCGGTTGAGGATAGCATCCGAAAAGGCAGACAGTAGCGTTTCGGAAGAATTCGATCGATGTTCTAGTCGCAGGTGAGGTCAAGTGTTGCATCCGCAAAATAACAGAATTTAACAAATTTGTCCCTTTTTCTGCGGTCGAGTTGCGGTCATAAGAATAGGTCGAGTTAGGCCACCGAATCTCTACTTTCCTTAAATTGATAGAATTTCAGTTTTGGAAAGCGATCTTTGAAAGCCCGTAACTTCTTCGTCTTAGATCCTTTTGAGCTGAAATTTGGACAACGTCTTCTTGAATGAACAAGGAAAAGAACCCTTCACAAACTTTGAGAATATTCCTCAAGAATTAGGAAATATGCCAAAAATGCTCCAGGTGGTCAGATTTGGAAAGTAGGACAGCTTGCACTCCCTTTTAATGACTTTGCGGATGGATGTTTGATGGATGGTTAGACACCACTTCACACAACCTTTCTCTAAAGAGTAGGGCTGCAGATGCCACTAATAAAACTCACTTAAGCCTAAGTGAGCTTCCACCTTGTGATATAACTCACACAAGAAGAATTTTGGATATAACTCACTAAAGTGTTTAAAAGAGAAATCTCTCCAATTTCAAAATTAGAAAAAACTATTTTGTATTCAAACTTTAATTGTTAAAACATAAGCATCAGGTGGCTTTATGTAGCCTTTTACAAAGCATAAAATAGGAAATAATAACCTTAATCGGCTCATAAAATAAGTTGTCTGATTTTCTAGTTAATAGAAACTAGGTCAATTAACTAAAAGATTATTTAATTAATATCTTACTTTCTTCTTCTCCAAGTCTAGAGGTCTTTTGGTAGCTATTCCTTGTTGAAATTGTCCATTTGGATGGTTTCCATATCTTGATTTTCCTTTCTCTCCAAGTTTGGACACTTGGACTTTCCTTAACTTTTACTCTCTGTTCCATGGGCTTTTGACATAGCAAATTAACTCTGAATTTAGTGATCCAAATTGTTCTAGAAAGTTTAGGATGTCCGCTACAATCTTCATGAAGCACTCTTTTTAAAATGACATCTGTTTGAATGCAAAAAATAGTCAAATACTCATATGAGATAAAAAAGAAGACAGTTTTTGGAAAGTCTTTCCATTTCTCTTTCATTGCTCTTGAAATTCTACCTATCCTTGACATTAAATCTTTTCATGATATTATTTGCAACTTGATTAATAATAAAATGGACCCATAGTTCATCACATGTTGATATGGATAGGCGTACTTGTTACGGTTACTGGTGGAAGTTAATTGCGTGTGTCCATGTACTTCTGTGTATACAATTTATGAGGAGATCATGTAACGACTCGTTTTTCTTACGTTTACAATCGTGTGAAATTTAAAACTTTTCTTTTTACGAGGACAGCGGAAGTATTTTTATAAAATCTGTTAAAGACAATAAATAAAGTTTGGGAAAACTTCTTTTATAAAACAACGTGGAAGAACTTTTAAAACAAAAACTTTAATAATATAATAAATACAATTCTTTCATTCTTCCATTTAAATACTTTACGAACTCTTTCTTTTCTTTAATCTTTTAGCCTAGCCAGCCACAAGATTCGCTTGTACAAATCCTTAATCAAATGCTCCATATCCTGCTTCTTTGCGTACCTACATCAACAAGAGTTAAACTAATGAGCCTAATGCTCAACAAGTGATATAAAATAAACTATACAATGCATGTGTCAATCAACTTTTGAAATCCATATGTAGTTTCTGTTTTCATTTTCTATTTCCATTTTACTATTTCTGTATCTTTTGGGAAGTTGAGCCACGTAGGCCACTTCGACCCATAATGTCTATTTGGGAAGCCGGGTCGCACAGACCACTCCGACCCATAATGTCCATAACTGTGCACATAAATGCACCTAGTTCTGACATCAATAGGCAACCCAATAACCGTGCACATCAATGCACTTGGTTCTGACATCAATCGGCGACCCAATAACTGTGCACATCAATGCACCCGGTCCCGACATCAATCGGTGACCCACTATGTGATAAAGGCTCGACATCAACTGAACCGCCCAATAGCTACTGTGTACATCAATACACAGCGACCCCACCCATCTGGTATAGTAGCTCTGGCATTGACTGAAAGATCTAATAGCGGTTGTACGCATCAACATGCAACAATTGGCTCTGGAATCGACTGAAAGCTCTAATAGCAGCCGTGCGCACGCTTGAGCGGCCTAGCATACATTGTGGCTTCGGCCAGCCTCGACATCAATCGAGGACCAACTAATAGTTCACATCTCATATCATCCATCACATCTTTGGGAAGGCGAGCCACACAGACCAATCTGACCCATAAAATTATGTTACCATTTCTTTTCGTTTAATTCATTTCTTATCTGTTTCTGTTTCCTTTTCAAAACTATGCATGAAAACCATTTTCGTATTCTTTTGAAAACCATGATGCATGATACTCATGAATGCATACATTCTATCATATCAATACTATAATATCTAATCATGCTCATCTATTAAACATATCATTAAAATAACATAATTCTAATAAACACCCAACAAGCAGCATTACAATTCACAAAACATGGTTTCTATCAAATCTTATAATCCTCGAAGCATAACTTTATTATATTAAATCTATAACTTAAAAGTGAAGGATCGATATACGCCTATAGAGGGGGGGTGAATATAGCGTTTTAACTTTTTCGTGCGATATTTTAATCTCTAATTACCCTAAGTGATTTAATGGATATAATTAAAATATCGATAACAAATATATGCAATACAATAAAAAGTAAGGGTTAGAGAAACGCACACAATATTTGTTTACGCGGTTCGGCAAACTAGCCTACGTCCGCGCTCCAAGTTGCACTTGGAGATACACTAAGTAATTGGCTTGCGGGTGCCAATAAAACCGTTTACAAATTGACTATTAGATGGGGCGTCACCCTTGACTAATTCTAAGGTCGTCAACCTTTGACTTTTATAGGACGTCACCCTAAACTTGACTATTGCGGGGCGTCACCCAATATTTGACTATTGCGGGGCGTCACCCAAGTGTGATGAATTCTAAGGGAATCACCTTTTACAATCAAGCACAATGAAAATTCGAAGATTAAATCTCAAATCTATCTAATCCGAATTCTCCCAAAATATAACTCGCAAGTTTGGAATAGGGAGAATTGGATATACAACAATATCAAAAGCTCATAGAGATTTTATCGCGTATGAAAATCGGCAGAGCTTCGCTTTAGAATCCTTGGTTCATTCTGGAGAGTTTGGTGTGGACTTATATTTATAGAGACTGCCACTGCTGCTCCCGGACGTCCTCAGCGTCCGCACCTATCGTCCGCACGACAGTTGAAATTTTCCCGTTGAAAATATAGCCGTTGGACAGAAAATTATGCACTTACAGACGCCAATTCTATCGTCCGCTTCGTCTGCATATATCGTCCACGTCTTCAATAAAATTGGACAGATTCAAAGCGGACGCAAGTGCCATTACTTGCGTCCGCCTCATCCGGGTCTATCGTCACGCGACTGCACAAATTTGAAAGAGACGCCAAACCATCGTCCTCTTCTTCGTTTTTGTCCGCACAGCTGAAGACCTGTGGACGCCAATGCACGTTCGCCTCGTCAGCGTGTTCATCAAAATGGACAGAGGCAAATCGGACTATTGAAAATCTCGTCCGCGGCATCCGCACTTCATAAACTGGCGTCCGCATTTCACTCCAAAACTGCCCTTGAACTATATTGAGTCCCTAAAAGATAGCCAACACTACATGGACTGAAATAGACATGTTAGCACACTTTAATACCCTCAACATAGGTATTTTTGATAAATTTGAGTATAAATATAATGAATAAAAACGTTGAATACATAATCAATAAAAACACAATTAACCAACTTATTATTTTCATTACATTAAACTATTTGGTCAATTTGGTCATCATCAAAATAAAACTCAGCCTAACAAAAAGGCTAACAATCTCCCCCTTTTTGATGATGACAAAATCCTATAAGTTGGTTATACTAAAACCTAAGCATGTGCATCAAATATTGCATATTAAATTTATCCAATTAAGTCATGCAATTTAGCAACCAATTAAGTCATGCAACATGCTACAAACCTCCCCCTAAAATATATCACAACTTATATATCATTCTCCCCCTTTTTTGTCATAATCAAAAAGATTTCCTAGGGGAAGAGAGTTCAAACACAATCATGAAATATTATCAAAATAAGATTAACAACATTAAAATAAATTCTCCCCCTTTTTCAAGTAATCTATTCAATAATTAAACCATTGAGGGAATTAGCATTAGAAAGGTCAAAGACAAACTCAATAATTAATTCTATTGAAACTAAGTTTCTCCCCCTTAATCAATGAGTTAATCCATAAACCAAACAAAGGAGGCAATCAAGTATAACTCATGAAGACTACTCAATATATAATTTGATTACTCCTAGAGCAATTATCAACAAGTTAAACTATCTCTCCGGTTAATCAATGAATCTAACCAAGAAGCAAACCATGAAGAGAAATATACATTCAATTGCAATTTGTGGTTAAAAGAAATATACCAATTGTAAATAACCACAATCACAATTCTATTTTAACAAAGTAGTCTCCCCCGTTTTTCCCTTAAGCATACACTATTTATTGGAGGGATTTAGCATTCCAATTCAATTTGTGGTGTATAGTATGATACCAATTGAAAAATCACCACAAGAAATATTTAATCAAAAATATTTTCCCTCTTTTTGCTCATTAAGACAAAACATAAGGAAGAGTATTATGCAATTAAGTCCAAACAATAGGCACAAAAAAAAAAAAAAAGAATAGGATTCAAGAAATTAGAAATCAAATATAGGAACTAGAATCCATTTAAGTTCAAGAATTGTAAACACATGTTCAAATTCTAACAAGTGATACCAATTTAATAATTAAGGAAATAACAAAGAATACCAATTGAGAATTCACAATTTGAAGCAAAAACATGTTTTTCATAGATTTATACCAATTGTAGATCCAAAGTATTGATACCAATTGTAAATTCAAAAGAGATTTCTAAGAGAGATACCAATGTGTTAAATCAAAATCAATTCAATTATCTTTCTCCCTATGTTATTCACAAAAACAATCGATTGGAGATATAATCCAATTTATGAAATTTTGCTCTCCCCCTTTGAGCAACAATAAAAACAACTTCATAAAGTCTCTCTCTCTCCCCCTATATAGTTATAACAAGGCAAACCATGGAGGAGATTTTCTAAACATTCAATATAAATTTGATGTGGTTAAGAATAAGATGTCAATTGCAAATACCCACATTACAATTCTATAAAAATTAACCCTCTAGATCATTAAACATACAAAATTCATTGGAGGGTATAAACGTTAAAATTCAACTTATAGATACCAAGAAAAATAATTTCATACATGATACTAATTAAAGATTAAGTTCAAAGATTTCAATTGTTGAAAGTCAATTCTAAAATCAAAGATTGATACCAATTTAAAATGTCAAAGCATAAAGAAATTGAAGATACCAATTGAAGAAATGAGATCCAAGAGTAACAAACAAATCAATTTTCTTAAAATAGTTATCTCCCCCTTCATCAAGTTAAAGTCAAGAAGGTAATTAACAAAATATAGATTTAAAATTTTTTTTTGCATGGTTTTGTTTATTTATAAGCTCCCCCTTAATGCCAAAATCAACCTGTAAACGCATTTTATAGAGACCAAACTAGCCAGAAAATGCGCAACTAGAAACAACAAATGTATGGCAAGACAATTTCATCCATAATATTCAAACTATGCAAAGGATAAAGAAGTCTAACGGTAGAATCAAAAGAAAATCTAGCACAACAAATTACAACCAAGTTGTTTACTCTCCTAATCAAAACAAAATGCATAGGTAAACATAAGTCATAAACTATGCATCTGGAATGTCTTCGTCATCAAAATCATGTGAAGGCGGAGCAGAAGATGAAGGAACATCATGAGGAGCTGGAGAGGGAATGCCAGTGTGCCATATGCCACGAGCAAGGTCATCCATGCGTCTATCCAAAGAATCAAGGCGACGATCCACAGAGCTAAGGTGATGATCCACAGAGTCAAAGCGAGTCAGCATTTGAAGCATGTAACCCTCAAGGCGAGCAAAATCAACACGAGAGGCATATGGAGTGCTAAACGTAGAAGGACCAGCCTCGGTGAAGAATGATGGACCAGCCTCTTGATAGATAAATGGACTGGGCTCGGTTGAAGGAAGAGCAAGATACGGTTCCAAAGACCGTGGAGGAGGAGAATTAGGGACCGGAACATTGTCTTGACGGGCAATCCACTCACCATTTGGAGCCCGAATGATTCCCATCCGTCCTAAGGTTTGTGGAGAATAGATGTCGGACCGGCGAAGTTCACGAAATTTGGAGGACGAAGGAATAGGAATGTCCATCTCTTTAAACAAGTTCATAAGGAGTAAATTGAATGGAAGTGAACACGAGACAGTATCAGCCATGTCAGCCAATTGAGCCGCGATGATATATCCTAAATTGAAAGGAGTGTTAGAATACATACGCTGAAGAACATAGAGATCCATGTAGCTAACATGATCTCGGTGACCGACACGAGGAAGAACATTATACTGAAGGGAATGATGAACAACACGTGCCCTAATGTTGAGATGTTTTCACTTGGGCTTAACGTGATAATCATTAATCGGATCCTGAAGGATTTGACGCAAGAGAATATCGCCCTCTTTCTTCTTGTGAAAAGAAGGAGGCGTGTGAGTATTGTAATATCCCTCCGACAAAAGACCTTGGGGACATTCAAGGAATACATTTAGGAGATGAGGAGTGATCTCAATCTCTCACCCATAAAGATAACTCTTAACAACTAGAGGACGGTCAGTGTATGACAAATTTGCATAAAACATGCGTATTGTCTTCTCAACAAATGGACCATCGCGAGAAAATAACTTACGTCAACCCATATAGGTATACATATCTGCTAAATCAAGACTAGATAAACGCTCAAAATCGATTTGTCTAGAAGGAATCAATGAACGATTTTTGAAATAATCATCATAATGTTTCTTACATACGTCATTGATGAATAATCTAGTCCTATAAACTTGAGTATTTTCGGAAGTTTGAAGACAAGTGCATTTTCTAGGAGTACAACTAGACATTGTGAAATTGAAAAGAAAATTCAATGAAAACCCTAAGAAACTCTAGACAAACAAGAACAATGGATGATCAATTGATAAACAATGACAACGGGAGTTGAAAATATGAGAGAAATACCGAAATGAGTGACAGAGAGGCGTCGGAGGTCGCGGGAAAACGAAAAGCCGGGAAGTGGATGCAGAGTTAGGGTTTCGGAAGTCCTCAGTCTTTTTTAAAATGCGTTTGCGGACGTAGCGGACGGAATTTATTGGCGTCCGGCTTGTCCGCAACACACCAGAAATGAAGTGGAGTTGAAATTTCGAGTATGAGGATGGTGAGGAAGCCATTTTTGGCGTCCGCACTATGTAGTCCGGGAATATAAACTTTGAAAAAATGATTTATGAAACACTGTTTATCTTCCCATGACATCTACATATATTTAAAGTTGAAACAAGATAACCACTAAACACTCTTATACAAAATTAAAAGAGAATTCCCATTTCCTTAACCACTTTCTAACCGACAGAGAGAATTTTCAGATTTTTGACTAACGGAGGCACAATCTCTCAAAGACTATAATTGTAATCAATATCTTAACACAAGACAATGAGTTCAAAATGTTTTAGAAGTAAAATTGTGATCTACAGGCATTCTTAGCAATTCTACTTTCTCCCCTCTATTTCATTAACCAAGTTCAACACAAGAAAAAAATAAAATAAAATAAACACAAAACAACAAAATTAAACAACCAACAATCTTTCAAAAATACGCAACTTAGAATCCTATTATTGGAGCTACATCATCAAAATACAAGTAGAATTAATAAGGTAAATTTCAACCTATTTATGCAGAAAGATCAATGTTCACAATAAAGTTTAGAACTTCAAGTGGTGATCTACAAATTGAAGAAATATAGTAAATTTCTACCTAGAGATAGCAAAATAAAATTCATTCAAAAATTAAAGTCAAGATAAATCAATTTCAATCTCATTGGCAAATAGAACAATAGAGTTGAAACAATTTAAGCTTTAATCTCAAGAAAAATAAAGCTTGAATCAATTGATAAAGTAATTCATTCTTATCAATCAAAATCTAAATATTAATCCAGATCAAATTCACATTTAACTTCAAATATCCTAAAGAGATTGTGTACCTCAAGGTGTTTTATTCCATTTTATCGCATAGGAGGCGTTCTTGAAGTTTCTCCCCATGTGTTGGATATTCAAGTATCCATTCTCCTTTTAAGTTTCTTGGGAGAACCTCCAAACCTACAACACAATCAATTCGAATTCTTTGGTACGCAAGCCATTTTGGGTCCATTTGTTATAGATTTGGTTCCTTTTGGAACCCACACAAATTTTGAATTCAAATTAGGTTTAAAATTTAAACTAGATTTAAATCTAGGATTCACATCCAAAGGATGAACAAATTTTGAACTAACATTTGATTTAAATTTAGAGTTCAAATGCAAAGGATAGACATATTTAGATTTAACATTTGAATCCAATTTAGCATTTAATTTTAAAGGACAACATGTCCAACACAATTGCAAGAATTACAAATTAATGAACTAACAAATAGATTCGTGTAATTCTTTTTCTTTGCAAGGGTTCATAGCCAATTCCGGCTTTATCAAATGTAACCCTTTGCGAATTCAAGAGCATATTTAAATTTTTGCTCCCGTTAGTGAATTTAAGTACAACCAAGTTTAAATCATCATTTTTAACTTTCAATTCACTAATATTATTCTCAAGAGATTTAATTTTATCATTAGCATCTATAATAGATTTAGATTTAGCAATCAAAGATTCAATCTCCTTTTCATGTGATTTGATCAAAATATTCAAATTATCATTTCTAATTTTCAAATCACAAATCTCATGCTCATGACATTCATTAATACTAATCAAATCACAATTTTTACAATTTAATAAATCAATTTCATTTTCATGTGATTTGATAGTACCAATCAATTTATCATTCAATAATTTCAAATTATTACAATCATGTTCAAGAGATTTAAAAGAAGCATTAGAACTATCATTCATGCTTTTTAATTCTATAATTTGATCATCAAGAGATTTATTCAAAATAGTATACTTTTTGATCAAATTATCATTTTTCTTTTTTAATAATTTATTTCTACCTTTTAATGCATCCAAACTTTCTAGCAATTCATTTACAAAATCACCATTATCATCACTACTAGAATTTGAATTGCTAGAAGAGTTTGTTACCTGTATTTCTTCATTGGCCATGAAGCATGTATTGGCCACTTTCTCCTCTTTTTCGGAGGATGAGTTTTCTCCACTTTCAATCTTTGGAATTGTGCCTACATGTGTTAGCTCAAGAGATTTCCAAATATCATAAGCACTAACACATGATTGAACTTTATCAAATTCATTTTTACTCAAGGCACTAAACAAAATATTTATTGCTTGAGCATTTAAGTTCCAATTCCGTTTATCTAAATCATTGAATTCACAAGTTGGTCTAGGAAGAGATATTCCCTTTTCAATGATTTTCCATAAAAAATAATCAATAGATTGTATAAAAATTTCCATTCTACACTTCCAATGCAAATAATTACAATCATCAAAATGTGGAGGTGTAGATGTGCATTGTCCTAGTTCATACATATTAGTATCCATAATGTGTATGTATATATAATTTCAAAACAATGATATTTAATAAAATTTCACCAACAAGATTCAACAAGAAAATTTATTCCAATATATGCAACTTAACAAATATTAGCAATGTGCACAAAATATCACACAAAAATTTAAATACCTGCTCTGATACCAATTGAAGGATCGATATACGCCTATAGAGGTGGGTGAATATAGCGTTTTAACTTTTTCGTATGATATTTTAATCTCTAATTACCCTAAGTGATTTAATGCATATAATTAAAATATCGATAACAAATATATGCAATACAATAAAAAGTAAGGGTTAGAGAAATGCACACAATATTTGTTTACGCAGTTCGGCAAACTAGCCTACGTCTGCGCTCCAAGCTGTACTTGGAGATACACTAATTAATTGGCTTGCGGGTGCCAATAAAACCGTTTACAAATTGACTATTAGATGGAGCGTCACCCTTGACTAATTCTAAGGTCGTCAACCTTTGACTTTTATAGGACGTCACCCTAAGCTTGACTATAGCGGGGCGTCACCCAATATTTGACTATTGCGGGGCGTCACCCAAGTGTGATGAATTCTAAGGGAATCACCCTTTACAATCAAGCACAATGAAAATTCGGAGATTAAATCTCAAATCTATCTAATCCGAATTCTCCCAAAATATAACTCGCAAGTTCGGAATAGGGAGAATTGGATATACAACAATATCAAAAGCTCACAGAGATTTTATCGCGTATGAAAATCGGCAGAGCTTCGCTTTAGAATCTTTGGTTCTGGAGAGTTTGGTGTGGACTTATATTTATAGAGACTGCCACTGCTGCTCCCGGACGTCCTCAGCGTCCGCACCTATCGTCCGCATGACCGTTGAAATTTTCCCGTTGAAAATATAGCCGTTGGACAGAAAATTACGCACTTACGGATGCCAATTCTATCGTCCGCTTCGTCCGCATATATCGTCCGTGTCTTCAATAAAATTGGACAGATTCAAAGCAGACGCCATTACTTGCGTCCGCCTCGTCCGGGTCTATCATCCGCGACTGCACAAATTTGAAAGAGACGTCAAACCATCGTCCTCTTCTTCTTTTCCGTCCGCACAGCTGAAGACCTGCGGACGCCAATGCACGTCCGCCTCGTCCGCGAGCATCGTCCGCGTGTTCGTCAAAATGGACAGAGGCAAATCGGACTATTGGAAATCTCGTCCGCGGCATCCACACTTCATAAACTGGCGTCCGCATTTCACTCCAAAACTGCCCTTGAACTATATTGAGTCCCTAAAAGATAGCCAACACTACATGGACTGAAATAGACATGTTAGCACACTTTAATACCCTCAACATAGGTATTTTTGATAAATTTGAGTATAAATATAATGAATAAAAACGTTGAATACATTATCAATAAAAACACAATTAACCAACTTATTATTTTCATTACATTAAACCATTTGGTCAATTTGGTCATCATCAAAATAAAACTAAGCCTAACAAAAAGGCTAACAAAAAGAGCCTATTTCTAATAAACAGTCAGTAAAAAACCTTAATTCTTGCAATGTAGGGTCCAAAGACCAAAGCACATACGTATCACTTACATGTCGTCCTTAAAGCGTTTAGCACTCCAATTTAGCCTACACAATACCTTCAAAATCAATAATATTAATCATTAATAATCACTGATTATTAATCTCATTTTCACAATCCATTATCTTCAACAACTCGATACCATTAGTCCTCATTCATTATGTAATAGAATTGCTTAATCCAATTAATACCCAATTACTTAGCAGTTTTCCGTAATTAATGTTTAATAATAGAAGTTGAACTTAATGCCCCATAATAGGCAGTAAGCCGTAAACACAAACACAACAGAGGAAAAAACTTCCATTAACAAGAGAATATTCCACAAATGAACACTTTCCCTTTACTGAGCATTTATGCAGTTGACAGAACAATAGCTAACAAAACAACAGAGAGTACATTCTCAACTTCATACTAATCACAAGGAGATTATAAACAAAACAACTCTTTAATCCAATCCAATTTAATGACGTATTCCAATTTGACAGCGTATAGAGATAAAATCTAACGTGCAAAACTAAAACCAAATCACATCACACTCTTTAATCCTCTACAACTCCCACATAAAATTCACAATTCAAGAGAAACATAGGGGTTACCTACAGATCCCAAGGCCGTGAAGAACCCCAGTACTGCCTCTTTCCTTTGCCAACATCCTCCTTCTTTCCCTTCAACCTCCAGAAGCACTAACCGAGGAACTCGAGAGCAGACAACCTCTCCTTCTTCTCTTCAGCTTATCCTTTCTCTTGGCCTTTCACTCACCACCAGAGAGCATAACATCTGATCATCCATTATCCTTCTCAATTATCCCATTAAAATCCAAAAACAAAGAACCATAAACCCAGAAATCGATAAAACCATGAAGGAAGCAAGGCATTACCTGAAGACAGAAGCTCACCCAAGGAGCTTCCCTCCTATTTTCTTCTTCTCCTTATCTGTTAATTAACAGAGAGCTCACCCTCACTTTCTTCACTCACAGTTTCTCTCAATCTCCCTCTCTCTTTCTCGCAAGTTGCAGTTCTCTAGAGAGCACTTCACATTCCCCTCCAGAAGCATCTCCCTCACTCACTCTGTATTTCTCTCTCGCCTTCTTCTTTATCTTTTCCAGAAGCACACGATCCTTTATCACTAGAGAGCACCTCACCCTAGCACCAATCACAAACTGCCAATAGCAAAGTTAATGAGACGTGGAGCAATCACAACCGACCCACGCATTGAAATTCATAGTTATCGCCTCGGGACGTAGAACGACGAGGCACCTATTGACAAATCGGTCCACATCCTGGTCGCTAGATATCAACCGGAGCTATACGTTCTGCTTCCTTCGCCCAAACGTTGATGTTTTCTTCTTTCATTATTTCCATTTTATTTTAATTAACATTTTCATTTAATTAATCCGCTTTCATTATTTCTATTTTATTTTAATTCCTAATCAAAATTCATACTTAACCACTTCCAATATTTGCCATCAAATATAATTATCCAAATAATCCCATTATACCCAATTAATTTTTCAATTATCCTTACTTAATTTTGTTACGAAAGATCACCCGAGGACTTTGTACATGAGTGCTAACACTGGGAAACATACATGACGATGTATTCCTACTTTGTCCGCTTGGTCTTTGGAAAAATCATGTGGCCTTATGTGATGGATCTTGATCCAATTATGCCATTGCCATTTAAGAGATGTCCTGAAAGGCCGTGAAAATAAAGAATAAGGGATCTTGATGAGATCCCAAGCCATTTAGTGCTACCAAGGAAACATCTGAACATGACGTGTGGCCGGTGTGGGGGTGTGGGGCACAATTTTCGCACGTGCGAAGGTGGAGGCCCAGAGTCTAATGAATGTGTTGGCCGCAGGTCCAGAGGTAGAGCCGACAGATGAAGCTCTCATGGTACATTTATGGGTTTCACAGTTGCTGACATAGTTCTAGAGATAGTTCCTGACATAGTTCTCGAGACAGTTCCTGACATAGTTCTCGAGATGCAGGTGAGCACATTATTACATTTACATTTTCAAGTGTTATTTTAGCTATGCTACTTTTATTTGCAATGTGTTATGCAGGAGTATGATGTGCAAAGTCCACAAACAAAAATGTGGATCTTAATCTTCCTTGATTAGATTTGGCATTGCTATGAAATATGTGAGATTGCTGGTGGGCAAAGATATTATTACAGAAGACAATGCTCAATCAAAGTATCTATTAACTATGCGTCAAAACTAGATATACATCATCTACAATAGTTTATTTGAGGTAGACAGTTGGATGTTCCTCAAGAAACAATACAAATGTTTGATGTGGTTAGAAGAACGACAAGTTACTTCATCAAATCCTATTTCAACTATGTGAGATTGTTGGTGGGCAAAGATATACGAAGAAGTGAAATGAACGAAAAATTACTACTGCATCTTACTAGCCTAGAGCACATCGATTCTTAGTGCACATGTACATTCTATGCTTCTAATAATGGAATTGATAATTTCGTTTGCGTCTATAATGCACATACGCACGATAGGGTTGTACTTGAATTGATAAATTGGTTTGCATTTGTAATGCACATGTACATGATATGGTTATAATGGAATTGATAATTTGGTTGTTGATAATGAATGAAAATTGATTAGTATGAAAATGTAAAATTAGCAACTTTTTCCCAAGCCAATTGGTCGATCAACCTCTCCATATTGATCACATGCCTTTCATCTCTCATCAACAAAATTTTGAATATATACTTCAGCCATTCGACTGCCCTCACTTTTTGATAGATCGCGTTTCAATTTTCTTGAATTTGTGAAGGCTATGAATGACCGCAATTCAAAGGGTGATCGACCGTGCATAGTCGAGTTCAACCACACAAAACCAGAGTTGACATTCCATGGTAGAAAGTTTGTTTTTTTGCGGCGGAAAGTTGACATTACGTGGCGGAAAGTGGACGTTCCACGGAAAAATGACATACATTCTGCAGAAAAACGACATGTTTTTGCGGTGGAACGACGTGGTTCCATGGCGGAACGTCAGCATTCCTCTGCCTTGTATATTTCGGTGTTATGCATGAGTTGCTTAAATTGTTGCAATGAACATGTTAGTTGTTTGTTGATGATGAATGAAATGGTTTGAGTCAAAGTTTCTTTCAAAAAAATGAAAATTTTGCATGAGTTTCCCTTATTTTAGTCTATTATCTTGTGGCATTATGAAAACCAGACATCCAAAAATATATTTTCCATTATCCAAGAAAACATAAACATAAACATATATTATCCAAGTAAACATAAACATAAACATATATTATCCAAGTACACTAAACAAACATAAACATATAAAGAGATAATGAATTTTTTATTATGTACAACAAAATCAATATATCAATATGTATCCCTACACATCTCATTTACATTGAGTCGCCTTCTTGCAAGATTTCTTTCGCAAATCCATGATCGCAAATGAGCGGATCTACGTATACGTTGGATGCTTTGGTGAACAATGGACTCTTATAGGGTAGATCATCGTGATGGTGGAAGTCAGGCTTCTTGCAATCTCGGATCACCCCTAACCACTCACATGTACATCAAAAGATGCCGTGCGAGCTGAAATGCAAAGGAAAAAATCAGCACATAATAAGCAAAAAGCAATATGAATCTACACAAGGGAAAACATATACTACTCTTTGTTCGTTGGTGCTACGACAATCGCAATTGCTTCAAGCAGCAACAACTAGTAAGGGTAGTGAGTGTGCAGGTCAATGGACGACATAAAACACCCTTGCTTTGGGTGTGACTGAAATGCAAAGGAAGCACGCATTAAAACTATTGAAACATGAATGACAAACTGGAAAAACGCAATGTTTACTGTAACAACTTGGTTTTTATTACATTAAAAATCGTGTAAAATTTAAAACCTTTTTTATCGTTTATAAAATCAGCGGAAGTCTTTTCTTTCATAAAACCCGATTGTAAAAACCATGTAAGTAAAACATTTTTACCAATTGCAGCAGAAATTAATAAAATCCTTTTCATTTATAATTATATACTTTTCATCATTATTAAAACGATAATTATAATTATTTTCTTAAAGTCATTATAATTAAATAAAGCATTTAAGAATATAATTTAATTATTTACAAAATCTTTTACAATCATTTCAATTTAAATCCTTTTTAGGCCAGGCAACTACAATATTTGCATGTGCAAATCCTTCGTCAACTGCTCTGAAATCCGTTCTCGTATGTTTACCTACATCAACAAGACTTAATCTAATGAGTCTAACACTCAGTAAGTGATATAAAATAAACCATAAACATGCTATGCATCTTTGAAATCCTTTTTTCATTTTCCATTTCTATTTCTCTTTCCTTTTTATCTTTCCATTTTCTATCTCCATTTCTCTTTTGCTTTATCTTTTTGTTTTCCATTTTCATGCACATCAATGCACTTGGTTCTGACATCAATTGACAACCCTATAACTGTGCACATCAATGCACCTAATCCTGACATCAATTGGTGACCCTCAATCTGAATAAAGGCTCGGCAACAACCAAAACCGCATGTTACCTACTGTATACATCCATACACAGTAACTTCACATACTTGGTATAAGTAGCTCTGGTATCGACCAAAAGCTCTGTTAGTGGTTGGACGCATCAACGCAAAACAATCGGCTCCAATATCAATCGTAGCGCACTAGCGGCCGTTTGACGGCCTCATATACACCGTTGCGTCGGCCAGCCTCGACGTCGATCGAGGACCAAGTAACACCTCACATCTCATATCATCATTACGACTTGGGGAAGTCGGGCCATATAGGCCACTCCGACCCACAAGACCCTTTTACCATTTATTCATTTACTTTTATCTTTCTCATATTATCCATTTCCATTTTCTTTTCAAAACCATGCATGAAAAATCATTTTTGTATCGTTGTAAAACCATGATGCGTGATGCTCGCGAATACATATATTTCTATTATATCATTACTATAATCTTTAAACATGATCATCTATGAAACATATCATTAAAAGAACCTAATTCTAATAAACACTTAGCAAATAGCAGTACAATTTGCGAAACATGCTCAATATTTGCCTATTCTATCAAAGTGGTAGACATGCTCAATATCTTAATAAAGCGGTAAACAATCAGCATACAATTCCTAAGTCTTCTGATGTAGGGTTCGAAGACCAAACCATATGCATATCGACTTAGCCACGGTCCTTTGCGGGTTTAGCACTTTATCTTTTTTTTTTTTTTGTGAATACCTTCTAAATTATTTATTAATATATTTATCAATTATAAACCCCAACTTTGATACCGTTATTACTCATTTTTTCTTTAATAATTCAAATACCACTAAATTATTTCACATTTTTTTGTCCAATTATTTTCATCGGCCAATTAACCAAAAGAGCCACCTTAACTCATAGAACCTTACACTACAATGTATATATATATATTTTAACCCTGGCCATCAACATCAATTCACTGTGAATATATATATATATTATGGCAGAACCCAAACATGTGTTACTGACTCACCCCTTTG